>CM073137.1:14508352-14848352 GCA_037039145.1 Fundulus diaphanus | reverse complement strand
ATAATTCTCAGACAAAGCATGGCTTGGGGCTTACTGATTTAATGCGTTTTTAATGGTTTTCCACAAACCTGATTTTTGCAATGCGACAGCTCAGGCAAATATGCATATTTCATAAAACCTTTGATAACTTTTAAACGTCAATGTCTTAACTGCATGCTGAAAAAATTTGAAAGTAATAGGTTAAAATGCCTAGGACTAGTTCGTTAAAGTTTGAGGCAAAAACGGCCAATATTTTACCCTTTGACCCAAAATAGCAGACTTCCTGTGGGTTTTAGAGCATACCCCCAAGAGACTTTTTTTCATAATTTTAAAAAACCTACCAAGGTAAAAAATTTCAGCTTTCTACGTGTTACGGTTTGGCCCAACTCACTCTAGTTGGCGCTGTTGAGCAGGTTTGCCACGCCCGTTTTCAATTACACTAAAATCATGCGATTTCTCACGGGGGACAATTTTGGGCAAAGTTTGGTGAGTTTTCATGCATGTTTAGGCCTCCAAAAAGCCGTTTCAAAAGTCCCAAGAATAAATAATAATAATAATTAAAGCCGCAAGCGGCGATGAGCGGCCCTCGCAGCCAAGCACCGCTGGGGTACGCGCACCTCCTGCCGCCAGCCACCGCAGAAGCTGTCACGCATTTTCCCCGCCCGTCCACTGGGCGATTCACACGAACCCTTTCGGCAGCGCTCCCCCACGACTCACAAAAAATCTGGTGCAGATTGGTGGATGCAGCGAGGAGATACAGCCGTTGAATAATGATAATGCATCTGGCCACCGGGCCGGACCGCTGGGGTTGTAAAGAGATGACATGTTGGAACTATATAAATAAAATTGGATTGAATTAATTTGTCTTTATATAAAACACATGAGTTGCCTCTTGGCATGGCATGCACTAATATATATATATATATATATATATATATATATATATATATATATATATATATATATATATATATATATATATATACATATACATACACACATTTGACCTAATAAAATACATTATTCATGTTTTTATTAGGTCAAATGCAATAATTCAATTCAATTTTATTTATATAGCGCCAAATCATGAAACATGTCATCTCAAGGCACTTTACAAAGTTACGTTCAATCATATTATACATATTGGGTCAGATTATACAGATTGGTCAAAAATGTTCCTATATAAGGAAACCAGTTGATACATATTGGGTCAGATTATACAGATTGGTCAAAAATGTTCCTATATAAGGAAACCGGTTGATTGCATCAAAGTCTCGACAAGCAGCATTCACTCCTGGAGAAGCGTAGAGCCACAGGGAGAGTCGTCTGCATTGTACATGGCTTTGCTGCAATCCCTCATACTGAGCAAGCATGAAGCGACAGTGGGAAGAAAAACTCCCCATTAACGGGAAGGAAAACCTCCAGCAGAACCGGGCTCAGTATGAACGGTCATCTGCCTCGACCGACTGGGGGTTACAGAAGACAGAGCAGAGACACAACAAGAGAGACAAAAAAAGCACAGAAGCACACATTGATCCAGTAATCTGTTCTACATTAGATGGTAGTAACGGGTGAGCCGTCTTCTTTGGATGATGTCACAGTTAACAGAACGCCAGACCAGGTGTACCTACTATGAAGATAAAAGAGAGAAACAGAAAATTAAAGCAGAAATGACAACACGTAATGCATAATTGAAGAACAGTAGAACTCTATAGAGTGAGAAAATTAGATCCTGACGTCCTCCAGTAGCCTAAGCCTATAGCAGTAAAACTATAAAAGGTAGCTCAGAGTAACATGAGCCACTCTAGTTATAAGCTTTGTCAAAAAGGAAGGTTTTAAGATTAGTCTTAAAAGTAGACAGGGTGTCTGCTTCACGGACCAAAACTGGGAATTGGTTCCACAGGAGAGGAGCCTGATAGCTAAAGGATCTGCCTCCCATTCTACTTTTAGAGACTCTAGGAACCACCAGCAGACCTGCAGTCTGAGAGCAAAGTGCTCTGTTAGGAACATACGGGGTAATCAGAGCTCTGATATATGATGGAGCTTGATTATTAAGGGCTTTATACGTTAGAAGAAGAATTTTAAATTCTATTTTTGATTTCACAGGAAGCCAATGAAGGGAAGCTAAAATTGGAGAAATATGATCCCGCTTGTTGATTTTCATCAGAACTCTTGCTGCAGCATTTTGGATCAGCTGAAGGCTTTGAACTGCAGTTTGTGGACTTCCTGATAGTAACGAATTGCAATAGTCCAGCCTTGAAGTAACAAATGCATGGACTAGTTTTTCAGCATCACTCCTGGACAGAATGTTTCTAATTTTGGCGATATTCCGGAGGTGAAAAAAGGAAACTCTGGAAACCTGTTTAATATGGGATTTAAATGACATGTCTTGGTCAAAAATAACACCAAGGTTTTTTACTTTATTACCAGAGGCCAAGTTAATGCCATCCAGATTAAGTGATTGGTTAAGAAGTTTATTTTTTGAGGACTCTGGCCCAAAGATTACAACTTCGGTCTTGTCAGAATTTAGATGCAGGAAATTTAAAGTCATCCAGCTTTTGATGTCATCAAGACATGACTGCAGTTGAAGTAATTGATTGGATTCATCAGGATTTATGGATAAATATAGCTGAGTGTCATCAGCATAACAGTGGAAATTAATCCCATGCTGTCTGATAATTTTGCCGATCGGAAGCATATATTTAGTAAAGAGAATTGGTCCAAGGACTGAACCCTGTGGTACTCCACAGGTGACCCTAGAGTTTAAGGAAGATTTATTATTAACATGAACAAACTGGAATCTGTCCGACAGATAAGATTTAAACCAGCCTAATGCTTTTCCCTTAATCCCTACAGTATGCTCAAGTCTTTGCAGGAGAATATTTTGATCAACTGTATCAAATGCAGTACTGAGATCTAACAGGACAAGTACAGACACAAGTCCATTATCTGAGGCCATGAGAATATCATTAGTGACCTTCACCAGAGCTGTTTCAGTGCTATGATGAGCTCTGAAGCCTGACTGAAACTCCTCAAGTAGGTCATTGCTTTGTAAATGTTCACAAAGTTGATTAGCAACTACTTTCTCAAGAATTTTAGATAAGAAAAGAAGATTAGATATAGGTCTGTAGTTTACTAGCTCATCTTGATCAAGAGAAGGTTTCTTAAGTAAAGGTTTAATAACAGCTACTTTAAAAACCTGTGGTACATATCCATTTACTAAGGATAGATTAATCATGTCTAAAATAGGACCACTGATCAAAGGGAATACCTCCTTAAACAACTTAGTTGGGATTGGGTCTAACACACAGGTAGAAGTTTTAGATGAAGCTAAGATTTTAGATAGCTCAGAAAGCTCTACTGCTTCTAAACAGTTCAAACACTGTGCAGGTTCTAAAGATTCCTCCAATGCTGCCTTACTTATAATAGATAATAGATATAATAGATTGTATTTTACGTATCAGGTACATAATACACACACACACACATACGATATTATACGTAATATAATAACCATTATAACAATTTAAGAAACTAGTTATAATGGTTATATATCAAAAAAGAACATGGAACACAAAAAACATGGTCCATCATATGGGAAGGAGGGACCTGTTGGACCTTTCTATTGCATCCCCTGTCCCTTGATCCGATCAGCCATTTCGACACTGCCCTCTCCAAATCCTTCCTGGTGATCTGTCTGGTTAATGTGTTGTTCTTTAAAGCTCCTGCGGGAAACCTATCTTATGGTCACTTTATATGTACCAACACAACTCTCAACTACAATTGTAAAGTCAACTATGTTAAGGTGAAATTTACCAACAAATGATCAGTTTTATATCAATTACCCAAGATTTAAATTGTAATTTTGGGTGAAGTATCCCTTTACATAATTGACTTTACAAACCTGCAAACGTCAGAATGAACTGGGAAAAAGCTAAGAAAAAAAGATCAAAATTCAAAGCTGACTGGCCAAGGCTGTCACATTTTTTTACTTCTTTCTAAAATCTGGCTTTATTAAATTGCCCATAAAAAAATTAAAAACCAAGGAAAAATTACAAAATGTAATTTTTTTGATAAGAACAGCTGTTGACTGGAAGATCTGTGCAAGAAAATCTTGAAAACATTTCTTATATGATAACATTTCTGGAGCACCTGTTTTGAGGGGACATTTATGTCCTTAAGGTGAGGGTATTATTGACATTAGAAAATTAAATTCATAACATACATAAATTTCCCTCGACAGACACAAATATCCAAAAGTTACTATATTACAGTTATTATCCATTATGCACTTACCAAATATGACTTCAAACAGATTTAAAGTCCTGAATTCCTACTTTCCATTCCAGCCCACAAAGTTGTACTGCCTTGACAGGCCATAGTCCATGATGAAGAACATCATACGTCTTGTGGCCTCATCCACAGTCCTCCCACCAATGTCTGACACTGCTGTGACCTAAGGGGGAACAAAAACAGTTCAAAGCTAATTAATTTTTATATCTTACAGGAGTAAACACGATGCAAAGACAAACTCTGGGTCTAGATTATTTCCATTGTTGATTAATCTATTGATTATTTTAACAATTAATTGATTGGTTGCTATAATAATAAAATGTTACAAAATTTTGAAAAATGTCAGTGTTTCCCAAATCTCTTGTTCTGTCAACAAAACATGGAGATACTCAGTTTATTGCTTAAGACTTTTTATGACTCTGTGGTGGCCTCAGCCCTTCTCTACGCTGTCGTCTGCTGGGCTCCAGGCAGCGCAGAACGGGACCGAATGAGTCTGAATAAGCTGGTGAGGAAGGCCACTTCTGTCCTGGGCTGCACTCTGGACTCAGCGGAGGAAGTAGCTGAGAGGAGGGTGTTGTCCAAGTTCACATCCATCATGGACAACACCTTCCACCCCCTGCGCCAGACTGTAGAGCAGCTGAGCAGCTCCTTTAGTGGCAGACTTAGACACCCTGTCTGTAAAAAGGAGCGCTACCGCAAGTCATTCATTCCTGCTGCTATCAGAATATACAGTGCTGCACTGTAACTGTAACCAATGTGCAATAATCTAATTCACTGTGCGATAACCCGTGCAATAATCCTGAAAGAAGTGACTTCTGCTGCTATCAGTAACTGTAACCACAACTGTTATAACTTTGGGCAATAACTAATGTGCAATAATCTATTTAATACACTGTGCTATAACCTGTCCAATGATCCAAAGAACTTCTGCTGCTATCACCAGGTATATATGTCAGTACATGTGTATGTAGGCATATGTATGTGTCACAGGACAGGTTGCCCTGTGACTGGCAACCTGTCCAGGATGGACGAGCCCCCACCCCCCACGACCCCGTGTGACGCCGAGCTGCGTTTCCCCATCAGATACGGCTTGACGTCACACCTGTAGGGAAAAGCCGGTATAAATCGATGAAGGATGGGATGTTAATTTTTTAAAAAGTTTAATAAAATTGCTCAAAGTTTATCAGAAAAAAACATAACTTGCTTTTAAATATGGACATTTTTAATAAGCAAAATGTTAATGTATTTCGTAAAGTTATTGTTGAAGTTAATCTTGGCTGCAGTACTCTGTTTGGCAGATGTTTTGGGGTTGGAGTAAAATGAGTCCATAGATCCACAGACAGGAGGCTTGTTCAGTGGTTTCTAGTACGACTTGCTTCTGCAGTGTCGCTCAACTGCGTGTAAAAATAAAAAAAATTACTTCATAAAAGCTCTCTGAGAATAACCTCTGGCCTCACCCAGTTAGAACCCGCTCTCCAGTCCATGTTGTAGCTGCAGTTTTTTTTTTTACGTCGTTTCCTTAATAATCTGTACAAATCAAAATCCTTGTCATTTTATTAAGAGTGTCGTGGTGCGCAGCGGCTCATCAGGTGGAGCTGCTGCATATTGACTGATAGCCGCTCTGACTGCAGCTCTGCCTTCTTTTGTTCAGAAAAGCGCAGGTGAAATTATTTAATTTATTATTTAACTTTTTCCAAATCGGACCCTGTCAAATGCGGGACAAATGCGCGTCATGGTAAATTAGCCTTTACTCTTCGAATTTTAAACAAAGCGTTACAGCGAATATTGAGGAGGTCCCTGATTGGTTTATCAGCTAAGTTGCTGGAAGCCAGTGAATACACGCTGAAAGGTGACATGGCCACAGGTGGAAATAATTCATTAATTAACTGGAGCAGCGACAGTGTGTCTGTAGGCAGCTTACCGGGGGAAGTTGTTGTCAGATGGTCAATCCGCTCCACTTCCTGACTTGCTGGTTCGCATAAACCCAAAGAAAACCTTTGACCACCACTGCTTTCATTCATGCATCTGTGGCCAGTTTGAGATGTTCTTCCAAAAGTTATGATTGAACACCGATCATAACTTTTGGTCTACGTATACATCTCTGTGCTGGTAGCAAACGCAGAGCCATAGAGAGAAAGGCTCTGAGCCAGCGGAACCCGGATGTAAACAAGAGCCTTGCTCGTTAGCCTTAAGGCGCTAGCATTAGCGCTAATATTAGCGCCTTAAGGCACTAGAATTAGCCGCAGAACTGAGACTGCTCATCCCACCTCAAGTTGTGGTGGGGGATATTACACTACATGCATATATAATCCAAAAAGCCTTACCTGTTTGTCTGTTTCCCCTCCTAAATTCTCCAATGTGTGGTGCTAATGTTGTTAGCTGTGACATCACGGACATCTTCCTCAGGCAAACGGACACGTTTCAGATTGTTGGAGTGCGCCCCCTGCTGTTGGGAAGTCTTCTTCTTATCTTGATCTTTATGAACTTTCTCACAGTGTGTCATATACGTTCAACTGTCTGTTGTTCCTCACAATATTTACATATGCCAGTGTTATGCTTCCCTATTTTGAATAATGTACCATCTAATCCTGTGTGGGCAAATCTAAGTCTTGATATGAGATAAGATAAGATAGTCTTTATTGATCTCACATTGGAGAAATTCACTTGTCGGCTCAATAGTGTGTGTGTGTGTATATATATATATATATATATATATATATATATATATATATATATATATATATATATATATACACATGCCTACATACACATGTACTGACATATATTCACTTGGTGAAAGCAGAAGAAGTTCTTCTGGATCCTTGCACAGGTTATAGCACAGTGTATTAAATAGATTATTGCACATTAGTTATTGCCCAAAGTCATAACAGTTGTGGTTATATAGAACAGATTACTGGATCACTGTGTGCTTCTGTGCTTTTTTTGTCTGTCTTGTTGTGTCTCTGCTCTGTCTTCTGTAACCCCCAGTCGGTCGAGGCAGATGACCGTTCATACTGAGCCCGGTTCTGCTGGAGGTTTGTCCTTCATGTTAATGAAGGAGGTTTTTTTCCCCTGTTGCTTCATGCTTGCTCAGTATGAGGGATTGTTGCAAAGCCATGGACAATGCAGACAACTCTCCCTGTGACTCTACGCTTCTTCAGGAGGAAATGCTGCTTGTCAAGACTTTTATGCAATCAACTGGTTCCCTTATATAGGATTAAAGAATCAAAGCTTCTTTCTTTTAAAGGCCAGCTAAAGATATTTTAAAGCTGCTTCCACTTTTGGACGAATGTGTATGAATGGTTTGGTAAAATATGTACCGTGACTTACAGATGACGCCCAAACATTTGGGTTTGCTGCCATCTAGTGTTGGAAATAATAAATGTTTTTTCCTTCAAAACACAATTCATGTTATAAATAATTGTCAAAAAAATATGGTTGGACGTAGCAAAAATGTTTTTGATAACTTTTGATCCTCTATGTGTGAGGAATTTTTTGGAGTAACTTTGAATGCCATAAGTGTAACGGTTTAGGAGTAGTTTATTCAAATGTAACACCCAAAAATATGGGAAAATGACATCTTTGATGAGAAATGAATGATTTCCTGTAGGAGGTAGCCCATTGCTTCAAGAGGCTTTTTTGTAGGGCCTATGAAGTTACATGCACTTACTGAGTTTCATAATTCTCAGACAAAGCATGGCTTGGGGCTTACTGATTTAATGCGTTTTTAATGGTTTTCCACAAACCTGATTTTTGCAATGCGACAGCTCAGGCAAATATGCATATTTCATAAAACCTTTGATAACTTTTAAAAGTCAATGTCTTAACTGCATGCTGAAAAAAATTGAAAGTAATAGGTTAAAATGCCTAGGACTAGTTCGTTAAAGTTTGAGGCAAAAACGGCCAATATTTTACCCTTTGACCCAAAATAGCAGACTTCCTGTGGGTTTTAGAGCATACACCCAAGAGACTTTTTTTCATAATTTTAAAAAACCTACCTAGGTAAAAAATTTCAGCTTTCTACGTGTTACGGTTTGGCCCAACTCACTCTAGTTGGCGCTGTTGAGCAGGTTTGCCACGCCCGTTTTCAATTACACTAAAATCATGCGATTTCTCACGGGGGACAATTTTGGGCAAAGTTTGGTGAGTTTTCATGCATGTTTAGGCCTCCAAAAAGCCGTTTCAAAAGTCACAAGAATAAATAATAATAATAATAATAATAATAATAAAATCTGCAGTTACAATAGGCCTTCGCAGCGCTTAGCTGCTCGGGCCTAATTAAAGCCGCAAGCGGCGATGAGCGGCCCTCGCAGCCAAGCACCGCTGGGGTACGCGCACCTCCTCCCTCCAGCCACCGCAGAAGCTGTCACGCATTTTCCCTGCCCTTCCACCGGGCGATTCACACGAACCCGTACGGCAGCGCTCCACCCCCCCCCACCCGACTCACAAAAAATCAGGTGCAGATCGGTCGATGCAGCGAGGAGATACAATCGTTCGGCGGGCCGTACGTTTGACACCCCTGGTTTAAACATTATTTTACTGGTTGAAATGCAGTTAAAAGTCTTCAGCTGAAAGGTTGTTGCACACAAATAAAACTTGTTTTGCACACAAAAAGATATGTTTCACACAAAAAAATTGTTTTGCAAACTGTCCGCCTACCTTGCGCTCAAAATATCATTTATAAGTTTTCCTCGAGTACAAAATGGTCTCTGCTCGCACAAAACAGCCTCTGCTCGACTACGATACAATCCCACCCACGCTGCGGTAAATTTGTGCCAAAAGTCACGTGATGCATTAAGAGTTGTTGTTGTTCAGACTTCCCGACATTGAGAAGAATTCAGTTATCTCTAAACTATTGGGCTAATTTACAGGGTCATAGTGAAGATCATCCAGCACAGACCACTTTAACATCTTGTTGGGTGGGAAATGGAGAACAGGGAGAGAAGAAGCTTTGGGTAGACAGTTAGACAAAAAGCAATGGAATTAGAATTAACTGATTTAATGTTCAGTTCAACAGTACCACTGACAGCAGTACAACCTTGGATACTACCTGAAGCTAAAGTAGATCTAACACTATTACGAAAGGGAAATAAGGTCAGGGTTTTTTTTTTTAAATTCAAATACAATACAGGAATATATTAATATTTACTAGTTTCATTCAGATCTACACAGATGCATCAAAAAAGTTTAGATAACAAGATAGGAGTATCTTTTATTGTTCCAGAGTTTCATATTACAGTAGGAAAGAGGACAAGTAATAATATATCAGTATACACAAGAGAAATGTTAGCAATTTTGTTTGCAATGCAATGGGTAGAAGAAATAAGACCTCTGAGAGTGATTATTTGTTCAGATTCATCTTCATCACTAATCAGTTTACCGATAAAACACTCAGACAGTAGACCAGATATTTTGATAGAAATCCAGCAAACATTATACAGAATTCAAATGATGGACATTACAGTCATATTTTTGTGGGTACCAGCACACATGGGAGTTAAAGGAAATGAAATGGCAGATAAGGCTGCAAAGGAGGCTACAACAAGAAAAGACATTGATGTGTCAGTTAAAATTAGTAAGATGGAAATAAAGAGCATAATTAAACAGAAGATGAAGGAAAGGTGGCAAAAGCAATGGGAGGAAGAGAGGAACAGAAGATGGTTTTACATGATCCAGAGGAGAGTGGGAAAAATGAGATGGGCAGGGAAGAACATAGGAGAAGAAACAATTATATCAGGACTTAGATTTGGGCACACAGGATTAAATAATACATTATTCTAAATAAGTAAACATAACAATGGCAGATGTGAATATTGTGAGCAACAAGAGACAGTTGAACACGTTATGGTATACTGTAGGAAGTACGAAAGAGAAAGGAGAGAAATGGTCCAAAATCTAAAAAGGAAAAGAATACAATTTGATTTAATAGAAATACTTAGAAAAACTCCAGAGATAATTGTTATGTGATTATTTTTCATTATCTTAGATTAATAAATGTAATTGAGAGGATTTGAAATCTTTTTTTGGTTTTGTTTATATTGTTTTGTTAATTTGATTGTGACTTGTTTTGTTTAGTATAAATAATTCTGATCCACACTCCATACCAGTTGGTGGCGGTAATGCACCATTTGGTTGCGTGCCAACCGGCAAAAAAAATCCATAAAGAAAAAGAAGAAGCAGAAGACTTCCCGACAGCAGGGGGCGCACCTGAAAAAAACTGAAAGGCGCCGGTTTGGCTGAGGAAGAAAGACGTGATATCACAGCTAACAGCAGGGACGTGCAGAGGGGGGCGGGGGGCTTGGTCACCTGCCCCTTTGCCCCTTGATGCCCAAAGTGCCCTTTTGTCAGTGTTTTTTTATGTGTGTGTGTGTGTGCATGTCCAAAATAAAAATAATTTAGATCTAAATTGCCACAGTTACCGTGGCACGGTTACATGATCCACATAACGTGCCTCACTTTTCCCTTCTTCTCCTCTCGCAGCTCCGCGGCTGCTGCTGCCGCTGTCTGACTGCCTGCCCCTTTAAATCGGCAGCACACGTGACTGTGCTCTGTGCATTTTTTTAAACTTAACTCTCATTGGTTGTACTGCCTTAAATCCCGCCTTTCCTCTTTCTGATTGCTAGCGCGTGTGTGCGTGCTTATTTGCTTGGAGCGCAAGATTTAAATTTCAATTCATACAGGTATACTGCCGTTACCTCAATTAATACTTGACAACAAACTAGTCCCAGTTAAAGGTATACTATGCAACCGGGGTTGATTTTCCAGCGAGGCTCCCCCCAGAGGGCGAAAGTAAAAGTGCACTGTCGTAAAGATGCTCAGCTGTTCTCCTGGTTTCTCCATCAAGCCAGGTGCGGTTGTTTGTAGGTGGGGTTGTATTTCCCCTAACCCTAACATACATAAATTTCCCTCGACAGACACAAATATCCTAAAGTTAGTATATTACAGTTATTATCCATTATGCACTTACCAAATATGACTTCAAACAGATTTAAAGTCCTGAATTCCTACTTTCCATTCCAGCCCACAAAGTTGTACTGCCTTGACAGGCCATAGTCCATGATGAAGAACATCATACGTCTCGTGGCCTCATCCACAGTCCTCCCACCAATGTCTGACACTGCTGTGACCTAAGGGGGAACAAAAACAGTTCAAAGCTAATTCATTTTTATAGCTCACAGGAGTAAACACGATGCAAAGACAAACTCTGGGTCTAGATTATTTTCATTGTTGATTAATCTATTGATTATTTTAAACAATTAATTGATTGGTTGCTATAATAATAAAATGTTACAAAATTTTGAAAAATATCAGTGTTTCCCAAATCTCTTGTTCTGTCAACAAAACATGGAGATACTCAGTTTATTGCCATAAATGAGCAAAGAAAACAGAAATATTCACATTTATGAAGCTGAAATCAGAGACGTAGGACTCTTTTGTTGGGTGTTCACGTCAGTAATAAGCTGGACTGGACTCATAACACCGACGCTCTGCATAAGAAGGGCCAGAGCCGCCTCCACCTCCTGAGGAGGCTGAGTTCCTTTGGAGTGAGCAGGCCCCTGCTTAAGACTTTTTATGACTCTGTGGTGGCCTCAGCCCTTCTCTACGCTGTCGTCTGCTGGGCTCCAGACAGCGCAGAACGGGACAGAATGAGGCTGAATAAGCTGGTGAGGAAGGCCACTTCTGTCCTGGGCTGCACTCTGGACTCAGTGGAGAAAGTAGCTGAGAGGAGGGTGAAGTCCAAGTTCACATCCATCATGGACAACACCTTCCACCCCCTGCACCAGACTGTAGAGGAGCTGAGCAGCTCCTTTAGTGCCAGACTTAGACACCCTGTCTGTAAAAAGGAGCGCTACCGCAAGTCATTCATTCCTGCTGCTATCAGATTATACAGTGCTGCACTGTAACTGTAACCAATGTGCAATAATCTATCTAATTCACTGTGCGATAACCTGTGCAATGATCCGAAGAACTTCTGCTGCTATCACCAGGTGAATATATGTCAGTACATGTGCATATATGTATGTATATATATATATATATATATATATATATATATATATATATATATATATATATATATATATATATATATATATATATATACAGGGGTTGGACAATGAAACTGAAACAACTCTCATTTTAGTGTGGGAGGTTTCATGGCTAAATTGGACCAGCCTGGTGGCCAATCTTCATTAATTGCACATTGAACCAATAAGAGCAGAGTGTGAAGGTCCAATTAGCAGGGTAAGAGCACAGTTTTGCTCAAAATATTGCAATGCACACAACATTATGGGTGACATACCAGAGTTCAAAAGAGGACAAATTGTTGGTGCACGTCTTGCTGGCGCATCTGTGATCAAGACAGCAAGTCTTTGTGATGTATCAAGAGCCACGGTGTCCAGGGTAATGTCAGCATACCACCAAGAAGGACGAACCACATCCAACAGGATTAACTGTGGACGCAAGAGGAAGCTGTCTGAAAGGGATGTTAGAGTGCTTACCCGGATTGTATCCAAAAAACATAAAACCACGGCTCCCCAAATCACAGCAGAATTAAATGTGCACCTCAACTCTCCTGTTTCTACCAAAACTGTCCGTCGGGAGCTCCACAGGGTTAATATCCACGGCTGGATTCAGAGTGTCTGAAAACATAAAGTACATTTTGCTGCATTGACGTGTATTCTCTCTGAGCGCAGCTTGGTCTGACCTAAGATGGCCGCTCTGTCGGCACGCCTCTCACCCGACGACGGGGCGTCTACGTCATGGGTTAAAGCTAAAATAATCAGTTTGACTGAAAAAAAATCCTAGTCAGCCCATATATTCCCGGGACCGTGGAAATAATGCCACATTAGTTACCTCACTTGCTTATTGTGCAGAGTTAACTTGAACCAAATCTGGTAGTTTTACAATATCCACTGACCATTCATGTCTCTGTCCCACCTTTCAGCTTCAGAGCCTTGGTGTCTTCCTGGACAGCCTCCCATCCTCTCCTCCACTGTCCACATCCATAACATCACCTGGTTAACTTTCATATCGGGAACATCAAGTTCTTCCTTAACACTTTAACCAAACTGGTCCACAGTCCACTTTACACTGTCAGCTCCCTTCCCTCCCTGTCCTCCAGAAAACCTCCATAAACTACAACTAGTACAAAAGACAGCAATTTACATCTTTACATCATCTACTTCACATCTGAACATTACCTCCACTGGCTCCCTGTCACCTTCAGTATAAATTAATCATATGAACAAACAAGGCCAACCACAACCTGGACAATGCAGGACATATAACCAACACTATGATGTCATACATTTTAGTTTAACACTGATCGCACATTACAAGGTCCCTGATTGGTTTATCAGCTAAGTTGCTGGAAGCCAGTGAATACACGCTGAAAGGTGACATGGCCACAGGTGGAAATAATTCATTAATTAACTGGAGCAGCGACAGTGTGTCTATCGACAGACACGCTTACCGAGGGCAGTTGTTGTCAGATGGTCAATCCGCTCCACTTCCTGACTTGCTGGTTCGCATAAACCCAAAGAAAACCTTTGACCACCACTGCTTTCATTCATGCATCTGTGGCCAGTTTGAGATGTTCTTCCAAAAGTTATGATTGAACACCGATCATAACTTTTGGTCTACGTATACATGTCTGTGCTGGTAGCCAGCGCAGAGCCATAGAGAGAAAGGCTCTGAGCCAGCGGAACCCGGATGTAAACAAGAGCCTTGCTCGCTAGCCTTAGGGCGCTAGCATTAGCGCTATAAGTAGCACCTTAAGACGCTAGAATTAGCCGCAGAACTGAGACTGCTCATCCCACCTCAAGTTGTGGTGGGGGATATTACACTACATGCATATATAATCCAAAAAGCCTTACCTGTTTGTCTGTTTCCCCTCCTAAATTCTCCAATGTGTGGTGCTAATGTTGTTAGCTGTGACATCACGGACTTCTTCCTCAGGCAAACGGACACGTTTCAGATTGTTGGAGTGCGCCCCCTGCTGTTGGGAGTCTTCTTCTTCTCTTGTTCTTTATGAATTTTTCTCACAGTGTGTCATATATGTTCAACTGTGTCTTGTTCCTCACAATATTCACATCTGCCAGTGTTATGCTTCCCTATTTTGAATAATGTACCATTTAATCCTGTGTGGGCAAATCTAAGTCTTGATATAAGATAAGATAGTCTTTATTGATCTCACATTGGAGAAATTCACTTGTCACATCGGCTCAATAGTCAGTCAATAGTCAGCAGTAGGAAAGGGTGCATCAGTTATATACAGTGTATCTTCCTATATACAGTGGATCAAAAAGAAAATGAGAAAAAAAGTAAGAATTAAAAAAATACAAAAGAAATCGGAGTAGGCAGGTGATGTCATGTGTACTTCCCGGTTATATACATACATACACACACACACACATATTTTATATATATATATATATATATATATATATATATATATATATATATATATATATATATATATATATATATATATATATATATATATATATATATATATATATATATAATAAATAAATAAATAAATAAATAAATAAAGGCAAGGCAAGGCAAATTTATTTGTATAGCACAATTCAGTACAGAGACAATGCAAAGTGCTTTACATGATTAAAATACAGGAAAAGAAAACAGAAAATGTAGACATCAATAAACAGCTGGACTAAAAAAGTTGAACTAATGCTGTTTCAGTAGAACAGTTTAACTAGAACAGTCAAAAACAGTCCTAAACAAATGTGTTTTTAATCTTGATTAAAAAGAACTCAGGTTTTCCGCACTTTTACAGTTTTCTGGAAGTTTGTTCCAGATAAGTGGAGCGTAGGAACTAAATGCTGCTTCTCCTTGTTTAGTTCTGGCTGTAGGTACGCAAAGAAGGCTGGAGCCAGAAGACCTTAGTGCTCTGGATGGTTGATACACTGATAACAAGTCTGTGATGTATTTAGATGCGTTCAGCAGCGTTCTGGATCAGCTGCAACTGTCTGATCCACTTTTTAGGCAGACCTGTGAAAACACCGTTGCAGTAATCGATTCTACTAAAGATAAACGCATGGATTAGTTTTTCCAGATCCTGCTGAGACATCAGTCCTTTAATCCTGGAAATGTTCTTCAGGTGATAGAAAGCCGATCTTATATATATACATATACATATACATATATACATATATACATATACATATATACATATATACATATACATATATACATATATACATATACATATATATACATATATATATATATACATATACATATATATACATATATATATATATACATATACATATATATACATATATATATATATACATATACATATATATACATATATATATATATACATATACATATATATACATATATATATATATATATATATATATATATATATATATACACACACATATATATATATACACACACACACACATATATATATATACACACACACACACATATATATATATATACACACACATATATATATATACACACACATATATATATATATATACACACATATATATATATACACACATATATATATATAGGCCTACATACACATGTACTGACATATATTCACTTGGTGATAGCACCAGAAGTTCTTCCGGATCATTGCACAGGTTATAGCACAGTGTATTAAATAGATTATTGCACATTATTTATTGCCCAAAGTTATAACAGTTGTGGTTATATAGAACAGATTGCTGGATCAATGTGTGCTTCTGTGCTTTTTTGTCTGTCTTGTTGTGTCTCTGCTCTGTCTTCTGTAACCCCCAGTCGGTCGAGGCAGATGACCGTTCATACTGAGCCCGGTTCTGCTAGAGGTTTTTCCTTCCTGTTAATGGGGAGGTTTTTTTTCCCTGTTGCTTCATGCTTGTTCAGTATGAGGGATTGTTGCAAAGCCATGGACAATGCAGACTACTCTCCCTGTGGCTCTACGCTTTTTCAGGAGGAAATGCTGCTTGTCAAGACCTTAATGCAATCAACTGGTTCCCTCGGCTAAAATGTTTATCCATTTTAGCCGCGCAATCCTCCATAATTAAAGTCCGACAGTCCACAGATGGCAACAGTTTGTTGATTCAAAATTAATTGTTCATCCACTTCAGCAACCGATGCATTGGAATCAGTGTTGGGCAAGTTACTTTGAAAAAGTAATTAGTTATAGTTACTAGTTACTTCTCCCAAAAAGTAACTGAGTTACTAACTGAGTTACTCCACTATAAAAGTAACTAGTTACTAGTAAAAGTAACTATTGCGTTACTTTTTCGTTTCTGGCTTTTTTATTTATTTTTTTACAAATTTTTTGCTGACATGTCCATTCAATGCACCCCCCCCCACACACACACACACACACACACACACACACGCATACTCCCCCTTTTGTGTTGAACAGTGAAGTGTGGTGAAAGCAGCTTTAATTCTCCATCACATAACTTTCATATCGCGCATGCATTGACTTTTTCAACAATTTTCTCTTGCGGTTTTCAGCAGCAACGGCATTGTTTCTTATGGTTTAATATTGTCCATATGCCTTCTTTAAATATTTCTAATTCTACTCGCAGGACATGCGCAATTCCAAACTTTTTTCCTGTCATTGCCATGGTGAATCACGTTATTTGCGTTCCAGTGATCGGGATTTTTTTCATGCTCACGTTATCCATAAGGGCCAGTGGGCCAGTGCCCAGGGGCACCAACCATGGGGGGGCACCACATGACACATGCTTTAAAAATATATTTTTCATAAATAGTTATATTATTTAGCTACTTGAAATTGTTGAAAGACCATGCATTATTCGTTTTGTGAACACTGATGTCACAATAATAATAAATGATAAATAAATCAAGATTTTTTTGATTTCAACATTTTAAAATGAGATATTTGAATATTGCTCACTGCTCATATGCCTACATGTAGTTGTGTAAGTTAGTAAATAGTAAAGAAATCCCCTTGATTATGTCTGATGTTTTTGACCGGAGGACAGCACGGGTAAGGGGGGGGGCTTTGAGGTATAGTGCCCAGGGGCACCACATTGTCTTAATACGGGCCTGGCTGAGAATGACAAAGGGAGGAAGAGCTGCTCAGAGTTGCAGCTTTCTACTCAGTGTAGATCAGCCGTTTTTTCTGAAACGACTGTGCAGCATAGCTTTGCTGTGCGCGCTGAATCCAGATGCAGTGCGCGAATGCACACGCGCGCAGTTCAGAAGAAACATAAACAGTTTGGCGCGTCAGTCAGTTCGAAACAGTTCCTGTATCGGTCACGTAGCACATAAGCGCGTCGACACAGGTTTTTCTGTACGAGCTCGACTCATGCGCCGACGCATCCGTGTTGCCGGACCCATGTTCTTGTCCTGCTTACCTCCAAGAATCAAACGCTGTCTTCTTGCCCATCTTGCCGCGGTACAAACACAAATAGCTTACACACACAGGTGCGCGCGCGCGCACACACACACACACACACACACACACAGAGGCAAGGAGGAGCAGGGTACAGACGCAAGCTGCCGCATCTGACTAAATGCAGAAAAGCAGGGACTTCACTTTCCTTATCGAGGGAAATTCTTAAAGTAACGGAGTAACGAGTGCTTATTTTGGAAAATAACGGAGTTACTGATTACTGAATTCGCAAAACTAACGCGTTAGATTACTCGTTACTGAAAAAACCTAATAAGAGTACTCTAACGCGTTACTTATAACGTGTTACCCCCAACACTGATTGGAATTACGCCCTTATGTGTGCACACTATATTTAGATGGCCATCATATCGGTGGTAGCGCTACACATACCTAATCCAGACGAATGATTGTTCAAATCCAGCGCCGAGCTGATCAACTGCGTCCTCACCGATGTCTATCCTGTCCGACGTCACCTCAGGTGAGCTGAGTTCGATCAGCTGATGCTCCACTCCAAACACGTAACCTCCAGCCCAGTCTTATCTTGCGCAATCACCACCATCAACCATGCAGAAACACGTATCTTTACTTATGCACAGTTCGTGAAGATGCACAAACAGTTTTTGACTGGTTTTGTAGCGGCCAAGCCAATACTTTAAGCCACTGAGGTGCTGCATCGGGGTAATAGAGTTGACGCGCTTATTGTTACCTTTTTGGGATGAATTAGAGTCCGAGTCGTCAGGGCATGTTGAACGCTTCGTCCATTTATTTTCCTCTTTGCATATCAAATGTCCATCATACATGAACACATCTCCAGACAACACATAAAGCAGACTTGCTTGCTTGTATTTATCTTTTTGCGGTCAAAAACTGTTTTCCCCTTCCGGGTGGAAAACCTACCTATCAAAGAAAAGTTCCCCCCTTAAAAAGACATGAACGCTAATTACCCAATCAATGCATTTGCGCTCCTACATATAGGATTAAAGATTAAAATCGTATTTCTTTTAAAGGCCAGCTAAAGATATTTTAAAGCTGCTTCCACTTTTGGACGAATGTGTATAAATGGTTTGGTAAAATATGTACCGTGACTTACAGATGACGCCCAAACATTTGGGTGTGCTGCCATCTAGTGTTGGAAATAATAAATGTTTTTTCCTTCAAAACACAATTCATGTTATAAATAATTGTCAAAAAAATATGGTTGGACGTAGCAAAAATGTTTTTGATAACTTTTGATCCTCTATGTGTGAGGAATTTTTTGGAGTAACTTTGAATGCCATAAGTGTAACGGTTTAGGAGTAGTTTATTCAAATGTAACCCCCAAAAATATGGGAAAATGACATCTTTGATGAGAAATGAATGATTTCCTGTAGGAGGTAGCCCATTGCTTCAAGAGGCTTTTTTGTAGGGCCTATGAAGTTACATGCACTTACCGAGTTTCATAATTCTCAGACAAAGCATGGCTTGGGGCTTACTGATTTAATGCGTTTTTAATGGTTTTCCACAAACCTGATTTTTGCAATGCGACAGCTCAGGCAAATATGCATATTTCATAAAACCTTTGATAACTTTTAAACGTCAATGTCTTAACTGCATGCTGAAAAAATTTGAAAGTAATAGGTTAAAATGCCTAGGACTAGTTCGTTAAAGTTTGAGGCAAAAACGGCCAATATTTTACCCTTTGACCCAAAATAGCAGACTTCCTGTGGGTTTTAGAGCATACCCCCAAGAGACTTTTTTTCATAATTTTAAAAAACCTACCAAGGTAAAAAATTTCAGCTTTCTACGTGTTACGGTTTGGCCCAACTCACTCTAGTTGGCGCTGTTGAGCAGGTTTGCCACGCCCGTTTTCAATTACACTAAAATCATGCGATTTCTCACGGGGGACAATTTTGGGCAAAGTTTGGTGAGTTTTCATGCATGTTTAGGCCTCCAAAAAGCCGTTTCAAAAGTCCCAAGAATAAATAATAATAATAATTAAAGCCGCAAGCGGCGATGAGCGGCCCTCGCAGCCAAGCACCGCTGGGGTACGCGCACCTCCTGCCGCCAGCCACCGCAGAAGCTGTCACGCATTTTCCCCGCCCGTCCACTGGGCGATTCACACGAACCCTTTCGGCAGCGCTCCCCCACGACTCACAAAAAATCTGGTGCAGATTGGTGGATGCAGCGAGGAGATACAGCCGTTGAATAATGATAATGCATCTGGCCACCGGGCCGGACCGCTGGGGTTGTAAAGAGATGACATGTTGGAACTATATAAATAAAATTGGATTGAATTAATTTGTCTTTATATAAAACACATGAGTTGCCTCTTGGCATGGCATGCACTAATATATATATATATATATATATATATATATATATATATATATATATATATATATATATATATATATATATACATATACATACACACATTTGACCTAATAAAATACATTATTCATGTTTTTATTAGGTCAAATGCAATAATTCAATTCAATTTTATTTATATAGCGCCAAATCATGAAACATGTCATCTCAAGGCACTTTACAAAGTTACGTTCAATCATATTATACATATTGGGTCAGATTATACAGATTGGTCAAAAATGTTCCTATATAAGGAAACCAGTTGATACATATTGGGTCAGATTATACAGATTGGTCAAAAATGTTCCTATATAAGGAAACCGGTTGATTGCATCAAAGTCTCGACAAGCAGCATTCACTCCTGGAGAAGCGTAGAGCCACAGGGAGAGTCGTCTGCATTGTACATGGCTTTGCTGCAATCCCTCATACTGAGCAAGCATGAAGCGACAGTGGGAAGAAAAACTCCCCATTAACGGGAAGGAAAACCTCCAGCAGAACCGGGCTCAGTATGAACGGTCATCTGCCTCGACCGACTGGGGGTTACAGAAGACAGAGCAGAGACACAACAAGAGAGACAAAAAAAGCACAGAAGCACACATTGATCCAGTAATCTGTTCTACATTAGATGGTAGTAACGGGTGAGCCGTCTTCTTTGGATGATGTCACAGTTAACAGAACGCCAGACCAGGTGTACCTACTATGAAGATAAAAGAGAGAAACAGAAAATTAAAGCAGAAATGACAACACGTAATGCATAATTGAAGAACAGTAGAACTCTATAGAGTGAGAAAATTAGATCCTGACGTCCTCCAGTAGCCTAAGCCTATAGCAGTAAAACTATAAAAGGTAGCTCAGAGTAACATGAGCCACTCTAGTTATAAGCTTTGTCAAAAAGGAAGGTTTTAAGATTAGTCTTAAAAGTAGACAGGGTGTCTGCTTCACGGACCAAAACTGGGAATTGGTTCCACAGGAGAGGAGCCTGATAGCTAAAGGATCTGCCTCCCATTCTACTTTTAGAGACTCTAGGAACCACCAGCAGACCTGCAGTCTGAGAGCAAAGTGCTCTGTTAGGAACATACGGGGTAATCAGAGCTCTGATATATGATGGAGCTTGATTATTAAGGGCTTTATACGTTAGAAGAAGAATTTTAAATTCTATTTTTGATTTCACAGGAAGCCAATGAAGGGAAGCTAAAATTGGAGAAATATGATCCCGCTTGTTGATTTTCATCAGAACTCTTGCTGCAGCATTTTGGATCAGCTGAAGGCTTTGAACTGCAGTTTGTGGACTTCCTGATAGTAACGAATTGCAATAGTCCAGCCTTGAAGTAACAAATGCATGGACTAGTTTTTCAGCATCACTCCTGGACAGAATGTTTCTAATTTTGGCGATATTCCGGAGGTGAAAAAAGGAAACTCTGGAAACCTGTTTAATATGGGATTTAAATGACATGTCTTGGTCAAAAATAACACCAAGGTTTTTTACTTTATTACCAGAGGCCAAGTTAATGCCATCCAGATTAAGTGATTGGTTAAGAAGTTTATTTTTTGAGGACTCTGGCCCAAAGATTACAACTTCGGTCTTGTCAGAATTTAGATGCAGGAAATTTAAAGTCATCCAGCTTTTGATGTCATCAAGACATGACTGCAGTTGAAGTAATTGATTGGATTCATCAGGATTTATGGATAAATATAGCTGAGTGTCATCAGCATAACAGTGGAAATTAATCCCATGCTGTCTGATAATTTTGCCGATCGGAAGCATATATTTAGTAAAGAGAATTGGTCCAAGGACTGAACCCTGTGGTACTCCACAGGTGACCCTAGAGTTTAAGGAAGATTTATTATTAACATGAACAAACTGGAATCTGTCCGACAGATAAGATTTAAACCAGCCTAATGCTTTTCCCTTAATCCCTACAGTATGCTCAAGTCTTTGCAGGAGAATATTTTGATCAACTGTATCAAATGCAGTACTGAGATCTAACAGGACAAGTACAGACACAAGTCCATTATCTGAGGCCATGAGAATATCATTAGTGACCTTCACCAGAGCTGTTTCAGTGCTATGATGAGCTCTGAAGCCTGACTGAAACTCCTCAAGTAGGTCATTGCTTTGTAAATGTTCACAAAGTTGATTAGCAACTACTTTCTCAAGAATTTTAGATAAGAAAAGAAGATTAGATATAGGTCTGTAGTTTACTAGCTCATCTTGATCAAGAGAAGGTTTCTTAAGTAAAGGTTTAATAACAGCTACTTTAAAAACCTGTGGTACATATCCATTTACTAAGGATAGATTAATCATGTCTAAAATAGGACCACTGATCAAAGGGAATACCTCCTTAAACAACTTAGTTGGGATTGGGTCTAACACACAGGTAGAAGTTTTAGATGAAGCTAAGATTTTAGATAGCTCAGAAAGCTCTACTGCTTCTAAACAGTTCAAACACTGTGCAGGTTCTAAAGATTCCTCCAATGCTGCCTTACTTATAATAGATAATAGATATAATAGATTGTATTTTACGTATCAGGTACATAATACACACACACACACATACGATATTATACGTAATATAATAACCATTATAACAATTTAAGAAACTAGTTATAATGGTTATATATCAAAAAAGAACATGGAACACAAAAAACATGGTCCATCATATGGGAAGGAGGGACCTGTTGGACCTTTCTATTGCATCCCCTGTCCCTTGATCCGATCAGCCATTTCGACACTGCCCTCTCCAAATCCTTCCTGGTGATCTGTCTGGTTAATGTGTTGTTCTTTAAAGCTCCTGCGGGAAACATATCTTATGGTCACTTTATATGTACCAACACAACTCTCAACTACAATTGTAAAGTCAACTATGTTAAGGTGAAATTTACCAACAAATGATCAGTTTTATATCAATTACCCAAGATTTAAATTGTAATTTTGGGTGAAGTATCCCTTTACATAATTGACTTTACAAACCTGCAAACGTCAGAATGAACTGGGAAAAAGCTAAGAAAAAAAGATCAAAATTCAAAGCTGACTGGCCAAGGCTGTCACATTTTTTTACTTCTTTCTAAAATCTGGCTTTATTAAATTGCCCATAAAAAAATTAAAAACCAAGGAAAAATTACAAAATGTAATTTTTTTGATAAGAACAGCTGTTGACTGGAAGATCTGTGCAAGAAAATCTTGAAAACATTTCTTATATGATAACATTTCTGGAGCACCTGTTTTGAGGGGACATTTATGTCCTTAAGGTGAGGGTATTATTGACATTAGAAAATTAAATTCATAACATACATAAATTTCCCTCGACAGACACAAATATCCAAAAGTTACTATATTACAGTTATTATCCATTATGCACTTACCAAATATGACTTCAAACAGATTTAAAGTCCTGAATTCCTACTTTCCATTCCAGCCCACAAAGTTGTACTGCCTTGACAGGCCATAGTCCATGATGAAGAACATCATACGTCTTGTGGCCTCATCCACAGTCCTCCCACCAATGTCTGACACTGCTGTGACCTAAGGGGGAACAAAAACAGTTCAAAGCTAATTAATTTTTATATCTTACAGGAGTAAACACGATGCAAAGACAAACTCTGGGTCTAGATTATTTCCATTGTTGATTAATCTATTGATTATTTTAACAATTAATTGATTGGTTGCTATAATAATAAAATGTTACAAAATTTTGAAAAATGTCAGTGTTTCCCAAATCTCTTGTTCTGTCAACAAAACATGGAGATACTCAGTTTATTGCTTAAGACTTTTTATGACTCTGTGGTGGCCTCAGCCCTTCTCTACGCTGTCGTCTGCTGGGCTCCAGGCAGCGCAGAACGGGACCGAATGAGTCTGAATAAGCTGGTGAGGAAGGCCACTTCTGTCCTGGGCTGCACTCTGGACTCAGCGGAGGAAGTAGCTGAGAGGAGGGTGTTGTCCAAGTTCACATCCATCATGGACAACACCTTCCACCCCCTGCGCCAGACTGTAGAGCAGCTGAGCAGCTCCTTTAGTGGCAGACTTAGACACCCTGTCTGTAAAAAGGAGCGCTACCGCAAGTCATTCATTCCTGCTGCTATCAGAATATACAGTGCTGCACTGTAACTGTAACCAATGTGCAATAATCTAATTCACTGTGCGATAACCCGTGCAATAATCCTGAAAGAAGTGACTTCTGCTGCTATCAGTAACTGTAACCACAACTGTTATAACTTTGGGCAATAACTAATGTGCAATAATCTATTTAATACACTGTGCTATAACCTGTCCAATGATCCAAAGAACTTCTGCTGCTATCACCAGGTATATATGTCAGTACATGTGTATGTAGGCATATGTATGTGTCACAGGACAGGTTGCCCTGTGACTGGCAACCTGTCCAGGATGGACGAGCCCCCACCCCCCACGACCCCGTGTGACGCCGAGCTGCGTTTCCCCATCAGATACGGCTTGACGTCACACCTGTAGGGAAAAGCCGGTATAAATCGATGAAGGATGGGATGTTAATTTTTTAAAAAGTTTAATAAAATTGCTCAAAGTTTATCAGAAAAAAACATAACTTGCTTTTAAATATGGACATTTTTAATAAGCAAAATGTTAATGTATTTCGTAAAGTTATTGTTGAAGTTAATCTTGGCTGCAGTACTCTGTTTGGCAGATGTTTTGGGGTTGGAGTAAAATGAGTCCATAGATCCACAGACAGGAGGCTTGTTCAGTGGTTTCTAGTACGACTTGCTTCTGCAGTGTCGCTCAACTGCGTGTAAAAATAAAAAAAATTACTTCATAAAAGCTCTCTGAGAATAACCTCTGGCCTCACCCAGTTAGAACCCGCTCTCCAGTCCATGTTGTAGCTGCAGTTTTTTTTTTTACGTCGTTTCCTTAATAATCTGTACAAATCAAAATCCTTGTCATTTTATTAAGAGTGTCGTGGTGCGCAGCGGCTCATCAGGTGGAGCTGCTGCATATTGACTGATAGCCGCTCTGACTGCAGCTCTGCCTTCTTTTGTTCAGAAAAGCGCAGGTGAAATTATTTAATTTATTATTTAACTTTTTCCAAATCGGACCCTGTCAAATGCGGGACAAATGCGCGTCATGGTAAATTAGCCTTTACTCTTCGAATTTTAAACAAAGCGTTACAGCGAATATTGAGGAGGTCCCTGATTGGTTTATCAGCTAAGTTGCTGGAAGCCAGTGAATACACGCTGAAAGGTGACATGGCCACAGGTGGAAATAATTCATTAATTAACTGGAGCAGCGACAGTGTGTCTGTAGGCAGCTTACCGGGGGAAGTTGTTGTCAGATGGTCAATCCGCTCCACTTCCTGACTTGCTGGTTCGCATAAACCCAAAGAAAACCTTTGACCACCACTGCTTTCATTCATGCATCTGTGGCCAGTTTGAGATGTTCTTCCAAAAGTTATGATTGAACACCGATCATAACTTTTGGTCTACGTATACATCTCTGTGCTGGTAGCAAACGCAGAGCCATAGAGAGAAAGGCTCTGAGCCAGCGGAACCCGGATGTAAACAAGAGCCTTGCTCGTTAGCCTTAAGGCGCTAGCATTAGCGCTAATATTAGCGCCTTAAGGCACTAGAATTAGCCGCAGAACTGAGACTGCTCATCCCACCTCAAGTTGTGGTGGGGGATATTACACTACATGCATATATAATCCAAAAAGCCTTACCTGTTTGTCTGTTTCCCCTCCTAAATTCTCCAATGTGTGGTGCTAATGTTGTTAGCTGTGACATCACGGACATCTTCCTCAGGCAAACGGACACGTTTCAGATTGTTGGAGTGCGCCCCCTGCTGTTGGGAAGTCTTCTTCTTATCTTGATCTTTATGAACTTTCTCACAGTGTGTCATATACGTTCAACTGTCTGTTGTTCCTCACAATATTTACATATGCCAGTGTTATGCTTCCCTATTTTGAATAATGTACCATCTAATCCTGTGTGGGCAAATCTAAGTCTTGATATGAGATAAGATAAGATAGTCTTTATTGATCTCACATTGGAGAAATTCACTTGTCGGCTCAATAGTGTGTGTGTGTGTATATATATATATATATATATATATATATATATATATATATATATATATATATATATATATATATATATATATATATATACACATGCCTACATACACATGTACTGACATATATTCACTTGGTGAAAGCAGAAGAAGTTCTTCTGGATCCTTGCACAGGTTATAGCACAGTGTATTAAATAGATTATTGCACATTAGTTATTGCCCAAAGTCATAACAGTTGTGGTTATATAGAACAGATTACTGGATCACTGTGTGCTTCTGTGCTTTTTTTGTCTGTCTTGTTGTGTCTCTGCTCTGTCTTCTGTAACCCCCAGTCGGTCGAGGCAGATGACCGTTCATACTGAGCCCGGTTCTGCTGGAGGTTTGTCCTTCATGTTAATGAAGGAGGTTTTTTTCCCCTGTTGCTTCATGCTTGCTCAGTATGAGGGATTGTTGCAAAGCCATGGACAATGCAGACAACTCTCCCTGTGACTCTACGCTTCTTCAGGAGGAAATGCTGCTTGTCAAGACTTTTATGCAATCAACTGGTTCCCTTATATAGGATTAAAGAATCAAAGCTTCTTTCTTTTAAAGGCCAGCTAAAGATATTTTAAAGCTGCTTCCACTTTTGGACGAATGTGTATGAATGGTTTGGTAAAATATGTACCGTGACTTACAGATGACGCCCAAACATTTGGGTTTGCTGCCATCTAGTGTTGGAAATAATAAATGTTTTTTCCTTCAAAACACAATTCATGTTATAAATAATTGTCAAAAAAATATGGTTGGACGTAGCAAAAATGTTTTTGATAACTTTTGATCCTCTATGTGTGAGGAATTTTTTGGAGTAACTTTGAATGCCATAAGTGTAACGGTTTAGGAGTAGTTTATTCAAATGTAACACCCAAAAATATGGGAAAATGACATCTTTGATGAGAAATGAATGATTTCCTGTAGGAGGTAGCCCATTGCTTCAAGAGGCTTTTTTGTAGGGCCTATGAAGTTACATGCACTTACTGAGTTTCATAATTCTCAGACAAAGCATGGCTTGGGGCTTACTGATTTAATGCGTTTTTAATGGTTTTCCACAAACCTGATTTTTGCAATGCGACAGCTCAGGCAAATATGCATATTTCATAAAACCTTTGATAACTTTTAAAAGTCAATGTCTTAACTGCATGCTGAAAAAAATTGAAAGTAATAGGTTAAAATGCCTAGGACTAGTTCGTTAAAGTTTGAGGCAAAAACGGCCAATATTTTACCCTTTGACCCAAAATAGCAGACTTCCTGTGGGTTTTAGAGCATACACCCAAGAGACTTTTTTTCATAATTTTAAAAAACCTACCTAGGTAAAAAATTTCAGCTTTCTACGTGTTACGGTTTGGCCCAACTCACTCTAGTTGGCGCTGTTGAGCAGGTTTGCCACGCCCGTTTTCAATTACACTAAAATCATGCGATTTCTCACGGGGGACAATTTTGGGCAAAGTTTGGTGAGTTTTCATGCATGTTTAGGCCTCCAAAAAGCCGTTTCAAAAGTCACAAGAATAAATAATAATAATAATAATAATAATAATAAAATCTGCAGTTACAATAGGCCTTCGCAGCGCTTAGCTGCTCGGGCCTAATTAAAGCCGCAAGCGGCGATGAGCGGCCCTCGCAGCCAAGCACCGCTGGGGTACGCGCACCTCCTCCCTCCAGCCACCGCAGAAGCTGTCACGCATTTTCCCTGCCCTTCCACCGGGCGATTCACACGAACCCGTACGGCAGCGCTCCACCCCCCCCCACCCGACTCACAAAAAATCAGGTGCAGATCGGTCGATGCAGCGAGGAGATACAATCGTTCGGCGGGCCGTACGTTTGACACCCCTGGTTTAAACATTATTTTACTGGTTGAAATGCAGTTAAAAGTCTTCAGCTGAAAGGTTGTTGCACACAAATAAAACTTGTTTTGCACACAAAAAGATATGTTTCACACAAAAAAATTGTTTTGCAAACTGTCCGCCTACCTTGCGCTCAAAATATCATTTATAAGTTTTCCTCGAGTACAAAATGGTCTCTGCTCGCACAAAACAGCCTCTGCTCGACTACGATACAATCCCACCCACGCTGCGGTAAATTTGTGCCAAAAGTCACGTGATGCATTAAGAGTTGTTGTTGTTCAGACTTCCCGACATTGAGAAGAATTCAGTTATCTCTAAACTATTGGGCTAATTTACAGGGTCATAGTGAAGATCATCCAGCACAGACCACTTTAACATCTTGTTGGGAAATGGAGAACAGGGAGAGAAGAAGCTTTGGGTAGACAGTTAGACAAAAAGCAATGGAATTAGAATTAACTGATTTAATGTTCAGTTCAACAGTACCACTGACAGCAGTACAACCTTGGATACTACCTGAAGCTAAAGTAGATCTAACACTATTACGAAAGGGAAATAAGGTCAGGGTTTTTTTTTTTTAAATTCAAATACAATACAGGAATATATTAATATTTACTAGTTTCATTCAGATCTACACAGATGCATCAAAAAAGTTTAGATAACAAGATAGGAGTATCTTTTATTGTTCCAGAGTTTCATATTACAGTAGGAAAGAGGACAAGTAATAATATATCAGTATACACAAGAGAAATGTTAGCAATTTTGTTTGCAATGCAATGGGTAGAAGAAATAAGACCTCTGAGAGTGATTATTTGTTCAGATTCATCTTCATCACTAATCAGTTTACCGATAAAACACTCAGACAGTAGACCAGATATTTTGATAGAAATCCAGCAAACATTATACAGAATTCAAATGATGGACATTACAGTCATATTTTTGTGGGTACCAGCACACATGGGAGTTAAAGGAAATGAAATGGCAGATAAGGCTGCAAAGGAGGCTACAACAAGAAAAGACATTGATGTGTCAGTTAAAATTAGTAAGATGGAAATAAAGAGCATAATTAAACAGAAGATGAAGGAAAGGTGGCAAAAGCAATGGGAGGAAGAGAGGAACAGAAGATGGTTTTACATGATCCAGAGGAGAGTGGGAAAAATGAGATGGGCAGGGAAGAACATAGGAGAAGAAACAATTATATCAGGACTTAGATTTGGGCACACAGGATTAAATAATACATTATTCTAAATAAGTAAACATAACAATGGCAGATGTGAATATTGTGAGCAACAAGAGACAGTTGAACACGTTATGGTATACTGTAGGAAGTACGAAAGAGAAAGGAGAGAAATGGTCCAAAATCTAAAAAGGAAAAGAATACAATTTGATTTAATAGAAATACTTAGAAAAACTCCAGAGATAATTGTTATGTGATTATTTTTCATTATCTTAGATTAATAAATGTAATTGAGAGGATTTGAAATCTTTTTTTGGTTTTGTTTATATTGTTTTGTTAATTTGATTGTGACTTGTTTTGTTTAGTATAAATAATTCTGATCCACACTCCATACCAGTTGGTGGCGGTAATGCACCATTTGGTTGCGTGCCAACCGGCAAAAAAAATCCATAAAGAAAAAGAAGAAGCAGAAGACTTCCCGACAGCAGGGGGCGCACCTGAAAAAAACTGAAAGGCGCCGGTTTGGCTGAGGAAGAAAGACGTGATATCACAGCTAACAGCAGGGACGTGCAGAGGGGGGCGGGGGGCTTGGTCACCTGCCCCTTTGCCCCTTGATGCCCAAAGTGCCCTTTTGTCAGTGTTTTTTTATGTGTGTGTGTGTGTGCATGTCCAAAATAAAAATAATTTAGATCTAAATTGCCACAGTTACCGTGGCACGGTTACATGATCCACATAACGTGCCTCACTTTTCCCTTCTTCTCCTCTCGCAGCTCCGCGGCTGCTGCTGCCGCTGTCTGACTGCCTGCCCCTTTAAATCGGCAGCACACGTGACTGTGCTCTGTGCATTTTTTTAAACTTAACTCTCATTGGTTGTACTGCCTTAAATCCCGCCTTTCCTCTTTCTGATTGCTAGCGCGTGTGTGCGTGCTTATTTGCTTGGAGCGCAAGATTTAAATTTCAATTCATACAGGTATACTGCCGTTACCTCAATTAATACTTGACAACAAACTAGTCCCAGTTAAAGGTATACTATGCAACCGGGGTTGATTTTCCAGCGAGGCTCCCCCCAGAGGGCGAAAGTAAAAGTGCACTGTCGTAAAGATGCTCAGCTGTTCTCCTGGTTTCTCCATCAAGCCAGGTGCGGTTGTTTGTAGGTGGGGTTGTATTTCCCCTAACCCTAACATACATAAATTTCCCTCGACAGACACAAATATCCTAAAGTTAGTATATTACAGTTATTATCCATTATGCACTTACCAAATAGGACTTCAAACAGATTTAAAGTCCTGAATTCCTACTTTCCATTCCAGCCCACAAAGTTGTACTGCCTTGACAGGCCATAGTCCATGATGAAGAACATCATACGTCTCGTGGCCTCATCCACAGTCCTCCCACCAATGTCTGACACTGCTGTGACCTAAGGGGGAACAAAAACAGTTCAAAGCTAATTCATTTTTATAGCTCACAGGAGTAAACACGATGCAAAGACAAACTCTGGGTCTAGATTATTTTCATTGTTGATTAATCTATTGATTATTTTAAACAATTAATTGATTGGTTGCTATAATAATAAAATGTTACAAAATTTTGAAAAATATCAGTGTTTCCCAAATCTCTTGTTCTGTCAACAAAACATGGAGATACTCAGTTTATTGCCATAAATGAGCAAAGAAAACAGAAATATTCACATTTATGAAGCTGAAATCAGAGACGTAGGACTCTTTTGTTGGGTGTTCACGTCAGTAATAAGCTGGACTGGACTCATAACACCGACGCTCTGCATAAGAAGGGCCAGAGCCGCCTCCACCTCCTGAGGAGGCTGAGTTCCTTTGGAGTGAGCAGGCCCCTGCTTAAGACTTTTTATGACTCTGTGGTGGCCTCAGCCCTTCTCTACGCTGTCGTCTGCTGGGCTCCAGACAGCGCAGAACGGGACAGAATGAGGCTGAATAAGCTGGTGAGGAAGGCCACTTCTGTCCTGGGCTGCACTCTGGACTCAGTGGAGAAAGTAGCTGAGAGGAGGGTGTTGTCCAAGTTCACATCCATCATGGACAACACCTTCCACCCCCTGCACCAGACTGTAGAGGAGCTGAGCAGCTCCTTTAGTGCCAGACTTAGACACCCTGTCTGTAAAAAGGAGCGCTACCGCAAGTCATTCATTCCTGCTGCTATCAGATTATACAGTGCTGCACTGTAACTGTAACCAATGTGCAATAATCTATCTAATTCACTGTGCGATAACCTGTGCAATGATCCGAAGAACTTCTGCTGCTATCACCAGGTGAATATATGTTAGTACATGTGCATATATGTATGTATTATATATATATATATATATATATATATATATATATATATATATATATATATATATATATATATATATATACAGGGGTTGGACAATGAAACTGAAACAACTCTCATTTTAGTGTGGGAGGTTTCATGGCTAAATTGGACCAGCCTGGTGGCCAATCTTCATTAATTGCACATTGAACCAATAAGAGCAGAGTGTGAAGGTCCAATTAGCAGGGTAAGAGCACAGTTTTGCTCAAAATATTGCAATGCACACAACATTATGGGTGACATACCAGAGTTCAAAAGAGGACAAATTGTTGGTGCACGTCTTGCTGGCGCATCTGTGATCAAGACAGCAAGTCTTTGTGATGCATCAAGAGCCACGGTGTCCAGGGTAATGTCAGCATACCACCAAGAAGGACGAACCACATCCAACAGGATTAACTGTGGACGCAAGAGGAAGCTGTCTGAAAGGGATGTTAGAGTGCTTACCCGGATTGTATCCAAAAAACATAAAACCACGGCTCCCCAAATCACAGCAGAATTAAATGTGCACCTCAACTCTCCTGTTTCTACCAAAACTGTCCGTCGGGAGCTCCACAGGGTTAATATCCACGGCTGGATTCAGAGTGTCTGAAAACATAAAGTACATTTTGCTGCATTGACGTGTATTCTCTCTGAGCGCAGCTTGGTCTGACCTAAGATGGCCGCTCTGTCGGCACGCCTCTCACCCGACGACGGGGCGTCTACGTCATGGGTTAAAGCTAAAATAATCAGTTTGACTGAAAAAAAATCCTAGTCAGCCCATATATTCCCGGGACCGTGGAAATAATGCCACATTAGTTACCTCACTTGCTTATTGTGCAGAGTTAACTTGAACCAAATCTGGTAGTTTTACAATATCCACTGACCATTCATGTCTCTGTCCCACCTTTCAGCTTCAGAGCCTTGGTGTCTTCCTGGACAGCCTCCCATCCTCTCCTCCACTGTCCACATCCATAACATCACCTGGTTAACTTTCATATCGGGAACATCAAGTTCTTCCTTAACACTTTAACCAAACTGGTCCACAGTCCACTTTACACTGTCAGCTCCCTTCCCTCCCTGTCCTCCAGAAAACCTCCATAAACTACAACTAGTACAAAAGACAGCAATTTACATCTTTACATCATCTACTTCACATCTGAACATTACCTCCACTGGCTCCCTGTCACCTTCAGTATAAATTAATCATATGAACAAACAAGGCCAACCACAACCTGGACAATGCAGGACATATAACCAACACTATGATGTCATACATTTTAGTTTAACACTGATCGCACATTACAAGGTCCCTGATTGGTTTATCAGCTAAGTTGCTGGAAGCCAGTGAATACACGCTGAAAGGCGACATGGCCACAGGTGGAAATAATTCATTAATTAACTGGAGCAGCGACAGTGTGTCTATCGACAGACACGCTTACCGAGGGCAGTTGTTGTCAGATGGTCAATCCGCTCCACTTCCTGACTTGCTGGTTCGCATAAACCCAAAGAAAACCTTTGACCACCACTGCTTTCATTCATGCATCTGTGGCCAGTTTGAGATGTTCTTCCAAAAGTTATGATTGAACACCGATCATAACTTTTGGTCTACGTATACATGTCTGTGCTGGTAGCCAGCGCAGAGCCATAGAGAGAAAGGCTCTGAGCCAGCGGAACCCGGATGTAAACAAGAGCCTTGCTCGCTAGCCTTAGGGCGCTAGCATTAGCGCTATAAGTAGCACCTTAAGACGCTAGAATTAGCCGCAGAACTGAGACTGCTCATCCCACCTCAAGTTGTGGTGGGGGATATTACACTACATGCATATATAATCCAAAAAGCCTTACCTGTTTGTCTGTTTCCCCTCCTAAATTCTCCAATGTGTGGTGCTAATGTTGTTAGCTGTGACATCACGGACTTCTTCCTCAGGCAAACGGACACGTTTCAGATTGTTGGAGTGCGCCCCCTGCTGTTGGGAGTCTTCTTCTTCTCTTGTTCTTTATGAATTTTTCTCACAGTGTGTCATATATGTTCAACTGTGTCTTGTTCCTCACAATATTCACATCTGCCAGTGTTATGCTTCCCTATTTTGAATAATGTACCATTTAATCCTGTGTGGGCAAATCTAAGTCTTGATATAAGATAAGATAGTCTTTATTGATCTCACATTGGAGAAATTCACTTGTCACATCGGCTCAATAGTCAGTCAATAGTCAGCAGTAGGAAAGGGTGCATCAGTTATATACAGTGTATCTTCCTATATACAGTGGATCAAAAAGAAAATGAGAAAAAAAGTAAGAATTAAAAAAATACAAAAGAAATCGGAGTAGGCAGGTGATGTCATGTGTACTTCCCGGTTATATACATACATACACACACACACACATATTTTATATATATATATATATATATATATATATATATATATATATATATATATATATATATATATATATATATATATATAAAATAAATAAATAAATAAATAAAGGCAAGGCAAGGCAAATTTATTTGTATAGCACAATTCAGTACAGAGACAATGCAAAGTGCTTTACATGATTAAAATACAGGAAAAGAAAACAGAAAATGTAGACATCAATAAACAGCTGGACTAAAAAAGTTGAACTAATGCTGTTTCAGTAGAACAGTTTAACTAGAACAGTCAAAAACAGTCCTAAACAGATGTGTTTTTAATCTTGATTAAAAAGAACTCAGGTTTTCCGCACTTTTACAGTTTTCTGGAAGTTTGTTCCAGATAAGTGGAGCGTAGGAACTAAATGCTGCTTCTCCTTGTTTAGTTCTGGCTGTAGGTACGCAAAGAAGGCTGGAGCCAGAAGACCTTAGTGCTCTGGATGGTTGATACACTGATAACAAGTCTGTGATGTATTTAGATGCGTTCAGCAGCGTTCTGGATCAGCTGCAACTGTCTGATCCACTTTTTAGGCAGACCTGTGAAAACACCGTTGCAGTAATCGATTCTACTAAAGATAAACGCATGGATTAGTTTTTCCAGATCCTGCTGAGACATCAGTCCTTTAATCCTGGAAATGTTCTTCAGGTGATAGAAAGCCGATCTTATATATATACACACATATACATACATATACATATATATATATATATATACACATATACATATATACACATATACATATATATACACATATATATATACATATATACACATATACATATATATACACATATATATATATAGGCCTACATACACATGTACTGACATATATTCACTTGGTGATAGCAGCAGAAGTTCTTCCGGATCATTGCACAGGTTATAGCACAGTGTATTAAATAGATTATTGCACATTATTTATTGCCCAAAGTTATAACAGTTGTGGTTATATAGAACAGATTGCTGGATCAATGTGTGCTTCTGTGCTTTTTTGTCTGTCTTGTTGTGTCTCTGCTCTGTCTTCTGTAACCCCCAGTCGGTCGAGGCAGATGACCGTTCATACTGAGCCCGGTTCTGCTAGAGGTTTTTCCTTCCTGTTAATGGGGAGGTTTTTTTTCCCTGTTGCTTCATGCTTGTTCAGTATGAGGGATTGTTGCAAAGCCATGGACAATGCAGACTACTCTCCCTGTGGCTCTACGCTTTTTCAGGAGGAAATGCTGCTTGTCAAGACCTTAATGCAATCAACTGGTTCCCTCGGCTAAAATGTTTATCCATTTTAGCCGCGCAATCCTCCATAATTAAAGTCCGACAGTCCACAGATGGCAACAGTTTGTTGATTCAAAATTAATTGTTCATCCACTTCAGCAACCGATGCATTGGAATCAGTGTTGGGCAAGTTACTTTGAAAAAGTAATTAGTTATAGTTACTAGTTACTTCTCCCAAAAAGTAACTGAGTTACTAACTGAGTTACTCCACTATAAAAGTAACTAGTTACTAGTAAAAGTAACTATTGCGTTACTTTTTCGTTTCTGGCTTTTTTATTTATTTTTTTACAAATTTTTTGCTGACATGTCCATTCAATGCACCCCCCCCACACACACACACACACACACACACACACACACACACACACATACTCCCCCTTTTGTGTTGAACAGTGAAGTGTGGTGAAAGCAGCTTTAATTCTCCATCACATAACTTTCATATCGCGCATGCATTGACTTTTTCAACAATTTTCTCTTGCGGTTTTCAGCAGCAACGGCATTGTTTCTTATGGTTTAATATTGTCCATATGCCTTCTTTAAATATTTCTAATTCTACTCGCAGGACATGCGCAATTCCAAACTTTTTTCCTGTCATTGCCATGGTGAATCACGTTATTTGCGTTCCAGTGATCGGGATTTTTTTCATGCTCACGTTATCCATAAGGGCCAGTGGGCCAGTGCCCAGGGGCACCAACCATGGGGGGGCACCACATGACACATGCTTTAAAAATATATTTTTCATAAATAGTTATATTATTTAGCTACTTGAAATTGTTGAAAGACCATGCATTATTCGTTTTGTGAACACTGATGTCACAATAATAATAAATGATAAATAAATCAAGATTTTTTTGATTTCAACATTTTAAAATGAGATATTTGAATATTGCTCACTGCTCATATGCCTACATGTAGTTGTGTAAGTTAGTAAATAGTAAAGAAATCCCCTTGATTATGTCTGATGTTTTTGACCGGAGGACAGCACGGGTAAGGGGGGGGCTTTGAGGTATAGTGCCCAGGGGCACCACATTGTCTTAATACGGGCCTGGCTGAGAATGACAAAGGGAGGAAGAGCTGCTCAGAGTTGCAGCTTTCTACTCAGTGTAGATCAGCCGTTTTTTCTGAAACGACTGTGCAGCATAGCTTTGCTGTGCGCGCTGAATCCAGATGCAGTGCGCGAATGCACACGCGCGCAGTTCAGAAGAAACATAAACAGTTTGGCGCGTCAGTCAGTTCGAAACAGTTCCTGTATCGGTCACGTAGCACATAAGCGCGTCGACACAGGTTTTTCTGTACGAGCTCGACTCATGCGCCGACGCATCCGTGTTGCCGGACCCATGTTCTTGTCCTTTTCGCTGTTTAACTCAAAATAACGTGCTTACCTCCAAGAATCAAACGCTGTCTTCTTGCCCATCTTGCCGCGGTACAAACACAAATAGCTTACACACACAGGTGCGTGCGCGCACACACACACACACACACACACACACACAGAGGCAAGGAGGAGCAGGGTACAGACGCAAGCAGCCGCATCTGACTAAATGCAGAAAAGCAGGGACTTCACTTTCCTTATCGAGGGAAATTCTTAAAGTAACGGAGTAACGAGTGCTTATTTTGGAAAATAACGGAGTTACTGATTACTGAATTCGCAAAACTAACGCGTTAGATTACTCGTTACTGAAAAAACCTAATAAGAGTACTCTAACGCGTTACTTATAACGTGTTACCCCCAACACTGATTGGAATTACGCCCTTATGTGTGCACACTATATTTAGATGGCCATCATATCGGTGGTAGCGCTACACATACCTAATCCAGACGAATGATTGTTCAAATCCAGCGCCGAGCTGATCAACTGCGTCCTCACCGATGTCTATCCTGTCCGACGTCACCTCAGGTGAGCTGAGTTCGATCAGCTGATGCTCCACTCCAAACACGTAACCTCCAGCCCAGTCTTATCTTGCGCAATCACCACCATCAACCATGCAGAAACACGTATCTTTACTTATGCACAGTTCGTGAAGATGCACAAACAGTTTTTGACTGGTTTTGTAGCGGCCAAGCCAATACTTTAAGCCACTGAGGTGCTGCATCGGGGTAATAGAGTTGACGCGCTTATTGTTACCTTTTTGGGATGAATTAGAGTCCGAGTCGTCAGGGCATGTTGAACGCTTCGTCCATTTATTTTCCTCTTTGCATATCAAATGTCCATCATACATGAACACATCTCCAGACAACACATAAAGCAGACTTGCTTGCTTGTATTTATCTTTTTGCGGTCAAAAACTGTTTTCCCCTTCCGGGTGGAAAACCTACCTATCAAAGAAAAGTTCCCCCCTTAAAAAGACATGAACGCTAATTACCCAATCAATGCATTTGCGCTCCTACATATAGGATTAAAGATTAAAATCGTATTTCTTTTAAAGGCCAGCTAAAGATATTTTAAAGCTGCTTCCACTTTTGGACGAATGTGTATAAATGGTTTGGTAAAATATGTACCGTGACTTACAGATGACGCCCAAACATTTGGGTGTGCTGCCATCTAGTGTTGGAAATAATAAATGTTTTTTCCTTCAAAACACAATTCATGTTATAAATAATTGTCAAAAAAATATGGTTGGACGTAGCAAAAATGTTTTTGATAACTTTTGATCCTCTATGTGTGAGGAATTTTTTGGAGTAACTTTGAATGCCATAAGTGTAACGGTTTAGGAGTAGTTTATTCAAATGTAACCCCCAAAAATATGGGAAAATGACATCTTTGATGAGAAATGAATGATTTCCTGTAGGAGGTAGCCCATTGCTTCAAGAGGCTTTTTTGTAGGGCCTATGAAGTTACATGCACTTACCGAGTTTCATAATTCTCAGACAAAGCATGGCTTGGGGCTTACTGATTTAATGCGTTTTTAATGGTTTTCCACAAACCTGATTTTTGCAATGCGACAGCTCAGGCAAATATGCATATTTCATAAAACCTTTGATAACTTTTAAACGTCAATGTCTTAACTGCATGCTGAAAAAATTTGAAAGTAATAGGTTAAAATGCCTAGGACTAGTTCGTTAAAGTTTGAGGCAAAAACGGCCAATATTTTACCCTTTGACCCAAAATAGCAGACTTCCTGTGGGTTTTAGAGCATACCCCCAAGAGACTTTTTTTCATAATTTTAAAAAACCTACCAAGGTAAAAAATTTCAGCTTTCTACGTGTTACGGTTTGGCCCAACTCACTCTAGTTGGCGCTGTTGAGCAGGTTTGCCACGCCCGTTTTCAATTACACTAAAATCATGCGATTTCTCACGGGGGACAATTTTGGGCAAAGTTTGGTGAGTTTTCATGCATGTTTAGGCCTCCAAAAAGCCGTTTCAAAAGTCCCAAGAATAAATAATAATAATAATAATAATTAAAGCCGCAAGCGGCGATGAGCGGCCCTCGCAGCCAAGCACCGCTGGGGTACGCGCACCTCCTGCCGCCAGCCACCGCAGAAGCTGTCACGCATTTTCCCCGCCCGTCCACTGGGCGATTCACACGAACCCTTTCGGCAGCGCTCCCCCACGACTCACAAAAAATCTGGTGCAGATTGGTGGATGCAGCGAGGAGATACAGCCGTTGAATAATGAAAATGCATTTGGCCACCGGGCCGGACCGCTGGGGTTGTAAAGAGATGACATGTTGGAACTATATAAATAAAATTGGATTGAATTAATTTGTCTTTATATAAAACACATGAGTTGCCTCTTGGCATGGCATGCACTAATATATATATATATATATACATACATATACATACACACATTTGACCTAATAAAATACATTATTCATGTTTTTATTAGGTCAAATGCAATAATTCAATTCAATTTTATTTATATAGCGCCAAATCATGAAACATGTCATCTCAAGGCACTTTACAAAGTTACGTTCAATCATATTATACATATTGGGTCAGATTATACAGATTGGTCAAAAATGTTCCTATATAAGGAAACCAGTTGATACATATTGGGTCAGATTATACAGATTGGTCAAAAATGTTCCTATATAAGGAAACCGGTTGATTGCATCAAAGTCTCGACAAGCAGCATTCACTCCTGGAGAAGCGTAGAGCCACAGGGAGAGTCGTCTGCATTGTACATGGCTTTGCTGCAATCCCTCATACTGAGCAAGCATGAAGCGACAGTGGGAAGAAAAACTCCCCATTAACGGGAAGGAAAACCTCCAGCAGAACCGGGCTCAGTATGAACGGTCATCTGCCTCGACCGACTGGGGGTTACAGAAGACAGAGCAGAGACACAACAAGAGAGACAAAAAAAGCACAGAAGCACACATTGATCCAGTAATCTGTTCTACATTAGATGGTAGTAACGGGTGAGCCGTCTTCTTTGGATGATGTCACAGTTAACAGAACGCCAGACCAGGTGTACCTACTATGAAGATAAAAGAGAGAAACAGAAAATTAAAGCAGAAATGACAACACGTAATGCATAATTGAAGAACAGTAGAACTCTATAGAGTGAGAAAATTAGATCCTGACGTCCTCCAGTAGCCTAAGCCTATAGCAGTAAAACTATAAAAGGTAGCTCAGAGTAACATGAGCCACTCTAGTTATAAGCTTTGTCAAAAAGGAAGGTTTTAAGATTAGTCTTAAAAGTAGACAGGGTGTCTGCTTCACGGACCAAAACTGGGAATTGGTTCCACAGGAGAGGAGCCTGATAGCTAAAGGATCTGCCTCCCATTCTACTTTTAGAGACTCTAGGAACCACCAGCAGACCTGCAGTCTGAGAGCAAAGTGCTCTGTTAGGAACATACGGGGTAATCAGAGCTCTGATATATGATGGAGCTTGATTATTAAGGGCTTTATACGTTAGAAGAAGAATTTTAAATTCTATTTTTGATTTCACAGGAAGCCAATGAAGGGAAGCTAAAATTGGAGAAATATGATCCCGCTTGTTGATTTTCATCAGAACTCTTGCTGCAGCATTTTGGATCAGCTGAAGGCTTTGAACTGCAGTTTGTGGACTTCCTGATAGTAACGAATTGCAATAGTCCAGCCTTGAAGTAACAAATGCATGGACTAGTTTTTCAGCATCACTCCTGGACAGAATGTTTCTAATTTTGGCGATATTCCGGAGGTGAAAAAAGGAAACTCTGGAAACCTGTTTAATATGGGATTTAAATGACATGTCTTGGTCAAAAATAACACCAAGGTTTTTTACTTTATTACCAGAGGCCAAGTTAATGCCATCCAGATTAAGTGATTGGTTAAGAAGTTTATTTTTTGAGGACTCTGGCCCAAAGATTACAACTTCGGTCTTGTCAGAATTTAGATGCAGGAAATTTAAAGTCATCCAGCTTTTGATGTCACCAAGACATGACTGCAGTTGAAGTAATTGATTGGATTCATCAGGATTTATGGATAAATATAGCTGAGTGTCATCAGCATAACAGTGGAAATTAATCCCATGCTGTCTGATAATTTTGCCGATCGGAAGCATATATTTAGTAAAGAGAATTGGTCCAAGGACTGAACCCTGTGGTACTCCACAGGTGACCCTAGAGTTTAAGGAAGATTTATTATTAACATGAACAAACTGGAATCTGTCCGACAGATAAGATTTAAACCAGCCTAATGCTTTTCCCTTAATCCCTACAGTATGCTCAAGTCTTTGCAGGAGAATATTTTGATCAACTGTATCAAATGCAGTACTGAGATCTAACAGGACAAGTACAGACACAAGTCCATTATCTGAGGCCATGAGAATATCATTAGTGACCTTCACCAGAGCTGTTTCAGTGCTATGATGAGCTCTGAAGCCTGACTGAAACTCCTCAAGTAGGTCATTGCTTTGTAAATGTTCACAAAGTTGATTAGCAACTACTTTCTCAAGAATTTTAGATAAGAAAAGAAGATTAGATATAGGTCTGTAGTTTACTAGCTCATCTTGATCAAGAGAAGGTTTCTTAAGTAAAGGTTTAATAACAGCTACTTTAAAAACCTGTGGTACATATCCATTTACTAAGGATAGATTAATCATGTCTAAAATAGGACCACTGATCAAAGGGAATACCTCCTTAAACAACTTAGTTGGGATTGGGTCTAACACACAGGTAGAAGTTTTAGATGAAGCTAAGATTTTAGATAGCTCAGAAAGCTCTACTGCTTCTAAACAGTTCAAACACTGTGCAGGTTCTAAAGATTCCTCCAATGCTGCCTTACTTATAATAGATAATAGATATAATAGATTGTATTTTACGTATCAGGTACATAATACACACACACACACATAATATATTATACGTAATATAATAACCATTATAACAATTTAAGAAACTAGTTATAATGGTTATATATCAAAAAAGAACATGGAACACAAAAAACATGGTCCATCATATGGGAAGGAGGGACCTGTTGGACCTTTCTATTGCATCCCCTGTCCCTTGATCCGATCAGCCATTTCGACACTGCCCTCTCCAAATCCTTCCTGGTGATCTGTCTGGTTAATGTGTTGTTCTTTAAAGCTCCTGCGGGAAACATATCTTATGGTCACTTTATATGTACCAACACAACTCTCAACTACAATTGTAAAGTCAACTATGTTAAGGTGAAATTTACCAACAAATGATCAGTTTTATATCAATTACCCAAGATTTAAATTGTAATTTTGGGTGAAGTATCCCTTTACATAATTGACTTTACAAACCTGCAAACGTCAGAATGAACTGGGAAAAAGCTAAGAAAAAAAGATCAAAATTCAAAGCTGACTGGCCAAGGCTGTCACATTTTTTTACTTCTTTCTAAAATCTGGCTTTATTAAATTGCCCATAAAAAAATTAAAAACCAAGGAAAAATTACAAAATGTAATTTTTTTGATAAGAACAGCTGTTGACTGGAAGATCTGTGCAAGAAAATCTTGAAAACATTTCTTATATGATAACATTTCTGGAGCACCTGTTTTGAGGGGACATTTATGTCCTTAAGGTGAGGGTATTATTGACATTAGAAAATTAAATTCATAACATACATAAATTTCCCTCGACAGACACAAATATCCAAAAGTTACTATATTACAGTTATTATCCATTATGCACTTACCAAATATGACTTCAAACAGATTTAAAGTCCTGAATTCCTACTTTCCATTCCAGCCCACAAAGTTGTACTGCCTTGACAGGCCATAGTCCATGATGAAGAACATCATACGTCTTGTGGCCTCATCCACAGTCCTCCCACCAATGTCTGACACTGCTGTGACCTAAGGGGGAACAAAAACAGTTCAAAGCTAATTAATTTTTATATCTTACAGGAGTAAACACGATGCAAAGACAAACTCTGGGTCTAGATTATTTCCATTGTTGATTAATCTATTGATTATTTTAACAATTAATTGATTGGTTGCTATAATAATAAAATGTTACAAAATTTTGAAAAATGTCAGTGTTTCCCAAATCTCTTGTTCTGTCAACAAAACATGGAGATACTCAGTTTATTGCTTAAGACTTTTTATGACTCTGTGGTGGCCTCAGCCCTTCTCTACGCTGTCGTCTGCTGGGCTCCAGGCAGCGCAGAACGGGACCGAATGAGTCTGAATAAGCTGGTGAGGAAGGCCACTTCTGTCCTGGGCTGCACTCTGGACTCAGCGGAGGAAGTAGCTGAGAGGAGGGTGTTGTCCAAGTTCACATCCATCATGGACAACACCTTCCACCCCCTGCGCCAGACTGTAGAGCAGCTGAGCAGCTCCTTTAGTGGCAGACTTAGACACCCTGTCTGTAAAAAGGAGCGCTACCGCAAGTCATTCATTCCTGCTGCTATCAGAATATACAGTGCTGCACTGTAACTGTAACCAATGTGCAATAATCTAATTCACTGTGCGATAACCCGTGCAATAATCCTGAAAGAAGTGACTTCTGCTGCTATCAGTAACTGTAACCACAACTGTTATAACTTTGGGCAATAACTAATGTGCAATAATCTATTTAATACACTGTGCTATAACCTGTCCAATGATCCAAAGAACTTCTGCTGCTATCACCAGGTATATATGTCAGTACATGTGTATGTAGGCATATGTATGTGTCACAGGACAGGTTGCCCTGTGACTGGCAACCTGTCCAGGATGGACGAGCCCCCACCCCCCACGACCCCGTGTGACGCCGAGCTGCGTTTCCCCATCAGATACGGCTTGACGTCACACCTGTAGGGAAAAGCCGGTATAAATCGATGAAGGATGGGATGTTAATTTTTTAAAAAGTTTAATAAAATTGCTCAAAGTTTATCAGAAAAAAACATAACTTGCTTTTAAATATGGACATTTTTAATAAGCAAAATGTTAATGTATTTCGTAAAGTTATTGTTGAAGTTAATCTTGGCTGCAGTACTCTGTTTGGCAGATGTTTTGGGGTTGGAGTAAAATGAGTCCATAGATCCACAGACAGGAGGCTTGTTCAGTGGTTTCTAGTACGACTTGCTTCTGCAGTGTCGCTCAACTGCGTGTAAAAATAAAAAAAATTACTTCATAAAAGCTCTCTGAGAATAACCTCTGGCCTCACCCAGTTAGAACCCGCTCTCCAGTCCATGTTGTAGCTGCAGTTTTTTTTTTTACGTCGTTTCCTTAATAATCTGTACAAATCAAAATCCTTGTCATTTTATTAAGAGTGTCGTGGTGCGCAGCGGCTCATCAGGTGGAGCTGCTGCATATTGACTGATAGCCGCTCTGACTGCAGCTCTGCCTTCTTTTGTTCAGAAAAGCGCAGGTGAAATTATTTAATTTATTATTTAACTTTTTCCAAATCGGACCCTGTCAAATGCGGGACAAATGCGCGTCATGGTAAATTAGCCTTTACTCTTCGAATTTTAAATAAAGCGTTACAGCGAATATTGAGGAGGTCCCTGATTGGTTTATCAGCTAAGTTGCTGGAAGCCAGTGAATACACGCTGAAAGGTGACATGGCCACAGGTGGAAATAATTCATTAATTAACTGGAGCAGCGACAGTGTGTCTGTAGGCAGCTTACCGGGGGAAGTTGTTGTCAGATGGTCAATCCGCTCCACTTCCTGACTTGCTGGTTCGCATAAACCCAAAGAAAACCTTTGACCACCACTGCTTTCATTCATGCATCTGTGGCCAGTTTGAGATGTTCTTCCAAAAGTTATGATTGAACACCGATCATAACTTTTGGTCTACGTATACATCTCTGTGCTGGTAGCAAACGCAGAGCCATAGAGAGAAAGGCTCTGAGCCAGCGGAACCCGGATGTAAACAAGAGCCTTGCTCGTTAGCCTTAAGGCGCTAGCATTAGCGCTAATATTAGCGCCTTAAGGCACTAGAATTAGCCGCAGAACTGAGACTGCTCATCCCACCTCAAGTTGTGGTGGGGGATATTACACTACATGCATATATAATCCAAAAAGCCTTACCTGTTTGTCTGTTTCCCCTCCTAAATTCTCCAATGTGTGGTGCTAATGTTGTTAGCTGTGACATCACGGACTTCTTCCTCAGGCAAACGGACACGTTTCAGATTGTTGGAGTGCGCCCCCTGCTGTTGGGAAGTCTTCTTCTTCTCTTGATCTTTATGAACTTTCTCACAGTGTGTCATATACGTTCAACTGTCTGTTGTTCCTCACAATATTTACATATGCCAGTGTTATGCTTCCCTATTTTGAATAATGTACCATCTAATCCTGTGTGGGCAAATCTAAGTCTTGATATGAGATAAGATAAGATAGTCTTTATTGATCTCACATTGGAGAAATTCACTTGTCGGCTCAATAGTGTGTGTGTGTATATATATATATATATATATATATATATATATATATATATATATATATATATATATATATATACACATGCCTACATACACATGTACTGACATATATTCACTTGGTGAAAGCAGAAGAAGTTCTTCTGGATCCTTGCACAGGTTATAGCACAGTGTATTAAATAGATTATTGCACATTAGTTATTGCCCAAAGTCATAACAGTTGTGGTTATATAGAACAGATTACTGGATCACTGTGTGCTTCTGTGCTTTTTTTGTCTGTCTTGTTGTGTCTCTGCTCTGTCTTCTGTAACCCCCAGTCGGTCGAGGCAGATGACCGTTCATACTGAGCCCGGTTCTGCTGGAGGTTTGTCCTTCATGTTAATGAAGGAGGTTTTTTTCCCCTGTTGCTTCATGCTTGCTCAGTATGAGGGATTGTTGCAAAGCCATGGACAATGCAGACAACTCTCCCTGTGACTCTACGCTTCTTCAGGAGGAAATGCTGCTTGTCAAGACTTTTATGCAATCAACTGGTTCCCTTATATAGGATTAAAGAATCAAAGCTTCTTTCTTTTAAAGGCCAGCTAAAGATATTTTAAAGCTGCTTCCACTTTTGGACGAATGTGTATGAATGGTTTGGTAAAATATGTACCGTGACTTACAGATGACGCCCAAACATTTGGGTTTGCTGCCATCTAGTGTTGGAAATAATAAATGTTTTTTCCTTCAAAACACAATTCATGTTATAAATAATTGTCAAAAAAATATGGTTGGACGTAGCAAAAATGTTTTTGATAACTTTTGATCCTCTATGTGTGAGGAATTTTTTGGAGTAACTTTGAATGCCATAAGTGTAACGGTTTAGGAGTAGTTTATTCAAATGTAACACCCAAAAATATGGGAAAATGACATCTTTGATGAGAAATGAATGATTTCCTGTAGGAGGTAGCCCATTGCTTCAAGAGGCTTTTTTGTAGGGCCTATGAAGTTACATGCACTTACTGAGTTTCATAATTCTCAGACAAAGCATGGCTTGGGGCTTACTGATTTAATGCGTTTTTAATGGTTTTCCACAAACCTGATTTTTGCAATGCGACAGCTCAGGCAAATATGCATATTTCATAAAACCTTTGATAACTTTTAAAAGTCAATGTCTTAACTGCATGCTGAAAAAAATTGAAAGTAATAGGTTAAAATGCCTAGGACTAGTTCGTTAAAGTTTGAGGCAAAAACGGCCAATATTTTACCCTTTGACCCAAAATAGCAGACTTCCTGTGGGTTTTAGAGCATACACCCAAGAGACTTTTTTTCATAATTTTAAAAAACCTACCTAGGTAAAAAATTTCAGCTTTCTACGTGTTACGGTTTGGCCCAACTCACTCTAGTTGGCGCTGTTGAGCAGGTTTGCCACGCCCGTTTTCAATTACACTAAAATCATGCGATTTCTCACGGGGGACAATTTTGGGCAAAGTTTGGTGAGTTTTCATGCATGTTTAGGCCTCCAAAAAGCCGTTTCAAAAGTCACAAGAATAAATAATAATAATAATTAAAGCCGCAAGCGGCATCGAGCGGCCCTCGCAGCAAAGCGCCGCTCCGGCCTTGGCCACCGCTGGGATTTGCGCACCGCGGGCCGCCCGCCACCGCAGATGCTGTCACGCATTTTGCCCGCCCGTCCACTGGGCGATTTACACGAACGTGTTCGGCAGGGCTCCCCCACGACTCACAAAAAATCTGGTGCAGATTCACCACAACGGACCGGTATAGCGCCCGCTTCACAGCAGACGCCGCATCAATCCGCCTGTCGATCTCCCACCCCATCTTCCCCTCATTCGTGAACAAGACCCCAAGATACTTGAACTTCTCCACTAGAAGCTGGCTCTTGGGACTTTCCTTTTTTAAAAAGCTTATAGTTAGAGTGGCTCATGTTACCCTGAGCTACCTCTATAGTTATGCTGCTATAGGTTTAGGCTACTGCAGGACATCAGGGTCTATTGTTCTTCAATTTTGAATGACTGTTGTCATTTCAGCTTTTAACTTTTTGATTTTTCTTTTTTCTTCATAGTAGGCACACCTGGTCTGGCGTTCTGTTAGCTGTGGCATCATCCAGGGAAGACAGATCACCCGCTACTACCATCTAATGTAGAACTTCTGTGCTTTTTTGTCTGTCTTGTTGTGTCTCTGCTCTGTCTTCTGTAACCCCCAGTCTGTCGAGGCAGATGACCGTTCATACTGAGCCCGTTTCTGCTGGAGGTTTTTCCTTCCCGTTAATGGGGAGTTTTCTTTCCTGCTGTCGCTTCATGCTTGCTCAGTAGGTAGGATTGCTGCAAAGCTATGGACAATGCAGACGACTCTCCCTGTGGCTCTACGCTTCTTCAAGAGAGAATGCTATTTGTCAAGACTTTGATGCAATGAACTGGTTCCCTTATATAGGAATTTTTTTGACCAATGTGTATAATCTGACCCAATCTGTATAATCTGATTGATTTTGACGTTGTAAAGTGCCTTGAGATGACATATTTCATGAATTGGCGCTATATAAATAACATTGAATTGCATCATCTCTTCAGACCAAGTAAACTATCACATTTTTTGAGACAGTTATCTCATTTTAAAGGTATAATCATCTAACGTTATTACTATTAGCTAGTTAAAGCTCCATAATAATATTAGACCAGGTTTTAGTTCCACTCTTTTATTATGCACATCTAGGCTACCTATAAATATAAAGTATGGCATGCCAAAAAACATTTTCAACAAAAGGCAATTTTAGTAATGGCCTTGCGATTTTATATCTAAGCATTAAAAATGATAATATTTCACAAATTTTCACAGCAAGATGGAAATAACGACTATCCAACATTTTAAGATTTTGTAAAAACTTTTTTCCTTTTTTACCTACCTTTTGAAATTAATACTTGTTTCTACTTCTCCAAAATTATACTTCAAGAAAACTATTGTGCTGTCCTGGGGCCATATGCAGCTAGACAGCTAGGACAAAAGTTCCCCACACAAAGCTTCCTTTTCTTGCGTTGTCTGAATAACCTTTGTTCCCAAATCTGGCTTTAAACATTCTTTTTGTAAAAAGACGAATATTTTTCCAAGGCAGAAGCGTGTAGAACAAATTCAACTTCAACGTTAGCAGTTTCCCTAGCTTCATAGCTGAAAAGCAGCTTTTAACGGGAGCAAAATACGTCAAAGATCTTTTTTTAAGGTGAGAGCACTCACTATCTCACGTAATTCACATAGAGATCTAACAAAGTTGTGATGTCTCACTCTGATTAAATATGAACCCAAAACTTTTCTAACTATTTTTGCCTTGGATTTCCTCTGACAAAGAATTAATATCTTATTTATGTAATGTATTCACGACATGAATTCCTTGCTGTCTTAACAAAAGGCAGAACAACTATAATGTTACTTTCTATAATTATTACAGGCTCTGCTGAGATGTCAAATTCTGGAGAATGCTTAGACACCCTGACACACAAATATGGATTAACTTCATTTCATGTGCACTCGTGAACTTGTTTTAGTTGATTTAGTTTTCTTGATGTACTGTAGAGCGTGATGAGGTCTGTTGTGGTATTGTGTGCACTGGATTGAGGGGACAGTTGGTGTTGTCTGTCAAACCCAATCTTCTTAAGCTGCAAATTCAGTAAAGTTACCATATATATATATATATTTATATATATATATATATATATATATATATATATATATAAAACGGTTGCAGTTACAGCTCAAACGTCGTAACAACACTTCTAAATCTGAGTCTGACGCACAATTTCAAATACAAACACGATGCAGTTTGACTTTTGTCCGATGACGAGCGAGCGAGCGAGAGAGAGAGAACTGGTAAAGCAGCACATAGTAACAATAAGTCTAGCGCGCCATAAAGATGTTATTAATCAGGGAAATCTTTCTGATTGTTTCACAGCGGTTACCTGCAGCGGGTAAACACGCCCACGACAACACACTTAGGCTCCACGCAGCCCGTTTCTATCGGAATATGCGCCAAAACTGCCTCTTTAAAATGAACTGCACGGTGCAGTCTGCGCCTGTCTGAATTGCAATGTGAAGTTTTACACATCTATGCGTGAGCATAATCAAAAATTCCCCCCAGGAGCAGCGTTTTTTTTTTCCCCAGGACCCGCGGTAACGACAGCAGTGTTCTTACGATGGAGTATTAGGGCCACACATGAAGAGAAAAAATAATTTTGCCATGACGAGATTAAACTGGTGCAGATCAGTTGATGCAGCGATGCATTTGGCCACCGGAGGCAGTGGCGACCCACCAGCTTAAAATCTATGTATTGATGTCTATGTATGTATTTTAATCATCTTAAAAATGGTCTTATAGCTTAAAAGATCATCCTGTTTTGGTTGGTTTTGTAGCCGAATAGAAGAGATGTTCTCAAAGCATTAAATAAGCCTTTTGACTTTTAAAAATGTTGTGCTTTTAAGGTAATTTTAAGTTACTTTTTATTAAATTTATCAATATCCTATGGAAGTCTGGACATATGGCAGTGGCGTTTCAGGTGACTTTGCCACGCCACCACGCCGCCCTGCTCCATCGAATCCAGTTGATCTTGTAGCCGAATAGAAGAGATGTTCTCAAAGCATTAAATAAGCCTTTTGACTTTTAAAAATGTTGTCCTTTTAAGGTAATTTTAAGTTACTTTTTATTAAATTTGTCAATATCCTATGGAAGTCTGGACATATGGCAGCGGCGTTTCAGGTGACTTCGCCACGCCACCATGCCACACTGCTACATGAAATCCAGTTGGGCCTGGAATCCACAACACAGCAACATGTCTTCTGTCTGTGGACACAGTTTCATGTTGATTAGCTCAGAGGGGTAACATAGCGACTGCTAACAATAAAACATGACACTTCCTGTTGTCAGGGGGCGTGGACTAAGTGATGTCATCATTTGACCATTGGATATTGTAGAAGACCCGATGATGATCAATCACAGAAAGTTTGGTGCCTCTGTGTGTTTCTGTGTAGGAGATATAGCGGTTTTTCCTGTTGTCAGGGGGCGTGGCCTAAGTGATGTCATCATTTGACCATTGGATATTGTAGAAGACCCGATGATGATCAATCACAGAAAGTTTGGTGCTTCTGTGTGTTTTTGTGTAGGAGATATAACAGTTTTTCCTGTTGTCAGGGGCGTGGCCTAAGTGATGTCATCATTTGACCATTGGATATTGTAGAAGACCCGATGATGATCAATCACAGAAAGTTTGGTGCTTCTGTGTGTTTTTGTGTAGGAGATATAACAGTTTTTCCTGTTGTCAGGGGGCGTGGCCTAAGTGATGTCATCATTTGACCATTGGATATTGTAGAAGACCCGATGATGATCAATCACAGAAAGTTTGGTGCCTCTGTGTGTTTCTGTGTAGGAGATATAACAGTTTTTCCTGTTGTCAGGGGGCGTGGCCTAAGTGATGTCATCATTTGACCATTGGATATTGTAGAAGACCTAGTGGTGATCAACTACTGAAAGTTTGGTGGCTCTGTGAGTTTTTGTATATGAAATATAACAGTTTTGTGTTTCATGGCGAGTAGGTGAACTTTGACCCCCGCTCACGCCCCTTCAGCATGCTCAAAAACTCACCGTTTTGATAACCTTTAATTGGCCATGCCTTATGATCAGACTGCCCGAGTTTCAAGCCGCTCGCTCAAAATCTCTAGGAGGAGTTCCATCAAATACCAATGCTGTAAACGTCAAAAATGGGGTCAAAATCAGACCTTCAATCTAAAATGGCCGACTTCCTGTGATATTTACACTATGACATTAATTGTAAATTCTGAGCGTCTTGGTGAGCTCTACCACTGTACCAAATCTCATGTCTCTACGATGAAGTAAGTGAATAGCAAAGGGTCCTTTGAAAATTGCTAGGTGGCGCCGTTGAGGCATTAGGTCACGCCCACCAAAGTTTGTTATGGATTCCTGTTGGGGGGTGGATAAGGATGCATCCAAGTGAGTTTTAAGCAGCTCGGCCCAAAAATATGGAATTCAGAGCCAAACGTATGGCAGCGGCGTTTGAGGTGACTTCACCACGCCGCCACGCTCTCCTGCTCCATCGAATCCACTTGGGGCTGGAATCCACAATACATCAACATGTCTTCTGTCTCTGGACACAGTTTCATGTTGATTAGCTCAGAGGGGTAACATAGCGACCGTTTACAGCAAAAAATTACACTTCCTGTTGTCAGGGGGCGTGGCCTAAGTGATGTCATAATTTGACCATTGGATATTAAAGAAGACCCAATGATGATCAATCACAGAAAGTTTGGTGCCTCTATGTGTTTCTGTGTAGGAGATATAACAGTTTTATTTTTTGTGGCGAGTAGGTGAACTTTGACCCCTGCTAACACCCCTTCAACATGCTCAAAAACTCACCGTTTTGATAACTTTTAATTGGCCATGCCTTATGATCAGACTGACCGAGTTTCAAGTCGCTCGCTCAAAATCTCTAGGAGGAGTTCGATCAAATACCAATGCTGTAAACGTCAAAAATCGGGTCAAAATCAGACCTTCAATCTAAAATGGCCGACTTCCTGTGATATTTGCACTATGACATTAATTGTAAATTCTGAGCGTCTTGGTGAGCTCTACCACTGTACCAAATCTCATGTCTCTACGATGAAGTAAGTGAATAGCAAAGGGTCCTTTGAAAATTGCTAGGTGGCGCCATTGAGGCATTTTTCTTTAGATTTTTATGAGGACCTTAAAATACAAAATTTTTAAACAGTCTTCATGCGTCCGCCAAGTTTGGTGAGTTTTTGAATATGATAAAGCCCCGAAAAAGGCCCCTCTTTAGGGGGGCAGAATAAAAATAATAATAATAATAATAAGAAACAACACAGAAACAATAGGCCTTCGCAGCGCTTCGCTGCTCGGGCCTAATAATAAAATCTGCAGTTACAATAGGCCTTCGCAGCGCTTAGCTGCTCGGGCCTAATTAAAGCCGCAAGCGGCGATGAGCGGCCCTCGCAGCCAAGCACCGCTGGGGTACGCGCACCTCCTGCCGCCAGCCACCGCAGAAGCTGTCACGCATTTTCCCCGCCCGTCCACTGGGCGATTCACACGAACCCTTTCGGCAGCGCTCCCCCACGACTCACAAAAAATCTGGTGCAGATTGGTGGATGCAGCGAGGAGATACAGCCGTTGAATAATGATAATGCATTTGGCCACCGGGCCGGACCGCTGGGGTTGTAAAGAGATGACATGTTGGAACTATATAAATAAAATTGGATTGAATTAATTTGTCTTTATATAAAACACATGAGTTGCCTCTTGGCATGGCATGCACTATATATATATATATATATATATATATATATATATATATATATATATATATATATATATATATATATATATATATATACATATACATACACACATTTGACCTAATAAAATACATTATTCATGTTTTTATTAGGTCAAATGCAATAATTCAATTCAATTTTATTTATATAGCGCCAAATCATGAAACATGTCATCTCAAGGCACTTTACAAAGTTATGTTCAATCATATTATACATATTGGGTCAGATTATACAGATTGGTCAAAAATGTTCCTATATAAGGAAACCAGTTGATACATATTGGGTCAGATTATACAGATTGGTCAAAAATGTTCCTATATAAGGAAACCGGTTGATTGCATCAAAGTCTCGACAAGCAGCATTCACTCCTGGAGAAGCGTAGAGCCACAGGGAGAGTCGTCTGCATTGTACATGGCTTTGCTGCAATCCCTCATACTGAGCAAGCATGAAGCGACAGTGGGAAGAAAAACTCCCCATTAACGGGAAGGAAAACCTCCAGCAGAACCGGGCTCAGTATGAACGGTCATCTGCCTCGACCGACTGGGGGTTACAGAAGACAGAGCAGAGACACAACAAGAGAGACAAAAAAAGCACAGAAGCACACATTGATCCAGTAATCTGTTCTACATTAGATGGTAATAGCGGGTAAGCCGTCTTCTTTGGATGATGTCACAGTTAACAGAACGCCAGACCAGGTGTACCTACTATGAAGATAAAAGAGAGAAACAGAAAATTAAAGCAGAAATGACAACACGTAATGCATAATTGAAGAACAGTAGAACTCTATAGAGTGAGAAAATTAGATCCTGACGTCCTCCAGTAGCCTAAGCCTATAGCAGTAAAACTATAAAAGGTAGCTCAGAGTAACATGAGCCACTCTAGTTATAAGCTTTGTCAAAAAGGAAGGTTTTAAGATTAGTCTTAAAAGTAGACAGGGTGTCTGCTTCACGGACCAAAACTGGGAATTGGTTCCACAGGAGAGGAGCCTGATAGCTAAAGGATCTGCCTCCCATTCTACTTTTAGAGACTCTAGGAACCACCAGCAGACCTGCAGTCTGAGAGCAAAGTGCTCTGTTAGGAACATACGGGGTAATCAGAGCTCTGATATATGATGGAGCTTGATTATTAAGGGCTTTATACGTTAGAAGAAGAATTTTAAATTCTATTTTTGATTTCACAGGAAGCCAATGAAGGGAAGCTAAAATTGGAGAAATATGATCCCGCTTGTTGATTTTCATCAGAACTCTTGCTGCAGCATTTTGGATCAGCTGAAGGCTTTGAACTGCAGTTTGTGGACTTCCTGATAGTAACGAATTGCAATAGTCCAGCCTTGAAGTAACAAATGCATGGACTAGTTTTTCAGCATCACTCCTGGACAGAATGTTTCTAATTTTGGCGATATTCCGGAGGTGAAAAAAGGAAACTCTGGAAACCTGTTTAATATGGGATTTAAATGACATGTCTTGGTCAAAAATAACACCAAGGTTTTTTACTTTATTACCAGAGGCCAAGTTAATGCCATCCAGATTAAGTGATTGGTTAAGAAGTTTATTTTTTGAGGACTCTGGCCCAAAGATTACAACTTCGGTCTTGTCAGAATTTAGATGCAGGAAATTTAAAGTCATCCAGCTTTTGATGTCATCAAGACATGACTGCAGTTGAAGTAATTGATTGGATTCATCAGGATTTATGGATAAATATAGCTGAGTGTCATCAGCATAACAGTGGAAATTAATCCCATGCTGTCTGATAATTTTGCCGATCGGAAGCATATATTTAGTAAAGAGAATTGGTCCAAGGACTGAACCCTGTGGTACTCCACAGGTGACCCTAGAGTTTAAGGAAGATTTATTATTAACATGAACAAACTGGAATCTGTCCGACAGATAAGATTTAAACCAGCCTAATGCTTTTCCCTTAATCCCTACAGTATGCTCAAGTCTTTGCAGGAGAATATTTTGATCAACTGTATCAAATGCAGTACTGAGATCTAACAGGACAAGTACAGACACAAGTCCATTATCTGAGGCCATGAGAATATCATTAGTGACCTTCACCAGAGCTGTTTCAGTGCTATGATGAGCTCTGAAGCCTGACTGAAACTCCTCAAGTAGGTCATTGCTTTGTAAATGTTCACAAAGTTGATTAGCAACTACTTTCTCAAGAATTTTAGATAAGAAAAGAAGATTAGATATAGGTCTGTAGTTTACTAGCTCATCTTGATCAAGAGAAGGTTTCTTAAGTAAAGGTTTAATAACAGCTACTTTAAAAACCTGTGGTACATATCCATTTACTAAGGATAGATTAATCATGTCTAAAATAGGACCACTGATCAAAGGGAATACCTCCTTAAACAACTTAGTTGGGATTGGGTCTAACACACAGGTAGAAGTTTTAGATGAAGCTAAGATTTTAGATAGCTCAGAAAGCTCTACTGCTTCTAAACAGTTCAAACACTGTGCAGGTTCTAAAGATTCCTCCAATGCTGCCTTACTTATAATAGATAATAGATATAATAGATTGTATTTTACGTATCAGGTACATAATACACACACACACACATACGATATTATACGTAATATAATAACCATTATAACAATTTAAGAAACTAGTTATAATGGTTATATATCAAAAAAGAACATGGAACACAAAAAACATGGTCCATCATATGGGAAGGAGGGACCTGTTGGACCTTTCTATTGCATCCCCTGTCCCTTGATCCGATCAGCCATTTCGACACTGCCCTCTCCAAATCCTTCCTGGTGATCTGTCTGGTTAATGTGTTGTTCTTTAAAGCTCCTGCGGGAAACATATCTTATGGTCACTTTATATGTACCAACACAACTCTCAACTACAATTGTAAAGTCAACTATGTTAAGGTGAAATTTACCAACAAATGATCAGTTTTATATCAATTACCCAAGATTTAAATTGTAATTTTGGGTGAAGTATCCCTTTACATAATTGACTTTACAAACCTGCAAACGTCAGAATGAACTGGGAAAAAGCTAAGAAAAAAAGATCAAAATTCAAAGCTGACTGGCCAAGGCTGTCACATTTTTTTACTTCTTTCTAAAATCTGGCTTTATTAAATTGCCCATAAAAAAATTAAAAACCAAGGAAAAATTACAAAATGTAATTTTTTTGATAAGAACAGCTGTTGACTGGAAGATCTGTGCAAGAAAATCTTGAAAACATTTCTTATATGATAACATTTCTGGAGCACCTGTTTTGAGGGGACATTTATGTCCTTAAGGTGAGGGTATTATTGACATTAGAAAATTAAATTCATAACATACATAAATTTCCCTCGACAGACACAAATATCCTAAAGTTACTATATTACAGTTATTATCCATTATGCACTTACCAAATATGACTTCAAACAGATTTAAAGTCCTGAATTCCTACTTTCCATTCCAGCCCACAAAGTTGTACTGCCTTGACAGGCCATAGTCCATGATGAAGAACATCATACGTCTTGTGGCCTCATCCACAGTCCTCCCACCAATGTCTGACACTGCTGTGACCTAAGGGGGAACAAAAACAGTTCAAAGCTAATTAATTTTTATATCTTACAGGAGTAAACACGATGCAAAGACAAACTCTGGGTCTAGATTATTTCCATTGTTGATTAATCTATTGATTATTTTAACAATTAATTGATTGGTTGCTATAATAATAAAATGTTACAAAATTTTGAAAAATGTCAGTGTTTCCCAAATCTCTTGTTCTGTCAACAAAACATGGAGATACTCAGTTTATTGCTTAAGACTTTTTATGACTCTGTGGTGGCCTCAGCCCTTCTCTACGCTGTCGTCTGCTGGGCTCCAGGCAGCGCAGAACGGGACCGAATGAGTCTGAATAAGCTGGTGAGGAAGGCCACTTCTGTCCTGGGCTGCACTCTGGACTCAGCGGAGGAAGTAGCTGAGAGGAGGGTGTTGTCCAAGTTCACATCCATCATGGACAACACCTTCCACCCCCTGCGCCAGACTGTAGAGCAGCTGAGCAGCTCCTTTAGTGGCAGACTTAGACACCCTGTCTGTAAAAAGGAGCGCTACCGCAAGTCATTCATTCCTGCTGCTATCAGAATATACAGTGCTGCACTGTAACTGTAACCAATGTGCAATAATCTAATTCACTGTGCGATAACCCGTGCAATAATCCTGAAAGAAGTGACTTCTGCTGCTATCAGTAACTGTAACCACAACTGTTATAACTTTGGGCAATAACTAATGTGCAATAATCTATTTAATACACTGTGCTATAACCTGTCCAATGATCCAAAGAACTTCTGCTGCTATCACCAGGTATATATGTCAGTACATGTGTATGTAGGCATATGTATGTGTCACAGGACAGGTTGCCCTGTGACTGGCAACCTGTCCAGGATGGACGAGCCCCCACCCCCCACGACCCCGTGTGACGCCGAGCTGCGTTTCCCCATCAGATACGGCTTGACGTCACACCTGTAGGGAAAAGCCGGTATAAATCGATGAAGGATGGGATGTTAATTTTTTAAAAAGTTTAATAAAATTGCTCAAAGTTTATCAGAAAAAAACATAACTTGCTTTTAAATATGGACATTTTTAATAAGCAAAATGTTAATGTATTTCGTAAAGTTATTGTTGAAGTTAATCTTGGCTGCAGTACTCTGTTTGGCAGATGTTTTGGGGTTGGAGTAAAATGAGTCCATAGATCCACAGACAGGAGGCTTGTTCAGTGGTTTCTAGTACGACTTGCTTCTGCAGTGTCGCTCAACTGCGTGTAAAAATAAAAAAAATTACTTCATAAAAGCTCTCTGAGAATAACCTCTGGCCTCACCCAGTTAGAACCCGCTCTCCAGTCCATGTTGTAGCTGCAGTTTTTTTTTTTACGTCGTTTCCTTAATAATCTGTACAAATCAAAATCCTTGTCATTTTATTAAGAGTGTCGTGGTGCGCAGCGGCTCATCAGGTGGAGCTGCTGCATATTGACTGATAGCCGCTCTGACTGCAGCTCTGCCTTCTTTTGTTCAGAAAAGCGCAGGTGAAATTATTTAATTTATTATTTAACTTTTTCCAAATCGGACCCTGTCAAATGCGGGACAAATGCGCGTCATGGTAAATTAGCCTTTACTCTTCGAATTTTAAATAAAGCGTTACAGCGAATATTGAGGAGGTCCCTGATTGGTTTATCAGCTAAGTTGCTGGAAGCCAGTGAATACACGCTGAAAGGTGACATGGCCACAGGTGGAAATAATTCATTAATTAACTGGAGCAGCGACAGTGTGTCTGTCGACAGAAACGCTTACCGAGGGAAGTTGTTGTCAGATGGTCAATCCGCTCCACTTCCTGACTTGCTGGTTCGCATAAACCCAAAGAAAACCTTTGACCACCACTGCTTTCATTCATGCATCTGTGGCCAGTTTGAGATGTTCTTCCAAAAGTTATGATTGAACACCGATCATAACTTTTGGTCTACGTATACATCTCTGTGCTGGTAGCAAACGCAGAGCCATAGAGAGAAAGGCTCTGAGCCAGCGGAACCCGGATGTAAACAAGAGCCTTGCTCGTTAGCCTTAAGGCGCTAGCATTAGCGCTAATATTAGCGCCTTAAGGCACTAGAATTAGCCGCAGAACTGAGACTGCTCATCCCACCTCAAGTTGTGGTGGGGGATATTACACTACATGCATATATAATCCAAAAAGCCTTACCTGTTTGTCTGTTTCCCCTCCTAAATTCTCCAATGTGTGGTGCTAATGTTGTTAGCTGTGACATCACGGACTTCTTCCTCAGGCAAACGGACACGTTTCAGATTGTTGGAGTGCGCCCCCTGCTGTTGGGAAGTCTTCTTCTTCTCTTGATCTTTATGAACTTTCTCACAGTGTGTCATATACGTTCAACTGTCTGTTGTTCCTCACAATATTTACATATGCCAGTGTTATGCTTCCCTATTTTGAATAATGTACCATCTAATCCTGTGTGGGCAAATCTAAGTCTTGATATGAGATAAGATAAGATAGTCTTTATTGATCTCACATTGGAGAAATTCACTTGTCGGCTCAATAGTGTGTGTGTATATATATATATATATATATATATATATATATATATATATATATATATATATATATATATATACACATGCCTACATACACATGTACTGACATATATTCACTTGGTGAAAGCAGAAGAAGTTCTTCTGGATCCTTGCACAGGTTATAGCACAGTGTATTAAATAGATTATTGCACATTAGTTATTGCCCAAAGTCATAACAGTTGTGGTTATATAGAACAGATTACTGGATCACTGTGTGCTTCTGTGCTTTTTTTGTCTGTCTTGTTGTGTCTCTGCTCTGTCTTCTGTAACCCCCAGTCGGTCGAGGCAGATGACCGTTCATACTGAGCCCGGTTCTGCTGGAGGTTTGTCCTTCATGTTAATGAAGGAGGTTTTTTTCCCCTGTTGCTTCATGCTTGCTCAGTATGAGGGATTGTTGCAAAGCCATGGACAATGCAGACAACTCTCCCTGTGACTCTACGCTTCTTCAGGAGGAAATGCTGCTTGTCAAGACTTTTATGCAATCAACTGGTTCCCTTATATAGGATTAAAGATTCAAAGCTTCTTTCTTTTAAAGGCCAGCTAAAGATATTTTAAAGCTGCTTCCACTTTTGGACGAATGTGTATGAATGGTTTGGTAAAATATGTACCGTGACTTACAGATGACGCCCAAACATTTGGGTTTGCTGCCATCTAGTGTTGGAAATAATAAATGTTTTTTCCTTCAAAACACAATTCATGTTATAAATAATTGTCAAAAAAATATGGTTGGACGTAGCAAAAATGTTTTTGATAACTTTTGATCCTCTATGTGTGAGGAATTTTTTGGAGTAACTTTGAATGCCATAAGTGTAACGGTTTAGGAGTAGTTTATTCAAATGTAACACCCAAAAATAGGGGAAAATGACATCTTTGATGAGAAATGAATGATTTCCTGTAGGAGGTAGCCCATTGCTTCAAGAGGCTTTTTTGTAGGGCCTATGAAGTTACATGCACTTACTGAGTTTCATAATTCTCAGACAAAGCATGGCTTGGGGCTTACTGTTTTAATGCGTTTTTAATGGTTTTCCACAAACCTGATTTTTGCAATGCGACAGCTCAGGCAAATATGCATATTTCATAAAACCTTTGATAACTTTTAAAAGTCAATGTCTTAACTGCATGCTGAAAAAAATTGAAAGTAATAGGTTAAAATGCCTAGGACTAGTTCGTTAAAGTTTGAGGCAAAAACGGCCAATATTTTACCCTTTGACCCAAAATAGCAGACTTCCTGTGGGTTTTAGAGCATACACCCAAGAGACTTTTTTTCATAATTTTAAAAAACCTACCTAGGTAAAAAATTTCAGCTTTCTACGTGTTACGGTTTGGCCCAACTCACTCTAGTTGGCGCTGTTGAGCAGGTTTGCCACGCCCTTTTTCAATTACACTAAAATCATGCGATTTCTCACGGGGGACAATTTTGGGCAAAGTTTGGTGAGTTTTCATGCATGTTTAGGCCTCCAAAAAGCCGTTTCAAAAGTCACAAGAATAAATAATAATAATAATAATAATAATAATAATAATAAAATCTGCAGTTACAATAGGCCTTCGCAGCGCTTAGCTGCTCGGGCCTAATAATAATAATAATAAAATCTGCAGTTACAATAGGCCTTCGCAGCGCTTAGCTGCTCGGGCCTAATAAAATCTGCAGTTACAATAGGCCTTCGCAGCGCTTAGCTGCTCGGGCCTAATAATAATAATTAAAGCCGCAAGCGGCGATGAGCGGCCCTCGCAGCCAAGCACCGCTGGGGTACGCGCACCGCCTGCCGCCAGCCACCGCAGAAGCTGTCACGCATTTTCCCCGCCCGTCCACCGGGCGATTCACACGAACCCTTTCGGCAGCGCTCCCCCACGACTCACAAAAAATCTGGTGCAGATTGGTCGATGCAGCGAGGAGATACAGCCATTGAATAATGATAATGCATTTGGCCACCGGGCCGGACCGCTGGGGTTGTAAAGAGATGACATGTTGGAACTATATAAATAAAATTGGATTGAATTCATTTGTCTTTATATAAAACACATGAGTTGCCTCTTGGCATGACATGCACTATATATATATATATATATATATATATATATATATATATATATATATATATATATATATATATATATATATATATATATATACACATTTGACCTAATAAAATACATTATTCATGTTTTTATTAGGTCAAATGCAATAATTCAATTCAATTCAATTTTATTTATATAGCGCCAATTCATGAAACATGTCATCTCAAGGCACTTTAAAAAGTTACGTTCAATCATATTATACAGATTGGTCAAAAATGTTCCTATATAAGGAAACCGGTTGATACATATTGGGTCAGATTATACAGATTGGTCAAAAATGTTCCAATATAAGGAAACCGGTTGATTGCATCAAAGTCTCGACAAGCAGCATTCACTCGTGGAGAAGCGTAGAGCCACAGGGAGAGTCGTCTGCATTGTACATGGCTTTGCTGCAATCCCTCATACTGAGCAAGCATGAAGCGACAGTGGGAAGAAAAACTCCCCATTAACGGGAAGGAAAACCTCCAGCAGAACCGGGCTCAGTATGAACGGTCATCTGCCTCAAGCGACTGGGGGTTACAGAAGACAGAGCAGAGACACAACAAGACAGACAAAAAAAGCACAGAAGCACACAGTGATCCAGTAATCTGTTCTATATAACCACAACTGTTCTAACTTTGGGCAATAACTAATGTGCAATAATCTATTTAATACACTGTGCTATAACCTGTGCAAGGATCCAGAAGAACTTCTTCTGCTTTCACCAAGTGAATATATGTTACAGAAGACAGAGCAGAGACACAACAAGAGAGACAAAAAAAGCACAGAAGCACACATTGATCCAGTAATCTGTTCTACATTAGATGGTAATAGCGGGTGAGCCGTCTTCTTTGGATGATGTCACAGTTAACAGAACGCCAGACCAGGTGTACCTACTATGAAGATAAAAGAGAGAGAACAGAAAGTTAAAGCAGAAATGACAACACGTAATGCATAATTGAAGAACAGTAGAACTCTATAGAGTGAGAAAATTAGATCCTGACGTCCTCCAGTAGCCTAAGCCTATAGCAGTAAAACTATAAAGGTAGCTCAGAGTAACATGAGCCACTCTAGTTATAAGCTTTGTCAAAAAGGAAAGTGTTAAGATTAGTCTTAAAAGTAGACAGGGTGTCTGCTTCACGGACCAAAACTGGGAGTTGGTTCCACAGAAGAGGAGCCTGATAGCTAAAGGATCTGCCTCCCATTCTACTTTTAGAGACTCTAGGAACCACCAGCAGACCTGCAGTCTGAGAGTGAAGTGCTCTGTTAGGAACATACGGGGTAATCCGAGCTCTGATATATGATGGAGCTTGATTATTAAGGGCTTTATACGTTAGAAGAATTTTAAATTCTATTCTGGATTTAACAGGAAGCCAATTAAGGGAAGCTAAAATTGGAGAAATATCATCCCTCCTGTTGATTTTCATCAGAACTCTTGCTGCAGCATTTTGGATCAGCTGAAGACTTTGAAAAGATCATGAAAGAGGAGGTGAAGATAACATTAAAATTCAAAAAGAAAGATGAAAATATTGCTCTGAGCCAAAAAATTGTTTCTAAGGAAACAAAAAAGAAAATAGGGGAAGTTGAAATGGCTAAAACGCTGAGAGATGGAAGCTTGTTAAATGTTTGTAAATTGGAAGAACAAAAAAGGAAAGCAATGAGTGTTGAGAGTATTGGAAATAAAAGAGTGGAAAGTAAAAGAGCGTTGGGAGAAAAGAAAGGATCCCGAGGAGTTATTTATGGAATTCCAGTTAATGAAGATCTAGAGAAATTAAAACATAAAATCATGTTAAAGTCAAGGATATAGAGAGAATGCAGAAAACAGTTAATAATGAGCGAGTTGACAGCTTATCTGTGCTTCTGGAATTTTCTACTCCAGAAGTTCCAGATAGAGTCAAAGTGGGTTTCTTGTGTTATTCAGTTAGGCCTTATGTTCCACCTCCACTTCGGTGTTTCAAGTGTCAGAGGTATGGTCACATTTGCTGCAGTGTGCAGGGGCAAACAGAGCTGTTTAAAATGTGGAGGGGACCACAATATACAAGAATATGGTAAAAATGTTCAGGATAAATGCTGTAATTGTGGTGGGGAACATAGGGCAACATATGGAGGGTGTGAAAGATTATGTAACTGGTAATTTAGTAGAGCAGATTGGGAGAAATATAAGGAAATAAGTGAAGATAAAATTAAGGAAATTGACATGAATCTTGGTATTGATTCATTAAACAAAATCTTTTGTAGTTCAATCATAGAAGCTGTTCAACAGTCAGTTCCAAAGAAAGGAGGGATACATAAAAAGAAGATAATTCCATGGTGGACAATAGAATGTGACCAGGCTATTAAATCCCGAAATAAAGCTTTTAAAATTCTATAAGGAAATCAGAATTTTCAAAATTTAATTGAATACAAGAAGATGCAAGCTATAGTAAAAAGAGTTATAAGAAATACAAAAAGAGAATATTGGAGAAATTATTGTAATTCATTAGGAAGAGAAACAGATATAGGGAAAGTATGGAAAATGATTAAACGAATGAATGGTATTAAAAGGGATTATAGTTATCCAGTTTTAGTTAGTGATAGAACAACGGCAGGTATTAATGAAGAAAAAGCAACAATGTTGTCACAAACATTTGTACAAATACATAGTTCCAATAATATTAGTGAAGAGTAGAAAACGGATAGAGCTATAACTTTATTGGAATTGGAATCTATTGTGGTTCCAATTCCAAAAACAGGTAAAGATAGCTCAAAACCAGAAAATTATAGACCTATTGCTTCAACATCATGTTTAAGTAAAATTATGGAGAAAATGGTAATTGAAAGATTAATTTATTTTGTTGAATCAAAAGGGTACTTATCAAATTATCAAAGCGGTTTCAGAAGAGGAAGGAATACTATGGATCCAATTGTGTGTTTACAACATGAGGTACTAACAGCAAAAGTTAATAAAGAAAGTGTTTTGGCAGTGTTCTTAGATATAGAAAAGGCTTATGATATGATGTGGAAAGAGGGATTATTGATCAAGTTGAGGAAAATGTGAATTTGTGGAAGAATTTATCATTGGGTAGAGAACTTTTTAACAATTCAATTCAATTCAATTTTATTTATATAACGCCAATTCATAAACATGTCATCTCGAGGCACTTTACAAAGTCAAAATCAATCATATTATACAGATTGGTCAAAAATTTCCTATATAAGGAAACCAGTTGATTGCATCAAAGTCCCAACAAGCAGCATTCACTCCTGGAGAAGCGCAGTGCTACAGGGAGAGTCGTCTGCATTGTCCATGGCTTTGCAGCAATCCCTCATACTGAGCAAGCATGAAGCGTCAGTGGAAAGAAAAACCACCCATTAGCAGGAAGGAAAAACCTCCAGCAGAACCGGGCTCAGTATGAACAGTCATCTGCCTCGACCGACTGGGGGTTACAGAAGACAGAGCAGAGACACAACAAGACAGACAAAAAAGCACAGAAGCACACATTGATCCAGTGATCTGTTATACATTAGATGGTAATAGTGGTGATCTGTCTTCCCTGGATGATGTCACAGTTAACAGAACGTCAGACTAGGTGTACCTACTATGAAGAAAAAAGAGAGAGAGCAAAAAGTTACAAGCTGAAATGACAACAGTCATTTCAATGTAATGCAATGCAAAACTGGAGAGCAGTAGACTGGAGAACAGTAGAAATCAGTAGAGTGAGAGAAATAGGCCCTGATGTCCTCCAGCAGCCTAAGCCTATAGCAGCATAACTACAGATGTAGCTCAGGGTAACATGAGCCACTCTAACTATAAACTTAAATTCTATTCTTGATTTAACAGGAAGCCAATGAAGGGAAGCTAAAATTGGAGAAATATGATCCCTCTTGTTGATTTTCATCAGAACTCTTGCTGCAGCATTTTGGATCAGCTGAAGACTTCGAACTGCATTTTGTGGACTTCCTGATAGTAAAGAATTACAATAGTCCAGCCTTGAAGTAACAAATGCATGGACTAGTTTTTCAGCATCACCCCTGGACAGAATGTTTCTAATTTTGGCGATATTCCTGAGGTGAAAAAAAGGAAACTCTGGAAACCTGTTTAATATTGGCTTTAAATGACATGTCTTGGTCGAAGACAACACCAAGATTTTTAACTTTATTTCCAGAGGCCAGAATGGATAATACAGGTAAGAGTTGGTAAGAGTCTTTCAGGGAGAAATTAAAAAGAACCACACAAGGCAGTATTATCAGTCCTTTATTATTTTCAGTTATGATAAATGATGCACTTAAAGAAATAGAAAATTAATTGGGTTGTTCATTGTTTGCTGATGACGGAGCTATTTGGAAACGTAGAAGGAATGTTAAATTTATTGTAGGGAAAGTCCAAAAAGCAATTCATAAGATTGAACAATGGTCTTACAAATGGAGTTTTAAATTTTCGGTAGATAAAACAAAAGTATTGCTTTTTACTCAGAAAAGAAATCAAGAAGTACAACTGAAGTTATATAATCAAGATTGTACTGTTCTCTCTATGTGTTTTACTCTTGCGTGAACACAGATAAACAGCCAGCCAAACTCCTTATTCAAGAGCCAGGAAGTGAGCGGCTTGCTCCTTTATTATCTTCTTACACATTTAGTCAGCATTTCTGACTGCTTTGAATCCAGTGTAAAACTAGAAAAGAAAGATACAAAAAAATGGCTTAATAAACAGCCATGTAAATATCAGTATTAACGTATCAAAGTATCAGCTGCTTAATATTAACTCAACAGGTATTTTCACAGCCGGCTAGAAAAGCGGCAAATTAGCAAGTAAACACACACACTCTGCTGTCACACGGACCACGACATTTTACCGTTGCTTTTATACACAAAATAACCATAAAAGATATTAACATATCTTATCGAATCTGTAAACAAGAGCAACACTTACAACCATTGCTTTCGGAGAGATTAACTGCATTGTTGCTGCCCTGGGACGATGCACACACGCTGTCTTCCTCTTGTTTGCGTCTTTACTTCCTACTTCCGGTTCGGAAGATTTTCAACATAAAAGCACCGCAAATTCATTTAAAACAGAGAACGGTATATTAACATTTCAAAGTAGTTTTTAAATGTCTTTTAAACATATTAAACATATTCAGGGCAGAACAAAGATCTAGAGAGAGTAAAGCAATTTAAATTCTTAGAGTATGGTTTGATGAAAAACTATCCTGGAAAGTGCACATAGATAAGGTTATTGAAAAATGTAAAAGGATACTTAATATATTGAGATGTTTAGTTGGGTATGAATGTTACATTCCTGCAGTGAAAAATAAAAGGGTTCATAATAAGGTTGGATATATATATATATATATATATATATATGTATATATATATATATATATATATATATATATATATATATATATATATATATAAAGGCAAGGCAAAGGCAAAGGCAAATTTATTTGTATAGCACAATTCAGTACAGAGACAATGCAAAGTGCTTTATTCAAATACAGGAAAAGAAAACAGAAAATGTAGACATCAATAAACAGCTGGACTAAAAAAGTTGAACTAATGCTGTTTCAGTAGAACAGTTTAACTAGAACAGTCAAAAACAGTCCTAAACAAATGTGTTTTTAATCTTGATTAAAAAGAACTCAGGTTTTCCGCACTTTTACAGTTTTCTGGAAGTTTGTTCCAGATAAGTGGAGCGTAGGAACTAAATGCTGCTTCTCCTTGTTTAGTTCTGGCTGTAGGTACGCAGAGAAGGCTGGAGCCAGAAGACCTTAGTGCTCTGGATGGTTGATACACTGATAACAAGTCTGTGATGTATTTAGATGCGTTCAGCAGCGTTCTGGATCAGCTGCAGCTGTCTAATCCACTTTTTAGGCAGACCTGTGAAAACACCGTTGCAGTAATCGATTCTACTAAAGATAAACGCATGGATTAGTTTTTCCAGATCCTGCTGAGACATCAGCCCTTTAATCCTGGAAATGTTCTCCAGGTGATAGAAAGCCGATCTTGTAATTGTCTTTAGACACAAAATATATATATATATATATATATATATATATATATATATATATATATATTTACATACACATGTACTGACATATATTCACTTGGTGATAGCAGCAGAAGTTCTTCCGGATCATTGCACAGGTTATAGCACAGTGTATTAAATAGATTATTGCACATTATTTATTGCCCAAAGTTATAACAGTTGTGGTTATATAGAACAGATTGCTGGATCAATGTGTGCTTCTGTGCTTTTTTGTCTGTCTTGTTGTGTCTCTGCTCTGTCTTCTGTAACCCCCAGTCGGTCGAGGCAGATGACCGTTCATACTGAGCCCGGTTCTGCTGGAGGTTTTTCTTTCCTGTTAATGGGGAGTTTTTTTTTCCCTGTTGCTTCATGCTTGTTCAGTATGAGGGATTGTTGCAAAGCCATGGACAATGCAGACGACTCTCCCTGTGGCTCTACGCTTTTTCAGGAGGAAATGCTGCTTGTCAAAACCTTTATGCAATCAACTGGTTCCCTCGGCTAAAATGTTTATCCATTTTAGCCGCGCAATCCTCCATAATTAAAGTCCGACAGTCCACAGATGGCAACAGTTTGTTGATTCAAAATTAATTGTTCATCCACTTCAGCAACCGATGCATTGGAATCAGTGTTGGGCAAGTTACTTTGAAAAAGTAATTAGTTATAGTTACTAGTTACTTCTCCCAAAAAGTAACTGAGTTACTAACTGAGTTACTCCACTATAAAAGTAACTAGTTACTAGTAAAAGTAACTATTGCGTTACTTTTTCGTTTCTGGCTTTTTTATTTATTTTTTTACAAATTTTTTGCTGACATGTCCATTCAATGCACCCCCCCCACACACACACACACACACACACACACACACATACTCCCCCTTTTGTGTTGAACAGTGAAGTGTGGTGAAAGCAGCTTTAATTCTCCATCACATAACTTTCATATCGCGCATGCATTGACTTTTTCAACAATTTTCTCTTGCGGTTTTCAGCAGCAACGGCATTGTTTCTTATGGTTTAATATTGTCCATATGCCTTCTTTAAATATTTCTAATTCTACTCGCAGGACATGCGCAATTCCAAACTTTTTTCCTGTCATTGCCATGGTGAATCACGTTATTTGCGTTCCAGTGATCGGGATTTTTTTCATGCTCACGTTATCCATAAGGGCCAGTGGGCCAGTGCCCAGGGGCACCAACCATGGGGGGGCACCACATGACACATGCTTTAAAAATATATTTTTCATAAATAGTTATATTATTTAGCTACTTGAAATTGTTGAAAGACCATGCATTATTCGTTTTGTGAACACTGATGTCACAATAATAATAAATGATAAATAAATCAAGATTTTTTTGATTTCAACATTTTAAAATGAGATATTTGAATATTGCTCACTGCTCATATGCCTACATGTAGTTGTGTAAGTTAGTAAATAGTAAAGAAATCCCCTTGATTATGTCTGATGTTTTTGACCGGAGGACAGCACGGGTAAGGGGGGGGGGCTTTGAGGTATAGTGCCCAGGGGCACCACATTGTCTTAATACGGGCCTGGCTGAGAATGACAAAGGGAGGAAGAGCTGCTCAGAGTTGCAGCTTTCTACTCAGTGTAGATCAGCCGTTTTTTCTGAAACGACTGTGCAGCATAGCTTTGCTGTGCGCGCTGAATCCAGATGCAGTGCGCGAATGCACACGCGCGCAGTTCAGAAGAAACATAAACAGTTTGGCGCGTCAGTCAGTTCGAAACAGTTCCTGTATCGGTCACGTAGCACATAAGCGCGTCGACACAGGTTTTTCTGTACGAGCTCGACTCATGCGCCGACGCATCCGTGTTGCCGGACCCATGTTCTTGTCCTTTTCGCTGTTTAACTCAAAATAACGTGCTTACCTCCAAGAATCAAACGCTGTCTTCTTGCCCATCTTGCCGCGGTACAAACACAAATAGCTTACACACACAGGTGCGCGCGCGCACACACACACACACACAGAGGCAAGGAGGAGCAGGGTACAGACGCAAGCAGCCGCATCTGACTAAATGCAGAAAAGCAGGGACTTCACTTTCCTTATCGAGGGAAATTCTTAAAGTAACGGAGTAACGAGTGCTTATTTTGGAAAATAACGGAGTTACTGATTACTGAATTCGCAAAACTAACGCGTTAGATTACTCGTTACTGAAAAAACCTAATAAGAGTACTCTAACGCGTTACTTATAACGTGTTACCCCCAACACTGATTGGAATTACGCCCTTATGTGTGCACACTATATTTAGATGGCCATCATATCGGTGGTAGCGCTACACATACCTAATCCAGACGAATGATTGTTCAAATCCAGCGCCGAGCTGATCAACTGCGTCCTCACCGATGTCTATCCTGTCCGACGTCACCTCAGGTGAGCTGAGTTCGATCAGCTGATGCTCCACTCCAAACACGTAACCTCCAGCCCAGTCTTATCTTGCGCAATCACCACCATCAACCATGCAGAAACACGTATCTTTACTTATGCACAGTTCGTGAAGATGCACAAACAGTTTTTGACTGGTTTTGTAGCGGCCAAGCCAATACTTTAAGCCACTGAGGTGCTGCATCGGGGTAATAGAGTTGACGCGCTTATTGTTACCTTTTTGGGATGAATTAGAGTCCGAGTCGTCAGGGCATGTTGAACGCTTCGTCCATTTATTTTCCTCTTTGCATATCAAATGTCCATCATACATGAACACATCTCCAGACAACACATAAAGCAGACTTGCTTGCTTGTATTTATCTTTTTGCGGTCAAAAACTGTTTTCCCCTTCCGGGTGGAAAACCTACCTATCAAAGAAAAGTTCCCCCCTTAAAAAGACATGAACGCTAATTACCCAATCAATGCATTTGCGCTCCTACATATAGGATTAAAGATTAAAATCGTATTTCTTTTAAAGGCCAGCTAAAGATATTTTAAAGCTGCTTCCACTTTTGGACGAATGTGTATAAATGGTTTGGTAAAATATGTACCGTGACTTACAGATGACGCCCAAACATTTGGGTGTGCTGCCATCTAGTGTTGGAAATAATAAATGTTTTTTCCTTCAAAACACAATTCATGTTATAAATAATTGTCAAAAAAATATGGTTGGACGTAGCAAAAATGTTTTTGATAACTTTTGATCCTCTATGTGTGAGGAATTTTTTGGAGTAACTTTGAATGCCATAAGTGTAACGGTTTAGGAGTAGTTTATTCAAATGTAACCCCCAAAAATATGGGAAAATGACATCTTTGATGAGAAATGAATGATTTCCTGTAGGAGGTAGCCCATTGCTTCAAGAGGCTTTTTTGTAGGGCCTATGAAGTTACATGCACTTACCGAGTTTCATAATTCTCAGACAAAGCATGGCTTGGGGCTTACTGATTTAATGCGTTTTTAATGGTTTTCCACAAACCTGATTTTTGCAATGCGACAGCTCAGGCAAATATGCATATTTCATAAAACCTTTGATAACTTTTAAACGTCAATGTCTTAACTGCATGCTGAAAAAATTTGAAAGTAATAGGTTAAAATGCCTAGGACTAGTTCGTTAAAGTTTGAGGCAAAAACGGCCAATATTTTACCCTTTGACCCAAAATAGCAGACTTCCTGTGGGTTTTAGAGCATACCCCCAAGAGACTTTTTTTCATAATTTTAGAAAACCTACCAAGGTAAAAAATTTCAGCTTTCTACGTGTTACGGTTTGGCCCAACTCACTCTAGTTGGCGCTGTTGAGCAGGTTTGCCACGCCCGTTTTCAATTACACTAAAATCATGCGATTTCTCACGGGGGACAATTTTGGGCAAAGTTTGGTGAGTTTTCATGCATGTTTAGGCCTCCAAAAAGCCGTTTCAAAAGTCCCAAGAATAAATAATAATAATAATTAAAGCCGCAAGCGGCGATGAGCGGCCCTCGCAGCCAAGCACCGCTGGGGTACGCGCACCGCCTGCCGCCAGCCACCGCAGAAGCTGTCACGCATCTTCCCCGCCCGTCCACCAGGCAATACACACATATGCGTTCGGCCGAACTCCCCCACGATTCATAAAAAAAATCTGGTGCAGATCGGTCGATGCAGCGAGGAGATACAGCCGTTGAATAATGATAATGCATTTGCCCCCCTGGTTTAATCATTAGTTTACTGGTTGAAATGCAGTTCAAAGTCTTCAGCTGATCCAAAATGCTGCAGCAGGAGTTATGGAGATAGTTTCCTGCCAAAAGGTTTCACATAAAAAAATTGTTTTACAAACTGTCCGCCAACTTTGCACTCAAAATATCATTTATAAGTTTTCCTCCAGTACAAAATGGTCTCTGCTCACACAAAACAGCCTCTGCTCGCATGAAACAGCCTTCATTGTTTGCTGATGACGGAGATAATTGGAAACGTGGAAGGAATGTTAAATTTATTGTAGGGAAAGTCCAAAAATCAATTCATAAGATTGAAAAATGGTCTTACAAATGGAGTTTTACATTTTCAGTAGATAAAACAAAGAAATCAAGAAGTACAACTGAAGTTATATAAATCAACATTGTACTGTTCTCTCTATGTGTTTTGGTCTAGCGTGAACACAGATAAACAGCCAGCCAAACTCCTTATTAAAGAGCCAGGAAATGATCGGCTTGCTCCTTTATTATCGTCTTACACATTTAGTCAGCATTTCTGACTGCTTTGAATTCGGTGTAAAACTAGAAAAGAAAGATACAAAAAATGGCTTAATAAACAGCCATGTAAATATCAGTATTAACGTAACAGCTGCATAATATTAACTCAACAGGCATTTTCACAGCCGGCTAGAAAAGCGGCAAATTAGCAAGTAAACACACACACTGCTGTCACACAGACCACAACATTTTACCGTTCCTTCATACACAAAATACCCATAAAAGATATTAACATATTCAATTTCAATTCAATTAAATTTTATTTATATAGCGCCAAATCATGAAACATGTCATCTCAAGGCACTTTACAAAGTCAAATTCAATCATATTATACAGATTGGGTCAGATTATACAGATTGGTCAAAAATGTTCCTATATAAGGAAACCAGTTGATTGCATCAAAGTCCCGACAAGCAGCATTCACTCCTGGAGAAGCGTAGAGCCACAGGGAGAGTCGTCTGCATTGTACATGGCTTTGCTGCTATCCCTCATACTAAGCAAGCATGAAGCGACAGTGGGAAGAAAAACTGCCCACTGAAAAAGAAGTGAGCAAGGGGTGTGGCTGTGTTTATTAATAAGAGGTGGTGCAGCTTTGGTCATATTACAATTAAAGACACGTTTTGCACTAAGGATATTGAACTGCTAGCTGTCAGGCTCAGGACTTTCATGGTCCCGAGAGAGTTTATTCCCGTTATCACGATAGCAAGCTATGTGCCCGGTCTGCTAACCCTGGAGCAGTATGTGACGTTATCTACACCGTTCTGAACAGAATGCAAACAAAACACCCCCAGGCTATTTTTCTGATCTAAGGCAACTTTAACAAAGTATCCCTGTCCTCCACCCTCCCCACCTTTAAACAATATGTTACCCGCAGCACGAGAGACAAAAAACACTAGACTTACACTAGACTTACTTACTAGACTTAATAGTTCAATTCAATTAAATTTTATTTATATAGTGCCAATTCATGAAACATGTCATCTCAAGGCACTTTCCAAAGTCAAATTCAATCAGATTAAACAGATTGGGTCAGATTATACAGATTGGTCAAAACATTTCCTATCTAAGGGACCCTAGTTGATTGCATCAAAGTCTTGACAAGCAGCATTCACTCCTCCTGAAGAAGCGTAGAGCAGCAGGGAGAGTCGTCTGCATTGTCCATGGCTTTGCAGCAATCCCTTATACCGAGCAAGCATGAAGCGACAGTGGAAAGAAAAACTCCCCTTTAACGGCAAGGAAAACCTCCGGCAGAACCGGGCTCAGTATGAACGGTCATCTGCCTCGACCGACTGGGGTTTACAGAAGACAGAGCAGAGACACAACAACAGAGACAAAAAAGCACAGAAGCACACATTGATCCAGTAATCTGTTCTACATTAGATGGTACTAGTGGGTGATCTGGCTTCTCTGGATGATGTCACAGTTAACAGAATGCCAGACCAGGTGTACCTACTATGAAGATAAAAGAGAGAGAACAGAAAGTTAAAGCAGAAATAACAACACGTAATGCATAATTGAAGAACAGTAGAACTCTATAGAGTGAGAAAATTAGATCCTGATGTCCTCCAGTAGCCTAAGCCTATAGCAGTACAACTATAAAGGTAGCTCAGAGTAACATGAGCCACTCTAGTTATAAGCTTTGTCAAAAAGGAAGGTTTTAAGATTAGTCTTAAAAGTAGACAGGGTGTCTGCCTCACGGACCAAAACTGGGAGATGGTTCCACAGGAGAGGAGCCTGATAGCTAAAGGATCTGCCTCCCATTCTACTTTTAGAGACTCTAGGAACCACCAGCAGACCTGCAGTCTGAGAGCGAAGTGCTCTGTTAGGAACATACGGGGTAATCAGAGCTCTGATATATGATGGAGCTTGACATATATCTTATCGAATCTGTAAACAATGAGCAACACTTACAACCATTGCTTTCTGAGAGAATAACTGCATTGTTGCAGCCCTGTGACGATAGCCGTTTCTCAATTCACGAGAACGCGAGTCCGTACTCTCGGTAAGAACACAGGAAGATCGGACTTGACCGCGAGTACGCAGCACGTAGGGGAGAGTGAGGTAAAGTGAGACACTGGGTAATGTGAGACAACCCCTGTATCTAGGCAACAGAACACATTTGTGCCCATGTGACCATTTTGTTTCCAAGCTCCTCCCATTTCCCCTTTGCCATAAAGGAGAGAAGCTCATTTTGCTCAGGTAAGCATGTTTTTTCCAACAAAATGTGTTTTTTGCATGTAAAAGTAAATTTTCTTGCTGTCAACTTAATCAACTGTTGTGCCAAAGCAAATTGATTCTAGTAGAAAAACTTATATCATACCTGTTGATGAACTACCAACATATAAAACCATGTGATGGTGCTAGCTGAAGGTTAGCCTGAATTGCTAAGAAAGGTCATTTTTTAAAAAAATGGTGGAGGTGGGGTAAATTGAGACAAATGCTGTGGGGTAAAGTGATACAGTGTCTTACTTTACCCCCACCATGAGGCACAGGTTAAGTTTGGTTGTAAACATATTTTAATGTAATATTACACTGCATATGTAATGTAATATTACTATTAATTACATATTAATTAATATGTAATGTTACATTTTTATTTCAAATGTCATAAACATTGTAGAAAAGCCATCATGCCAAGGAAATACACCAGGAAGACAACCTGGGGCAAAACACCCCTCGAGGAGATGGAGAGTGCAGCCGCTAAAGTCAAGGAAGGAAAGAATCTCTAAGAGCAGCTGCTAGGGATAGAAATATTGACAAGTCAAGCCTTTTAAGATTCATAAAGAAAAAAGAGAAAGGGGAAGTAAAATCGGTAGCCTGGGGTGCAGTAGCTGAGGCAAAGAGAATTATTACAAATGAGATGGAGGAGGAGCGTGCCAAACACTTGAAACAACTAGTTTCATTGGCCTTCCTCCAGTTAAGTCCCATCAACTGGCCTTTGAATATGCAGAAAGAAACAATATCCCTGTCCCTGACAATTGGACAAAGACACAATGTGCAGGTAGGCTAGGGTGTGCAAGAGATCACATGATTCTGTAGGTTAATTAAGGCCAACTGATCTTGGCACACAGCTGAATCTTATAATAATGAATTGTCTACTCTAGGTGAAGATTGGTTTTGCAGCTTCCTAGCACGTCGCCATCTCTCTATCCGAACTCCAGAGGCAACATCCCTGGGAAGAGCTACAGCCTTCAATAAAACTACAGTCAGGGAGTTATTTGACAATCTGGCTGTAGTTATGGACAGGTGACAGAATTAATTATTTAGTCGCAAATGCTTTACGGAGGCATTACCTGTAAGATTTGGCTTTGATTCTGATAAGGTTCTTACTTTGCCTCTCATCTTTAACAGGCATGCCTTCCCTCCACACATGATTTACAATGTGGATGAAACAGTTGTCTTTACAGTACAAAAGCCACAGCAGATACACTAGAGGGCATATTACCAGTAGTAGAATACTGCTTGCACATGCCATTGATTCTAAACTTTCTATTTGATCAGGTTATGACGGAGACAGGAAAAAAGCAAGTTGGTTCTGTCACATCGGCTGAAAGAGGAGAACTGGTGACTGTGGTGTGTGCAGTGAATGCTGCTGGGAATGCCATACCTCCCATGTTTAAGGATTGCTTCATGACAGGAGCACGTCCAGGAGCCAAAGGTACCGCCACCAGAACGGGATGGATGAATGAAGACATCTGGCCTGAGTTCCTTGATCACCTGATACAGCACACTAACTGCACCCCTGATCGTCCCATGCTGCTAATCCTGGATAATCTAAAAGCTCACATCTCACTCAAGGCAATAGATTAATTGAAATACAACAAACGCTTTATAGAATAAATATGATGGGGTTAGTAGTAAATTTTGTTTGGGTTCCGGCACATAATGAGATTAAAGGAAATGAAATGGCAGAGTTCCGGCACATAATGAGATTAAAGGAAATGAAATGGCAGACAGAATGGCTAAGGAGAGTACAAATAAGGTAAGGGTAGATATTAATGTTAGTTTTGGTATAACAGAAATAAAGGGTATAATTAAACAAAAAGCCAAAGAGAGGTGGCAAAAGTTATGGGATGAAGAAAAGAAAGGAAGATGGCTTTATAAAATACAAAAGAGAATTGGACAAATGAGAATAACAGAAAGGAACAGGAGAGAAGAGATAATTATTTCACGGCTTAGAATGGGACACACTGGATTGAATAGATAATTATTTTTGATAGGTAAACATCAGACAGGGAAATGTGACTGTGGGGAAGATGAGACTGTGGAACATGTCATTTTGAATTGTAATAAATATTGGATTCAGAGAAATAGGTTGACAAGGAAACTTAGTAACATGAAAATTAAGCTTGATATTGTTGATTTATTGCGAAAGGAATCAGGAAGCAGAGGATACCAGGTCATATTTGAGTTTTTGAAACAGAGTAGGTTGTATAATAGGATATAGTTTTTTTTTTTTTTTTTTTTTTTTTTTTTTTTTTGTCATGCAGTCCACACTCCATACCAGTTGGTGGCGGTAATGCTCACCTAAACGTTTTTTGCCAACCGCCAATAAAAAAATCAAGAAGAAGAAGAAGAAGAACAAGTACTGAGCGCGGTGGTTTTGAGTTGTGTTGGAGTTGCGGTCGGAGCTGGGAGTTGTGAACGCAAAAGGTGTTCGGCGCTACGTGAAACCAGGAGACGCCGCAGAGCTACGGGCAGGGAGGAGGACAGCTCATCGGCGGTTGGCATAAGCTGGTTTGTGAATGGGTCAGAATGGCTACTCAGGAAGTAGAGGAAGATGGGGAAATGGGTTATGGCGACTGGACTCCAGTGGCTAATAGGAGAGGAGGAATTGGGCTGAGTAGAGCAGAAGGAGGGTGGATGACCAGTCAAGGAAGTAAAAGGAGTTTGGAAGAGAGCAGTTCTGATGAAGCTAGTGGGTTTGTTCGGAAAAAGGCTGGGAAAAAGGAAGTTAAAATCATCCTGAAATTTAGGAAAGAAGATGAGCATATCAGTTTAAGTCCTATAGCAGTATCCAGGGAGTTAAAAAAGAAGCTTGGAGATGTGGAAATGGCGAGGATTTTGAGAGATGGAAGCCTGTTTATAGTGTGCAAAACGGAGGAACAGAAAAATAAAGCGTGGGAAGTTGAAAGTGTGTGTAAGAAAATAATTAGTGAGAGAAAGATTGTGGGTGAAAGTAAAGTCACAAGGGGCGTGATAACAGGGATACCAGTGGAGGAAGACTTGGACAAACTTAAACGCAGTATAAATGGAGGTGAGGTGAGCAGAATTAAAAGACTTATGAGAACAGTAAATGATGAAAGAGTTGAGAGCTTGTCGCTTCTTCTGGAGTTTCAGGAGTCAGTGTTGCCAGAAAAAGTGAAAATAGGATGCATGATTTTTCCAGTTAGGCCATACATCCCCCCACCACTACGATGCTACAAATGCCAGAGATATGGACATATAGCAGTGGCTTGCAAAGGAAAACAGAGATGTCCTAAATGTGGAGATGAGCATAGGGTGGAGGATTGTAAGGAAAAGGTGCAGGATAAGTGTTGCAATTGTGGTGGCCAACACAGGGTAACGTATGGAGGATGTGAAGTTAGGAAAAGGGCTGTGAAAATACAACAGGTTAAAACAGTTAACAACATAAGTTATGCAGAAGCAGTGAAGACAGTACAAGGACAAAAAGGAAGAGTGGAAACTGACAATGTTATCCAGATGTCGAGAAAAGAACCAGGTCAAACAGAGAAAGCAAATCCAGGACTGTCAGTGGATAAGATTATTTTGTTTATGGCATACGTGATAAACTGTACGGATCAAGTTAAACATAAAACTGAGAAAATTAAAATAATAGTTAAGGGAGCTGAGAAGTTTTTGGGCATAAAAGATATATCTTGGGAGCAAATTAAAACAAGACTTGAATCAGATGGGAAAGCAGGAGGAGCAAGTGATAAGGCAAACTGATTATTTTACAATGGAATTCAAGAAGCTTAATAGCAAATGGGCAGGAGTTTAAAGGATTTATTAGAGATTTAAAAAATAAACCAGATATCATATGTGTTCAAGAAACTTGGCTTAAATCAGAATTAGAATTTGTTATTAAAGGGTACGATAGTATTCGTAGAGATAGGGGGGAGGGTAGTGGAGGAGGATGTATAATATTTATTAAACAAGGAATGCAATATAGAGTTATAGGAAAAGGGAAAGAACTAGAATATTTAATAACTGAAGTATGGACTAAAGAAGGAAATATTAAAGTTGTTAACTTTTATAATCCATGTAAAAAATTGTCTTTAGAGTTGCTAGAGGAACTGGTGGTACAGTTAGTAGGGAAGGTGATTTGGTGTGGGGATTTTAATGCACATAGCTCATTATGGGGTAACATTAATGATGCTAATGGGATGGTGATTGAGGAGGTGATGGATATGACAAATTTAGTGTGTTTAAATGATGGAAGAGGAACAAGATTAAATATCAGAACGGGTACAGAAACAGCACTAGATCTCACATTAGTTTCAGATTCATTAGCAGGCATTTGTACATGGGAAGTAGTCAGAGGAACAACAGTAGGAAGTGACCATTATCCAATCATAACAGTAGTAGGATTGAATGTAGAAGAATATGAAACAGTAGGATTGCAGAAATGGTCATTTAGTAGTGCTGACTGGGATAAATTTAGAAATATTAGTGAACAAGAAATTGAAAAAATTGATAGAAATGAAGATGTTGAAAATTTAAATATTTTAATTTGTAAAGTTATTCTACAGGCTGCAGAAAAGTCAATAAAAAAGAAGGAAGGAAAGCGTAAAAATAAGATTGTTCCATGGTGGACAAAGGAATGTGAAAAAGCGATAAAATCTCGAAATAAAGCTTTTAAAGTGGTAAAAAGAAATCATTGTTTTGAGAATTTTATTAATTATAAAAAATCTCAAGCAAATGTAAGGAGAATTATAAAAAGTGCAAAGAAAGAATACTGGAGGAAGTTTTGTTGTTCAGTAGGAAGAGAGACAGAGATTGGTAAAGTTTGGGGTATGATAAAAAGAATGAATGGTATAAAACGAGAGTATGGATACCCAGTTTTAAAAGATGGACAAATAATAGCAGTGAGAGATGAGGAAAAGGCAGAGATGCTGGCTAAAACTTTTGTAAAAATTCACAGCTCAGATAATATTAGTGAAGAAGGAAAAAGAGGGAGAGAAAAAACTGTAAGGGAGAATGAAGAGTTACAACAAGAAGAAAATTATAATGATTTATTAAACAAACCTTTTACAATGACAGAACTAAAACGTGCTATCCAGAAATCTAAGACGTCAGCACCAGGAAAGGATCAGATTTGTTATGTAATGATAAATCAACTCAATGAAAAATCAAAGGAAGTATTACTAGAATTATATAATAAAGTATGGGAGGATGGGAAACTGCCACAGAGCTGGAAGGAGGCTGTGGTGGTGCCAATACGCAAACCAGGAAAAGATTGTTCTAATCCAGGAAATTATAGACCAATTGCTTTAACATCTAACATATGTAAGATAATGGAGAAAATGATAAATGAAAGGCTAACATATTATATGGAAAAGAAAGGATATATAGCTAAATACCAAAGTGGTTTTAGGAAAGGGAGAAATACAATGGATCCAGCTGTATGTTTAGAACATGAAATTAGAAAAGCACAGGTTAACAAAGAAAGTGTGGTGGCTGTCTTCTTTGACATAGAGAAGGCGTATGATATGATGTGGAGAGAAGGATTGTTAATTAGACTGTGTCAATTAGGAATTAAAGGACGAATATTTAGATGGATTAAGGATTTTTTACAAGGGAGATTAATACAAGTTAGAATAGGGAAGAATTATTCGAGGAAATATAGGGTAGAGAACGGAACACCTCAAGGGAGCATAGTGAGTCCTTTATTATTCTCTATATTAATTAATGATGTTTTCAAGGAAATAGGGAATGGGATGGGGTTTTCTCTTTTTGCGGATGATGGGGCAATTTGGAAGAGGGGGAAAAATTTGAAATTTATTGTTAAAAAGCTACAGGATGCAATAACAGAAATAGAACAGTGGTCATATAAATGGGGTTTCAAATTCTCAGTAGATAAGACAAAGACAATGTTTTTTACAAAGAAAAGAATTAGTACAGAGATAAAACTAAAAATGTATAATCAAGAATTAGAAAGAGTAAAACACTTTAAGTTTTTGGGGTTATGGTTTGACGAGGGGATAACATGGAGTGTACATATACAGAAAATACAGGACAAATGTAGGAAGGTGTTAAATGTTATGAGATGTTTGGTGGGAAGTGATTGGGGGGCTGATAGAAAAGCATTGAAGGCCATTTACTGTGGATTAATTAGGTCAGTATTGGATTATGGTTGTGTGGTGTATGGATCTGCATCGAGTTCATCTTTAAAAAAGTTAGACAACATCCAGTTTCAGGCTTTGAGATTATGTACAGGGGCATTTAAAACAACTCCAACAGCAGCACTCCAGGTGGAAATGGGAGAAATGCCATTAGAGCTGAGAAGAACTCAGTTGTCTTTAAATTATTGGGCTAATTTAAAAGGTCATAGTGATAATCATCCAGCACAAAGCACTTTAAAGTCTTGTTGGGAAATGGAGAAAAGGGAGAGAAATAGCTTTGGATGGACAGTTAAACAAAAAGCAACAGAGTTAGAATTAGTTGATTTAATTTTCAGTCCGACAGTACCAATGCCAGCAGTTCCACCTTGGATAGTACCTGAAGCAAAAGTAGATTTGAAATTATTAAAAAAGAAAAACAAAGATAGGGAGTTTATTTTGAATTCAGATACAATACAGAAATATATTAACAGTTATTATAGTTTCATTCAGATATACACAGATGCATCTAAAAGTTTAGTTAATAAGATAGGAGTATCAGTTATTGTTCCAGAGTTTAAAATTACAATAGGAAAGAGGATCAGTGATAACTTATCAGTATACACAGGAGAAATGGTAGCAATTCTGTTGGCAGTACAATGGGTAGAGGAAATAAGACCACTGAGAGTAATAATTTGTTCAGATTCATCTTCATCATTAATCAGTTTACAGAGAAGTCATTCAGATAGTAGACCAGATATTTTAATAGAAATCCAGCAAACATTATTCAGAATTCAAATGATGGGAATTACAGTTATATTTTTGTGGGTACCAGCACATATGGGAATAAAAGGAAATGAAAAGGCAGATAAGGTTGCAAAGGAGGCTACAATTAGAGAAAACATTGATATCTCAATTAAAGTTAGTAAGATGGAAGTAAAGAGCATTATTAAACAGAAGATGAAGGAAAGGTGGCAAAAGCAATGGGAGGAAGAGAGGAAAGGACGGTGGCTGTACATGATTCAGAGGAGAGTGGGAGAAATGAGTTGTGCAGGGAGGAGCAGAAGGGAAGAAACAATCATATCAAGACTTAGATTTGGGCACACTGGATTAAATGGAACATTATTCAAAATAGGGAAGCATAACACTGGAAGATGTGAGTATTGTGGGGAACAAGAAACAGTTGAGCATATTATGATATACTGTAAGAAATATGAAGAAGAAAGAAGGGAAATGGTTAAAAATTTGAAAAGGAAAAGAATAAAATTTGATTTAATAGAAATGCTTAGAAGTAATTCAAGAGATGAGTGTTATGGGATTATGTTTCATTATCTTAGACTTAGTAATTTAATTGATAGGATTTAATTTTTTTTTTTTTTTTTTTTTTTTTTTTTTGGGTGTTTGTTTTATTTTGGTAGGTTGGTTTAATTTATTTTAGGTAGTATAAGTCATTCTGATCCACACTCCAAACCAGTTGGTGGCGGTAATGCACCGTTTCGTTGCGTGCCAACCGCCAGAAAAAACCATAAAGAAGAAGAAGAAGAAGAACAAAAGAAGAAGAAGAAGAGCAGAGGTCCGACGTTGTGGCGGGTAAGGACGTTTTCTATCACAAATAAGGGAGCCTAGTTTAGCTGCTATACCTGCTTTGTTTTGGAAGAAGTTCCATAAGATTCTTACAAAGCCGCGCAGCAGTAACGCGGGGCTGACAAGCGCGAGCTGTCTGCCTACAGGGCGATAATTCAATAACAATATCTATCGATCGATAGACGTGTGGCGCGATAGGAAAAAATAGGGTCGATAAAAACTTCGATAGACAGTTTTACTTCCTTGCTACAGTCGGCACGCCGTCACTAAGCGCCGCCCTCTCAAACCACAACACACAACACGTGAATATGTCGCAGCAAGTAGCGGCGGAGGAAATTGTCCCAAAACGGGGTTTTACTAGTTCGCCAGCCTGATAGAAATAAACCACAGTGATTTGTAAAACTTGCAAGGAACCGGTAAAAGCAGTCTGGTAACGCAACCCACCAGTATTCATCACGTAAGCCGCTCACACCCGCAGCAGCGCGGCCCCGCGAGCTGAGCTGTGCGGCCCCGCGAGCTTTAGCAGCGCGGCCCCGCGAGCTTAAGCTGCGCGGCCCCGCGTCGTCGTCGTCTGGAACTTCTTCCAAAACAAAGCAGGTACAGCAGCTAAACTGGGCTCCCTTCTTTGTGATAAAATGACAAATCGTCCAAGCGGCATAAGGACATAACGCATGCAGTAACGTGCTTCATAGTGATGGATATGTCTGCTGTTCTCTGCAGCTGAAAAACCTGCCACTCTTTATTTAACCAACCAAAGTTGGTTAAACAAAGATTTAATTGGAATTCTGTGTTTGTGTTCTTTATTTAAATCAAATCATTTAGCAATATCATAAAATGTCCAGGCAGAGCTGCACATAAAATATGGTTTTAAATATTTTCAATAATTATCGATATCGATCAATATGCATTTTTTTTATCGATAAACTTTTTTTCTATATCGCCCAGCCCTATATATATATATATATATATATATATATATATATATATCCTCAGTCAGATCTTTTAGAAATCAGGGTGTTTAATGTACTTTTCTCCGCTTCCATCCCTGCTACCCATTAGCACATAATGTGTTTATGCCGGAAAAAACTGTAACTGTAAAGTATGAGGATTAACTATCGTAAAATCTTACTTGTGGAAGGTAATACCCCGGGATCTGGTTTGTAATACCCTTTTATTTCCACACCCATAAGCCGAGCAAAAGTCGGGCATCCTGGGACGTAGCTCTGGAAGTTTGCTGACTGTCAATACAAAATCGAAATTATGTATTAAGTTAGACTATCAATCTTTTAATTCAATCAATTGGTCTCATGTAGCCCCTAAAGGGGTGACGTCTTCAGTCAGCTAATTTATCTGGAAATCGGTTGAGAATTCACCGGATTCAGAGTGTCTGAAAACATAAAGCACCACTTACCTGAACTGACTTGTATTCTGTCTGACTGCAGCTCTGTCTGACCTAAGATGGCCGCTCTGTCGGCACGCCTCTCAACCGAGAACGTGGCGTCTACGTATTCATGTCTGTGCTTGCGCCTCCCGGTGAAGTCACCTTATGGCAAAGCCACTCAAACAAACTACATTGAGCCCACGGTCTGCATTTGTAACTAATCAATCTTATTTAGTTAATTTAGCGGTTTCTTTTTTCTCAAAAGCTTCAGGCTTAAAGATGAACATAGAAAAAAATGTGAAATCTTAGCAATTCAAAATAATCAACTCACTTTAATTGATAAAAATTAGGTAAAATATTTAGGTTTAATGATTAACAATGACCACACTGAAAAAAATAGAACAAATTATCATGCCATTTTACAAAAAAAATCAACAAATATTTGACAGTTGGCTCAATTTTTGGAAGAATATTGTTAACAAAAACGGGAGGGATAGCCAGATTAATTTATCCAGCATATATCTTAAATATACCAAATACTACAATAAAAAATAATCAAATTCATCACAATCTCATCTGGAATAATAAAAAGCATGTGATCAGATAGAACGACATAGTAATATCAGTAGAAAAAGGAGGAATAAACGTTATTGATTTTAAAGTGATTAATGCCGTGATTATATTAAAATGGCTGTGGACTTTTAATAAAAATTAAGAGTTTATGGTTTATCTTCCCTTCACAACTTTAAAAAAAATTGGAGGAAGGAAATTTCTCTTAAGATGTAACTTTGATCTGGCAAAATTACCGATTAAACTGTCAGACTACCACAGAAGCATTCGAAAAAATATGTTAAAAGTTTTCATGCCTCGATTAAGTTACTGGAAAATAACCGTAAATTAACAAAATAAATTTGATTTGTAACAAATGGAGACCGCGGGCATAATGCAGTTTGTTTTGGATGGATTTGCCATATGATGACGTCATCTGGAAGCGCCCGAGCCAATCTGACCACCCGAGTCGATCTGGTACCTACACCGTTTCCTCTCCGCCTCTACTTGCTGCGACATTCACATGCTCTGTGTTGTGGTTTGAGAGGGCGGCGCTTTGTGACGGCGTGTCTGGGTCCGCGATTACGATAGGTTAAGAGGAAGTAGTGACTGCAGCATCAACTAATATGATATGCTGAAAGGAAGAAAGGAAAACTTTCTATCGAAGTTTTATCTACCCTATTTTTTCCTATTGCGCCACACGTCTATCGTTCGATATATATTGCAATTGAATTATCGTCCAGCCCTAGCTCTAACCACTAGGCCACCACTCCCCTTGTGTTTTCATCTTAGTGGTGATTTGTTTTTTCTTTAAGAGGAGTATTATCCTTTACATAACCATAACACATATCTGTTTTGCAGCATCCACTGATGAGGTGAAAGCCATCAAAGTTCTGGGTTGGATGGAAGGCTCCTACATGAACTATCACCATGGAAAATAGCCCTGGTGGTCAAACAGATCATCAACCTGCTTTGAGACACGCCGACTTCCATCACAAGACTAACAAGACTTGAACAATTCATGATTTGATGGAATCTTTAAACACACGACAGAGGATTTGGGCTTGTTTAAAAATAACTTAACATGTAACCGTTTTAGTTCCCAGTATTGACTACTTTGATCAGTAACTGTTGCAGCATGTCCTTCATAGCTCTTAGCGGAGCCGTTTAGGCTGAAAAAAAAGGTTAGAAAAAAAAAAAACAGGTTTGACATTGTTCTAAATTTTCTGACAGTCTTAAATTCAGAAATTGTTTTTCATAGTTCTGTTTTTGGCTTCATCCATTTCATGAGCCAGTTTTTTTTAATACAGCCCGTTTTATTGGTAATGCATGGATTGTTTACTGGGAAAAACCTGGAGAATTAATGGAGTTCTTTCAGTCTTAATTTCAACAATAAAACAATCCTTGTGGAAAGGTGTATTCACTTTGATTAATATTGGTAAGAATTGGAAATAAAGACTTTATCAAAGGGTATGTTTATTATGCAATGTGGAAAATAAAGGACTGTTTAATTTACCCACAATGTTTGCAACCTCAGGTTTATTAACAGCCCCATGTGCCCTTTTTTCAATAACCTCAGCATTTTTAAAAGGTTGATACAGTACCATACACCTTACCATCATAATGCCAGCAGTTCTACATTTTTATTTAGTGAATACACAAACTTATTTACATTTCACTGGCTTGATTTTACTACCTAAAAACCTTTTGCAGCAATGGTAACCACAATAAGATTAAACTTCTAAAGTGTTGGTCATACTGGACAATAGCAACATATATATATCTGAGCCATGTGATTCAAAATGTCCCAGTGCATCCATGGCTGCCCTCAGTGCTACCAGTTGTTTGGGTATCAACACATTGCCAGTTTCAGGAAAAATGACCCCACAGTGTGGGTCATCAAGCAGTCCGCTGTCGTCCCAGTCAAAATGAGGCAGGCAAGACCCTGCACAAAAGATGGAGACATATAGAGAATAAAAAAGAGGTCATGATTTTGTTGCTACAACTTACTGAATATAATTTAATTCATGGAGCTAAGGATTGGGAAAAAAATGACTCAAAAATCCGTCAGTTATTTGGAAGGACCATTATAAACAGATTACAAGGAAACCAGTTTCAGTGCCACCTCTCTGATGTACTCAATGTTTTGTTGTATTGGAGTGATCAGATAAATGATCAGATAATTTCATTTCTGGTTTGAAATATAGGCATTAAGGTGCGAAACTGTATGATTGCAAGCACAAAAAATAATCCTTCTTAATTGTGTGATTTCTGGTTCTACGACAGCATGCTGGATGCTTCTCATCTCCCATAACTAACTGAGTGTTAGATTCCCATTCAGTTCTGAGTGAATGGTCATCCCAGCCACTGCTGATGGTGTGAAAACTTACATGTAGTCTTGGGACAAATAAACAGTGACAACATGTTTGACAGGTCAAGCAAACTGTTGTCCTCTCGTGAGTGAGGACAAATTAAAAACTTCATATTTTTAAAGGCCAGCTAAAGATATTTTAAAGCTGCTTCCACTTTTGGGTGAATGTGTATGAATGGTTTGGTAAAATATGCACCGTGAATTACAATATTTCAGACATATATCGATCAACAAACATTTGGATTTGCTGCCATCTAGCGTTCAAAATTATAACTGTTTTTATCCTTCAAAACACAATTGACATAAAAATAATTGTCAAAATAATATGGTTGGACGTAGCAAAAATGTTTTTGATAACTTTTGATCCTCTATGTGTGAGGAATTTTTTGGAGCAACTTTGAATGCCATAATAGTAACGGTTTAGGAGTAGTTTATCCAAATGCAACACCCAGAAATATGATAAAATGACATCTTTGATGAGAAATTAATGGTTTCCTGTAGGAGGTAGCCCATTGCTTCAAGAGGCTTTTTTGTAGGGCCTGTGAAGTTACATGCACGTAAGGAGTTTCATAATTCTCAGACAAAGCATGACTTGGGGCTTACTGATTTAATGCGTTTTTAATGGTTTTCCACAAACCTGATTTTTGCAATGCGACAGCTCAGGCAAATATGCATATTTCATAAAACCTTTGATAACTTTTAAACGTCAATGTCTTAACTGCATGCTGAAAAAATTTGAAAGTAATAGGTTAAAATGCCTAGGACTAGTTCGTTAAAGTTTGAGGCAAAAACGGCCAATATTTTACCCTTTGACCCAAAATAGCAGACTTCCTGTGGGTTTTAGAGCATACACCCAAGAGACTTTTTTTCATAATTTTAAAAAACCTACCTAGGTAAAAAATTTCAGCTTTCTACGTGTTACGGTTTGGCCCAACTCACTCTAGTTGGCGCTGTTGAGCAGGTTTGCCACGCCCGTTTTCAATTACACTAAAATCATGCGATTTCTCACGGGGGACAATTTTGGGCAAAGTTTGGTGAGTTTTCATGCATGTTTAGGCCTCCAAAAAGCCGTTTCAAAAGTCACAAGAATAAATAATAATAATAATAATTAAAGCCGCAAGCGGCGATGAGCGGCCCTCGCAGCCAAGCACCGCTGGGGTACGCGCACCTCCTGCCGCCAGCCACCGCAGAAGCTGTCACGCATTTTCCCCGCCCGTCCACTGGGCGATTCACACGAACCCTTTCGGCAGCGCTCCCCCACGACTCACAAAAAATCTGGTGCAGATTGGTGGATGCAGCGAGGAGATACAGCCGTTGAATAATGATAATGCATTTGGCCACCGGGCCGGACCGCTGGGGTTGTAAAGAGATGACATGTTGGAACTATATAAATAAAATTGGATTGAATTAATTTGTCTTTATATAAAACACATGAGTTGCCTCTTGGCATGGCATGCACTAATATATATATATATATATATATATATATATATATATATATATATATATATATATATACATACACACATTTGACCAAATAAAATACATTATTCATGTTTTTATTAGGTCAAATGCAATAATTCAATTCAATTTTATTTATATAGCGCCAAATCATGAAACATGTCATCTCAAGGCACTTTACAAAGTTACGTTCAATCATATTATACATATTGGGTCAGATTATACAGATTGGTCAAAAATGTTCCTATATAAGGAAACCAGTTGATACATATTGGGTCAGATTATACAGATTGGTCAAAAATGTTCCTATATAAGGAAACCAGTTGATTGCATCAAAGTCTCGACAAGCAGCATTCACTCCTGGAGAAGCGTAGAGCCACAGGGAGAGTCGTCTGCATTGTACATGGCTTTGCTGCAATCCCTCATACTGAGCAAGCATGAAGCGACAGTGGGAAGAAAAACTCCCCATTAACGGGAAGGAAAACCTCCAGCAGAACCGGGCTCAGTATGAACGGTCATCTGCCTCGACCGACTGGGGGTTACAGAAGACAGAGCAGAGACACAACAAGAGAGACAAAAAAAGCACAGAAGCACACATTGATCCAGTAATCTGTTCTACATTAGATGGTAATAGCGGGTAAGCCGTCTTCTTTGGATGATGTCACAGTTAACAGAACGCCAGACCAGGTGTACCTACTATGAAGATAAAAGAGAGAAACAGAAAATTAAAGCAGAAATGACAACACGTAATGCATAATTGAAGAACAGTAGAACTCTATAGAGTGAGAAAATTAGATCCTGACGTCCTCCAGTAGCCTAAGCCTATAGCAGTAAAACTATAAAAGGTAGCTCAGAGTAACATGAGCCACTCTAGTTATAAGCTTTGTCAAAAAGGAAGGTTTTAAGATTAGTCTTAAAAGTAGACAGGGTGTCTGCTTCACGGACCAAAACTGGGAATTGGTTCCACAGGAGAGGAGCCTGATAGCTAAAGGATCTGCCTCCCATTCTACTTTTAGAGACTCTAGGAACCACCAGCAGACCTGCAGTCTGAGAGCAAAGTGCTCTGTTAGGAACATACGGGGTAATCAGAGCTCTGATATATGATGGAGCTTGATTATTAAGGGCTTTATACGTTAGAAGAAGAATTTTAAATTCTATTTTTGATTTCACAGGAAGCCAATGAAGGTAAGCTAAAATTGGAGAAATATGATCCCGCTTGTTGATTTTCATCAGAACTCTTGCTGCAGCATTTTGGATCAGCTGAAGGCTTTGAACTGCAGTTTGTGGACTTCCTGATAGTAACGAATTGCAATAGTCCAGCCTTGAAGTAACAAATGCATGGACTAGTTTTTCAGCATCACTCCTGGACAGAATGTTTCTAATTTTGGCGATATTCCGGAGGTGAAAAAAGGAAACTCTGGAAACCTGTTTAATATGGGATTTAAATGACATGTCTTGGTCAAAAATAACACCAAGGTTTTTTACTTTATTACCAGAGGCCAAGTTAATGCCATCCAGATTAAGTGATTGGTTAAGAAGTTTATTTTTTGAGGACTCTGGCCCAAAGATTACAACTTCGGTCTTGTCAGAATTTAGATGCAGGAAATTTAAAGTCATCCAGCTTTTGATGTCATCAAGACATGACTGCAGTTGAAGTAATTGATTGGATTCATCAGGATTTATGGATAAATATAGCTGAGTGTCATCAGCATAACAGTGGAAATTAATCCCATGCTGTCTGATAATTTTGCCGATCGGAAGCATATATTTAGTAAAGAGAATTGGTCCAAGGACTGAACCCTGTGGTACTCCACAGGTGACCCTAGAGTTTAAGGAAGATTTATTATTAACATGAACAAACTGGAATCTGTCCGACAGATAAGATTTAAACCAGCCTAATGCTTTTCCCTTAATCCCTACAGTATGCTCAAGTCTTTGCAGGAGAATATTTTGATCAACTGTATCAAATGCAGTACTGAGATCTAACAGGACAAGTACAGACACAAGTCCATTATCTGAGGCCATGAGAATATCATTAGTGACCTTCACCAGAGCTGTTTCAGTGCTATGATGAGCTCTGAAGCCTGACTGAAACTCCTCAAGTAGGTCATTGCTTTGTAAATGTTCACAAAGTTGATTAGCAACTACTTTCTCAAGAATTTTAGATAAGAAAAGAAGATTAGATATAGGTCTGTAGTTTACTAGCTCATCTTGATCAAGAGAAGGTTTCTTAAGTAAAGGTTTAATAACAGCTACTTTAAAAACCTGTGGTACATATCCATTTACTAAGGATAGATTAATCATGTCTAAAATAGGACCACTGATCAAAGGGAATACCTCCTTAAACAACTTAGTTGGGATTGGGTCTAACACACAGGTAGAAGTTTTAGATGAAGCTAAGATTTTAGATAGCTCAGAAAGCTCTACTGCTTCTAAACAGTTCAAACACTGTGCAGGTTCTAAAGATTCCTCCAATGCTGCCTTACTTATAATAGATAATAGATATAATAGATTGTATTTTACGTATCAGGTACATAATACACACACACACACATACGATATTATACGTAATATAATAACCATTATAACAATTTAAGAAACTAGTTATAATGGTTATATATCAAAAAAGAACATGGAACACAAAAAACATGGTCCATCATATGGGAAGGAGGGACCTGTTGGACCTTTCTATTGCATCCCCTGTCCCTTGATCCGATCAGCCATTTCGACACTGCCCTCTCCAAATCCTTCCTGGTGATCTGTCTGGTTAATGTGTTGTTCTTTAAAGCTCCTGCGGGAAACATATCTTATGGTCACTTTATATGTACCAACACAACTCTCAACTACAATTGTAAAGTCAACTATGTTAAGGTGAAATTTACCAACAAATGATCAGTTTTATATCAATTACCCAAGATTTAAATTGTAATTTTGGGTGAAGTATCCCTTTACATAATTGACTTTACAAACCTGCAAACGTCAGAATGAACTGGGAAAAAGCTAAGAAAAAAAGATCAAAATTCAAAGCTGACTGGCCAAGGCTGTCACATTTTTTTACTTCTTTCTAAAATCTGGCTTTATTAAATTGCCCATAAAAAAATTAAAAACCAAGGAAAAATTACAAAATGTAATTTTTTTGATAAGAACAGCTGTTGACTGGAAGATCTGTGCAAGAAAATCTTGAAAACATTTCTTATATGATAACATTTCTGGAGCACCTGTTTTGAGGGGACATTTATGTCCTTAAGGTGAGGGTATTATTGACATTAGAAAATTAAATTCATAACACATAAATTTCCCTCGACAGACACAAATATCCTAAAGTTACTATATTACAGTTATTATCCATTATGCACTTACCAAATATGACTTCAAACAGATTTAAAGTCCTGAATTCCTACTTTCCATTCCAGCCCACAAAGTTGTACTGCCTTGACAGGCCATAGTCCATGATGAAGAACATCATACGTCTTGTGGCCTCATCCACAGTCCTCCCACCAATGTCTGACACTGCTGTGACCTAAGGGGGAACAAAAACAGTTCAAAGCTAATTAATTTTTATATCTTACAGGAGTAAACACGATGCAAAGACAAACTCTGGGTCTAGATTATTTCCATTGTTGATTAATCTATTGATTATTTTAACAATTAATTGATTGGTTGCTATAATAATAAAATGTTACAAAATTTTGAAAAATGTCAGTGTTTCCCAAATCTCTTGTTCTGTCAACAAAACATGGAGATACTCAGTTTATTGCTTAAGACTTTTTATGACTCTGTGGTGGCCTCAGCCCTTCTCTACGCTGTCGTCTGCTGGGCTCCAGGCAGCGCAGAATGGGACCGAATGAGTCTGAATAAGCTGGTGAGGAAGGCCACTTCTGTCCTGGGCTGCACTCTGGACTCAGCGGAGGAAGTAGCTGAGAGGAGGGTGTTGTCCAAGTTCACATCCATCATGGACAACACCTTCCACCCCCTGCGCCAGACTGTAGAGCAGCTGAGCAGCTCCTTTAGTGGCAGACTTAGACACCCTGTCTGTAAAAAGGAGCGCTACCGCAAGTCATTCATTCCTGCTGCTATCAGAATATACAGTGCTGCACTGTAACTGTAACCAATGTGCAATAATCTAATTCACTGTGCGATAACCCGTGCAATAATCCTGAAAGAAGTGACTTCTGCTGCTATCAGTAACTGTAACCACAACTGTTATAACTTTGGGCAATAACTAATGTGCAATAATCTATTTAATACACTGTGCTATAACCTGTCCAATGATCCAAAGAACTTCTGCTGCTATCACCAGGTATATATGTCAGTACATGTGTATGTAGGCATATGTATGTGTCACAGGACAGGTTGCCCTGTGACTGGCAACCTGTCCAGGATGGACGAGCCCCCACCCCCCACGACCCCGTGTGACGCCGAGCTGCGTTTCCCCATCAGATACGGCTTGACGTCACACCTGTAGGGAAAAGCCGGTATAAATCGATGAAGGATGGGATGTTAATTTTTTAAAAAGTTTAATAAAATTGCTCAAAGTTTATCAGAAAAAAACATAACTTGCTTTTAAATATGGACATTTTTAATAAGCAAAATGTTAATGTATTTCGTAAAGTTATTGTTGAAGTTAATCTTGGCTGCAGTACTCTGTTTGGCAGATGTTTTGGGGTTGGAGTAAAATGAGTCCCTAGATCCACAGACAGGAGGCTTGTTCAGTGGTTTCTAGTACGACTTGCTTCTGCAGTGTCGCTCAACTGCGTGTAAAAATAAAAAAAATTACTTCATAAAAGCTCTCTGAGAATAACCTCTGGCCTCACCCAGTTAGAACCCGCTCTCCAGTCCATGTTGTAGCTGCAGTTTTTTTTTTTACGTCGTTTCCTTAATAATCTGTACAAATCAAAATCCTTGTCATTTTATTAAGAGTGTCGTGGTGCGCAGCGGCTCATCAGGTGGAGCTGCTGCATATTGACTGATAGCCGCTCTGACTGCAGCTCTGCCTTCTTTTGTTCAGAAAAGCGCAGGTGAAATTATTTAATTTATTATTTAACTTTTTCCAAATCGGACCCTGTCAAATGCGGGACAAATGCGCGTCATGGTAAATTAGCCTTTACTCTTCGAATTTTAAATAAAGCGTTACAGCGAATATTGAGGAGGTCCCTGATTGGTTTATCAGCTAAGTTGCTGGAAGCCAGTGAATACACGCTGAAAGGTGACATGGCCACAGGTGGAAATAATTCATTAATTAACTGGAGCAGCGACAGTGTGTCTGTCGACAGAAACGCTTACCGAGGGAAGTTGTTGTCAGATGGTCAATCCGCTCCACTTCCTGACTTGCTGGTTCGCATAAACCCAAAGAAAACCTTTGACCACCACTGCTTTCATTCATGCATCTGTGGCCAGTTTGAGATGTTCTTCCAAAAGTTATGATTGAACACCGATCATAACTTTTGGTCTACGTATACATCTCTGTGCTGGTAGCAAACGCAGAGCCATAGAGAGAAAGGCTCTGAGCCAGCGGAACCCGGATGTAAACAAGAGCCTTGCTCGTTAGCCTTAAGGCGCTAGCATTAGCGCTAATATTAGCGCCTTAAGGCACTAGAATTAGCCGCAGAACTGAGACTGCTCATCCCACCTCAAGTTGTGGTGGGGGATATTACACTACATGCATATATAATCCAAAAAGCCTTACCTGTTTGTCTGTTTCCCCTCCTAAATTCTCCAATGTGTGGTGCTAATGTTGTTAGCTGTGACATCACGGACTTCTTCCTCAGGCAAACGGACACGTTTCAGATTGTTGGAGTGCGCCCCCTGCTGTTGGGAAGTCTTCTTCTTCTCTTGATCTTTATGAACTTTCTCACAGTGTGTCATATACGTTCAACTGTCTGTTGTTCCTCACAATATTTACATATGTCAGTGTTATGCTTCCCTATTTTGAATAATGTACCATCTAATCCTGTGTGGGCAAATCTAAGTCTTGATATGAGATAAGATAAGATAGTCTTTATTGATCTCACATTGGAGAAATTCACTTGTCGGCTCAATAGTGTGTGTGTATATATATATATATATATATATATATATATATATATATATATATATATATATATACACATGCCTACATACACATGTACTGACATATATTCACTTGGTGAAAGCAGAAGAAGTTCTTCTGGATCCTTGCACAGGTTATAGCACAGTGTATTAAATAGATTATTGCACATTAGTTATTGCCCAAAGTCATAACAGTTGTGGTTATATAGAACAGATTACTGGATCACTGTGTGCTTCTGTGCTTTTTTTGTCTGTCTTGTTGTGTCTCTGCTCTGTCTTCTGTAACCCCCAGTCGGTCGAGGCAGATGACCGTTCATACTGAGCCCGGTTCTGCTGGAGGTTTGTCCTTCATGTTAATGAAGGAGGTTTTTTTCCCCTGTTGCTTCATGCTTGCTCAGTATGAGGGATTGTTGCAAAGCCATGGACAATGCAGACAACTCTCCCTGTGACTCTACGCTTCTTCAGGAGGAAATGCTGCTTGTCAAGACTTTTATGCAATCAACTGGTTCCCTTATATAGGATTAAAGATTCAAAGCTTCTTTCTTTTAAAGGCCAGCTAAAGATATTTTAAAGCTGCTTCCACTTTTGGACGAATGTGTATGAATGGTTTGGTAAAATATGTACCGTGACTTACAGATGACGCCCAAACATTTGGGTTTGCTGCCATCTAGTGTTGGAAATAATAAATGTTTTTTCCTTCAAAACACAATTCATGTTATAAATAATTGTCAAAAAAATATGGTTGGACGTAGCAAAAATGTTTTTGATAACTTTTGATCCTCTATGTGTGAGGAATTTTTTGGAGTAACTTTGAATGCCATAAGTGTAACGGTTTAGGAGTAGTTTATTCAAATGTAACACCCAAAAATATGGGAAAATGACATCTTTGATGAGAAATGAATGATTTCCTGTAGGAGGTAGCCCATTGCTTCAAGAGGCTTTTTTGTAGGGCCTATGAAGTTACATGCACTTACTGAGTTTCATAATTCTCAGACAAAGCATGGCTTGGGGCTTACTGATTTAATGCGTTTTTAATGGTTTTCCACAAACCTGATTTTTGCAATGCGACAGCTCAGGCAAATATGCATATTTCATAAAACCTTTGATAACTTTTAAAAGTCAATGTCTTAACTGCATGCTGAAAAAAATTGAAAGTAATAGGTTAAAATGCCTAGGACTAGTTCGTTAAAGTTTGAGGCAAAAACAGCCAATATTTTACCCTTTGACCCAAAATAGCAGACTTCCTGTGGGTTTTAGAGCATACACCCAAGAGACTTTTTTTCATAATTTTAAAAAACCTACCTAGGTAAAAAATTTCAGCTTTCTACGTGTTACGGTTTGGCCCAACTCACTCTAGTTGGCGCTGTTGAGCAGGTTTGCCACGCCCGTTTTCAATTACACTAAAATCATGCGATTTCTCACGGGGGACAATTTTGGGCAAAGTTTGGTGAGTTTTCATGCATGTTTAGGCCTCCAAAAAGCCGTTTCAAAAGTCCCAAGAATAAATAATAATAATAATAATAATAATAATAAAATCTGCAGTTACAATAGGCCTTCGCAGCGCTTAGCTGCTCGGGCCTAATAATAATAATAAAATCTGCAGTTACAATAGGCCTTCGCAGCGCTTAGCTGCTCGGGCCTAATAATAATAAAATCTGCAGTTACAATAGGCCTTCGCAGCGCTTAGCTGCTCGGGCCTAATAAAATCTGCAGTTACAATAGGCCTTCGCAGCGCTTAGCTGCTCGGGCCTAATAATAATAATAATTAAAACCGCAAGCGGTGATGATCGGCCCTCGCAGCCAAGCGCCGCTCTGGCCTAAGGGCCACCGCTAGGGTACGCGCACCTCCCGCCGCCAGCCACCGCAGAAGCTGTCATGCATTTTCCTCACCCGTCTACCATGCAATACACACGTATGCGTTGGGCAGCGCTCCCCCACGACTCACAAAAAATGTGGTGCAGATCGGTCGATGCACCGAGGAGACACAGCCGTTGAATAATAAAAATGCATTTGGCCACCGGGCCGGACTAAATCGTTCGGCGGGCCAGATCCGGCCCGCAGGCCGTACGTTTGACACCCCTGGTTTAAACATTAGTATACCAACTTAATCAAAGGTATCTTACTAGCTGTTAATCCAGCTTCATGTGAAAAGTTAACAAAACCTTTTTAGTTATTTAAAGTTAATTATTTCATGTGTTTAAGGGTTTCGTTTCTTGCATTAAGACAGCTTTTATGAAAGTTTGACAGTTAAATTGGTGGATACACACCCAAAAGTAATAATGTAAAAGTAACACTTTGGCAATTGGAAAATTGCTAAAGTAACACGTTAGCAATATTCCACATGTGTATGTTGTGTACAAACTTTAGTAATTTCTAACAGACCACTTCACTCTCAGAAAGCAGGTCTGCTAGTGGTTCCTAAAGTCTGTAAAACCAGAATGGTAGGCAGATCCTTTAGTTATCAGGCTCCTCTCCAGTGGAACAAACTCCCAGTTTTGGTCCGTGACGCAGACACCCTGTCTACTTTTAAGACTAATCCTAAAACTTTCCTTTTTCCATCCATCCATCGTCTTCCACTTATCCGGGGTCAGGTCGCAGGGGCAGCTTCAAGAGGGAGCCCCAGACCTTCCTCTCCCCAGCCACTTGGGCCACTTCCTCTGGGGGAATCCCAAAGCGTTCCCAGGCCAGCATAGTCTCTCCAGCGTGTCCTGGGTCTTCCTCTGGGTCTCCTCCCGGTGGGACGTGCCCAGAACACCTCATCAGGGAGGCGTCCAGGAGGCATCCTAACCAGATGCCCGATCCACCTCAACTGGCTCCTCTCAATGTGGAGGAGCAGCGGCTCTACTCTGAGTCCTCCCCGGATGACTGAGCTCCTCACCCTATCTCTAAGGGAGAGCCCAGACACACTATGGAGAAAACTCATTTTGGCCGCTTGTATCCGGGATTTCGTTCTTTCGGTCACGACCCAAAGCTCGTGACCATAGATGAGGGTAGGAACGTAGATCGACCGGTAAATCGAGAGCTTGGCCTTTTGGCTCAGCTCTCTCTTCACCACAACGGATCGGTACAGCGCACGCTTCACAGCAGACGTCGCACCAATCCGCCTGTCGATCTCCCGCTCCATCTTCCCCTCATTCGTGAACAAGACCCCAAGATACTTGAACTCCTCCACTAGAAGCTGGCTCTTGGGACTTTCCTTTTTGACAAAGATTATAGTTAGAGTGGTTCATGTTACGCTGAGCTACCTCTATAGTTATGCTGCTATAGGCTTAGGCTGCTGGAGGACATCAGGGTCTATTGTTCTTCAATTTTGCATGACTGTTGTCATTTCAGCTTTTACCTTTTTGTTTTTTCTATTTTTTCTTCATAGTAGGTACACCTGGTCTGGCGTTCTGTTAGCTGTGACATCATTCAGGGAAGACAGATCACCTGCTATTACCATCTAATGTAAAACACATTACTGGATCAATGTGTGCTTCTGTGCTTTTTTGTCTGTCTTGTTGTGTCTCTTCTCTCTCTTTTGTAACCCCCAGTCGGTCAAGGCAGATTACCGTTCATACTGAGCCCGGTTCGGCTGGAGGTTTTTCCTTCCTGTTAATGGGGAGTTTTTCCTTCTGCTGTCACTTCATGCTTGATCAGTATGAGGGATTGCTGCAAAGCCATGTACAATGCAAACGACTCTCCCTGTGGCTCTACGCTTCTTCAGGAGTCAATGCTGCTTGTTACGACTTTGATGAAATCAACTGGTTCCCTTATATAGGAATTTCTTTTACCAATCTGGATAATCTGACTTAATATGTATAATCTGATTGATTTTGACATTGTAAACTGCCTTTAGATGACATGCAGGCCGGCAGACCCGACATGTATATTAATAATATGTATTATTATTATTAATATTATTATTATTTTATATATCTGCCTCGTTATATTTGCATAATGCATGAAGAAAAATATCAGCAGCGCAAGAGTCTGTTCCGATCATCCGGCCCTTACCACAGGCTACTGCAGCCCATTGGTTATCATCCCTGACAGTCTAAAGGGGTAGGCCAATCATAAAGTAGAAAAACACCTTCACGCTCCATGTGGAACTTTGTGCAGCGGTGTTCACAGTAGTAATGGATAAGAAACGCAAGGGAGGCGCAGAGAAACTGCACGAAAAAAAGAAACGAGTTCTTCAAACGGATGCTGCGAAATGTGTCAAACTGACTGACATGTTCCCAACAGCAGGCCCTTCATCTGCTCCGGTGTCTGGTGTAAAATATGGTGGTTGTGGTTGTAGTCAGTGACGTGCGGTAGAGTTCATAGCTGGTGAGGCACTGACGTCATCAGAGTCAGATTTACAAATATATACACTCTACAGAGTAGACTCGTTGCAAAGTGCTGAAGGAGACTGATTGAGCCAAATAAATTCACCAAGATACATGGAAAAATATTGGTTCTTTGATGAAAAAAATTGTCATTTGATTGGTAACAGTTTATGAGTTATGATGGATTTCTGCATTTGTAACACATTCTAAAACTATAACCCACATTAAGCACATTTCATTACAGAAACAAAACATGAATAAGTATCGCTGTCTTACCTCTACTTATAATTTAAGTCCCTGTGGCGCTCTTTCTGAACAAAAATATCATCATTTTCCGGTAAAAGTTCTCTTTATCTTCTTCAGTTTTAAAAGTCTCTCAGTCTCAGTGGAGCTCACTGCCAGGGAGGAAAGCCTTCCCTGATCAGTCCTGTTCCAGCTGTATGTTTAGAGTCTTTTTAGTGCTTTACTTGTTTAGCAAAACTCGCTAATAAAACATCAATAACTTGTTTTGACTCTACTATTTGGGGATCACGAGCGGTGCCCCTTGAGCGCCCCCTGCCTAGTGGCCAAGGAACTGCTGGCCTCACCTACAACCAGTTCTTTGCTGTTTATGATCGGCCAGCACCACGAAAACATGTTATCTGCACACAGTTTGATGACCAAAACACAATTCGTAATCCACATATATTAAATTGTGGAAAATCAGTTCATAACTGTTTGAACAATTGAATTTATGATCTAGAGACAGGAAGATGCATTCACAGAATGGAAGTCAGCGCAGTTACCATGGGATTGCGCAATCCCAGGGTAGGCCAAGCTCGCTGCGGCCTCACCGGCTTCGCTATGAAGCGCCACCAAGGATTTACATGAAAAATAGCGAAAAGTCTGCGATTTTAAAGAAAATATGATCAAAAATTAGGAAATTAGATAAATAAAATACTTATTACAAATGACTGAGTAAATCAAAATTTATATTATGTTATTATATATTTTCTTTCTTTTCATGATGACAAGTGAGGCATTTCTCTGGTTCATTTTGTCATTGGCATCCTCTTTTACACAGTGAGTGCACATTAGTCCAATGTTACCCTACAGTATCTGGAAGACTGAATAGATCTGATGAGCAACTTACAATAACTTCTTATAATGATGTAACGTGATAATATGTGTGATTGACCGTGACACCTCTCTTTCTCTCTCTCTCTCTCTGATCTAAGAATAATTGCTGTGCTGTGGTGGAGTTTACATTTTACAGTGTTAATAAATTAAGATTTTGGAAGTATTTTAAGTGTCCACTCACTAATTTCCATTATCCTGACTTCAAGGTATTGCACAGTTGGTATTGCACAGTTGGTATACACATTCAGTACACAAAAAAAATGTGGTGGGCCAGTCTAATCCAAAATGCCAGGGCCAATTTTTTGTCCCAATCCACCCCTGATGACATGTTTCATGATTTGGCGCTATATAAATAAAAACTGAAATGTATTGAACAAGAGTTTGTCAGTTTTCAAGCAGGATTTGTATATCTGTTCAACTTAAATATACAAGGAAACCAAAGAGTTAAGATCACTTACTTACCAAGAGAAATTCCTTTGGGGTTTATTTGTGGTCTCTTGCTGCCCCCTGCTGGACAAGTATGATCAAATACATATGCTTTACATGTCAACTTGGTATCAAAATTCAGATTTCAATCTAAAATGGCTTACTTCCTGTGATACTTGCAGTATGACATTAATTGTAAATTCTGAGCGTCTTGCTGAGATCTACAACTGTACAAAATTTCATTACTCTACGATGAAGTAAGTGAATACCAAAGGGTCCTTTGAAATTTGCTTGGTGGCGCTATAGAGAAACTAAGTCCTGCTCACTAAAGTTTGTTAAGGATTCCTGTTGGGGGGTGGATAAGGATGCATCCAAATGCTCCATCCAATCCAGTTGAGCCTGAAATCCACAACATACCAACATGTGTTCTGTCTGTGGACACAGTTTCATGTTGATTAGCTCAGAGGGGTAACATAGCGACCGCTTACAACAAAACATGACACTTCCTGTTGTCAGGGGGCGTGGCCTAAGCAATGTCATCATTTGACCATTGGATATTATAGGAGACCTGATGGTGATCAATCACTGAAAGTTTGATGCCTCTGTGTGTTTCTGTGTAGGAGATATAACAGTTTTATTTTTTGTGGCGAGTAGGTGAACTTTAACCCTTGCTAATGCCCCTTCAACAAGCTCAAAAACTCACCGTTTTGATAACTTTTAATTGGCCATGCCTTATGATCAGACTGCCCGAGTTTCAAGCCGCTCGCTAAAAATCTCTAGGAGGAGATCCATCAAATACCAATGCTATAAACGTCAAAAATGGGGTCAAAATCAGACATTCAATCTAAAATGGCCGACTTCCTGTGATATTTACACTATGACATTAATTGTAAATTCTGAGCGTCTTGGTGAGCTCTACCACTGTACCAAATCTCATGTCTCTACGATGAAGTAAGTGAATAGCAAAGGGTCCTTTGAAAATTGCTAAGTGGCGCCGTTGAGGCATTAGGTCACGCCCACCAAAATTTGTTATGGATTCCTGTTGGGGGGTGGATAAGGATGCATCCAAGTGAGTTTTATGCAGCTCGGCCCAAAAATGTGGAATTCAGAGCCAAACGTATGGCAGCGGCGTTTGAGGTGACTTCACCACGCCGCCACGCTCTCCTGCTCCATCGAATCAACTTGGGGCTGGAATCCACAACACAACAACATGTGTTCTGTCTGTGGACACAGTTTCATGTTGATTAGCTCAGAGGGGTAACATAGCGACCGTTTACAGCAAAACATGACACTTCCTGTTGTCAGGGGGTGTGGCCTAAGTGATGTCATCATTTGACCATTGGATATTATAGGAGACCTGATGATGATTAATCACAGAAAGTTTGGTGCCTCTGTGTGTTTCTGTGTAGGAGATATAACACTTTTATTTTTTGTGGCGAATAGGTGAACTTTGACCCCTGCCAACGCCCCTTCAGCATGCTCAAAAACTCACCGTTTTGATAACTTTTGATTGGCCATGCCTTATGATCAGACTGCCCGAGTTTCAAGCCGATCGCTCGATATCTCTAGGAGGAGTTAGATCTTATACCGATGCTGTAACTGTCAAAATTGAGGTCAAAATCAGACTTTCAATCTAAAATGGCCGACTTCCTGTGATATTTACACTATGACATTAATTGTAAATTCTGAGCGTCTTGGTGAGCTCTACAACTGTACCAAATTTCATGTCTCTACGACGAAGTAAGTGAATAGCAAAGGGTCCTTTGAAAATTTCTAGGTGGCGCCGTTGAGGCATTTTTCTTTAGATTTTTGTGACGACCTTAAAATACAAAATTTTTAAACAGTCACCATGCATCTGCCAAGTTTGGTGAGTTTTTGAAAATGAGAAAGCCCCCAAAAAGGCCCCTCTTTAGGGGGGCAGAATAATAATAATAATAATTAAAACCGCAAGCGGTGATGATCGGCCCTCGCAGCAAAGCGCCGCTCTGGCCTATTGGCCACCGCTGGGATTTGCGCACCGCCGGCCGCCCGCCACCGCAGATGCTGTCACGCATTTTGCCCGCCCGTCCACTGGGCGATTCACACGAACGTGTTCGGCAGCGCTCCCCCACGACTCACAAAAAATCTGGTCCAGATCGCTCGATGCAGCGAGGAGACACAGCCGTTGAATAATGATAATGCATTTGGCCACCGGACCGGACTAAATCGTTCGGCGGGCCGTACCTTTGACACCCCTGGTTTAAACATTAGTATACCAATTTAATCAAAGGTATCTTACTAGCTGTTAATCCAGCTTAATGTGAGAAGTTAACAAAACCATTTTAGTTTTTTAAAGTTACTTGCTATTTCATGTCTTTAAGGGTTTTGTTTCTTGCATTAAGACATCTTTTATGAAAGTTTAACATCTAAATTGGTGATACACACCCAAAAGTAATGTAAAAGTAACACTTTAGCAATTGGACTATTGCTAAAGGAACACTTTAGCAAAATCGCGGGGGTAGCAGCTTTATAAAGGAGGCCCAGACGTCCCTCTCCCCAGCCACTTGGGCCACCTCCTCCAGGGGAATCCCAAGGTGTTCCCAGGCCAGCAGAGAAAACATAGTCTCTCCAGCGTGTCCCAGGTCTTCCCCTGGGCCTCCTCCCGGTGGGACGTGCCCAGAACACCTCACCAGGGAGGCGTCCAGGAGGCATCCTAACCAGATGCCCGAGCCACCTCAACTGGCTCCTCTCGACGTGAAGAAGCAGTGGCTACTCTGAGTCCTCCCCGGATGACGGAGCTCCTCACCTTATCTCTAAGGGAGAGCTCACACACACTATGGAGAAAACTCATTTTGGCCGCTTGTGTCCGGGATCTCGTTCTTTCGGTCACGACCCAAAGCTCGTGACCATAGATGAGGGTAGGAACGTAGATCGACTGGTAAATCGAGAGCTTCGCCTTTTGGCTCAGCTCTCTCTTCACCACAACGGACCGGTACAGCGCCCGCTTCACAGCAGACGCTGCACCAATCCGCCTGTCGATCTCCCGCTCCATCTTCCCCTCATTCGTGAACGTGCGGTAGAGTTCATAGCTGGTGAGGCACTGACGTCATCAGAGTCAGATTTACAAATATATACACTCTACAGAGTAGACTCGTTGCAAAGTGCTGAAGGAGACTGATTGAGCCAAATAAATTCACCAAGATACATGGAAAAATATTGGTTCTTTGATGAAAAAAATTGTCATTTGATTGGTAACAGTTTATGAGTTATGATGGATTTCTGCATTTGTAACACATTCTAAAACTATAACCCACATTACGCAGATTTTATCACAAAAACAAAACATGAATAAGTATCGCTGTCTTACCTCTACTTATAATTAAAGTCCCTGTGGCGCTCTTTCTGAACAAAAATATCATCATTTTCCGGTAAAAGTTCTCTTTATCTTCTTCAGTTTTAAAAGTCTCTCAGTCTCAATGGAGCTCACTGCCAGGGAGGAAAGCCTTCCCTGATCAGTCCTGTTCCAGCTGTATGTTTAGTCTTTTTAGTGCTTTACTTGTTTAGCAAAACTCGCTAATAAAACATCAATAACTTGTTTTGACTCTACTATTTGGGGATCACGAGCGGTGCCCCTTGAGCGCCCCCTGCCTAGTGGCCAAGGAACTGCTGGCCTCACCTACAACCACTTCTTTGCTGTTTATGATCGGCCAGCACCACGAAAACATGTTATCTGCACACAGTTTGATGACCAAAACACAATTCGTAATCCACATATATTAAATTGTGGAAAATCAGTTCATAACTGTTTGAACAATTGAATTTATGATCTAGAGACAGGAAGATGCATTCACAGAATGGAAGTCAGCGCAGTTACCATGGGATTGCGCAATCCCAGGGTAGGCCAAGCTCGCTGCGGCCTCACCGGCTTCGCTATCAAGCGCCACCAAGGATTTACATGAAAAATAGCGAAAAGTCTGCGATTTTAAAGAAAATATGATCAAAAATTAGGAAATTAGATAAATAAAATACTTATTACAAATGACTGAGTAAATCAAAATTTATATTATGTTATTATATATTTTCTTTCTTTCCATGATGACAAGTGAGCCATTTCTCAGGTTCATTTTGTCATTGGCATCCTTTTTTACACAGTGAGTGCACATTAGTCCAATGTTACCCTACAGTATCTGGAAGACTGAATAGATCTGATGAGCAACTTACAATAACTTCTTATAATGATGTAACGTGATAATATGTGTGATTGACCGTGACACCTCTCTTTCTCTCTCTCTCTCTCTGATCTAAGAATAGTTGCTGTGCTGTGGTGGAGTTTACATTTTACAGTGTTAATAAATTAAGATTTTGGAAGTATTTTAAGTGTCCACTCTCACTAATTTCCATTATCCTGACTTCAAGGTATTGCACAGTTGGTATTGCACAGTTGGTATACACATTCAGTACACAAAAAAAATGTGGTGGGCCAGTCTAATCCAAAATGCCAGGGCCAATTTTTTGTCCCAATCCACCCCTGATGACATGTTTCATGATTTGGCGTTATATAAATAAAAACTGAAATGTATTGAACAAGAGTTTGTCAGTTTTCAAGCAGGATTTGTATATCTGTTCAACTTAAATATATAAATATAAGGAAACCAAAGAGTTAAGATCACTTACTTACCAAGAGAAATTCCTTTGGGGTTTATTTGTGGTCTCTTGCTGCCCCCTGCTGGACAAGTATGATCAAATACATATGCTTTACATGTCAACTTGGTATCAAAATTCAGATTTCAATCTAAAATGGCTTACTTCCTGTGATACTTGCAGTATGACATTAATTGTAAATTCTGAGCGTCTTGCTGAGATCTACAACTGTACAAAATTTCATTACTCTACGATGAAGTAAGTGAATACCAAAGGGTCCTTTGAAATTTGCTTGGTGGCGCTATAGAGAAACTAAGTCCTGCTCACTAAAGTTTGTTAAGGATTCCTGTTGGGGGGTGGATAAGGATGCATCCAAATGAGTTTTAAGCAGCTCGGCCCAAAACTGTGGAATTCAGAGCCAAACGTATGACAGCAGCGTTTGAGGTGAATATGCCACGCCGCCACGCCCCCCTGCTCCATCCAATCCAGTTGAGCCTGAAATCCACAACATACCAACATGTGTTCTGTCTGTGGACACAGTTTCATGTTGATTAGCTCAGAGGGGTAACATAGCGACCGCTTACAACAAAACATGACACTTCCTGTTGTCAGGGGGCGTGGCCTAAGCAATGTCATCATTTGACCATTGGATATTATAGGAGACCTGATGGTGATCAATCACTGAAAGTTTGATGCCTCTGTGTGTTTCTGTGTAGGAGATATAACAGTTTTATTTTTTGTGGCGAGTAGGTGAACTTTAACCCTTGCTAATGCCCCTTCAACAAGCTCAAAAACTCACCGTTTTGATAACTTTTAATTGGCCATGCCTTATGATCAGACTGCCCGAGTTTCAAGCCGCTCGCTAAAAATCTCTAGGAGGAGATCCATCAAATACCAATGCTATAAACGTCAAAAATGTGGTCAAAATCAGACATTCAATCTAAAATGGCCGACTTCCTGTGATATTTACACTATGACATTAATTGTAAATTCTGAGCGTCTTGGTGAGCTCTACCACTGTACCAAATCTCATGTCTCTACGATGAAGTAAGTGAATAGCAAAGGGTCCTTTGAAAATTTCTAGGTGGCGCCGTTGAGGCATTTTTCTTTAGATTTTTGTGACGACCTTAAAATACAAAATTTTTAAACAGTCACCATGCATCTGCCAAGTTTGGTGAGTTTTTGAAAATGAGAAAGCCCCCAAAAAGGCCCCTCTTTAGGGGGGCAGAATAATAATAATAATAATAATTAACACTACAGATACAATAGGCCTTCGCAGCGCTTAGCTGCTCGGGCCTAATTAAAACCGCAAGCGGTGATGATCGGCCCTCGCAGCAAAGCGCCGCTCTGGCCTATTGGCCACCGCTGGGATTTGCGCACCGCCGGCCGCCCGCCACCGCAGATGCTGTCACGCATTTTGCCCGCCCGTCCACTGGGCAATTCACACGAACGTGTTCGGCAGCGCTCCCCCACGACTCACAAAAAATCTGGTCCAGATCGCTCGATGCAGCGAGGAGATACAGCCGTTGAATAATGATAATGCATTTGGCCACCGGACCGGACTAAATCGTTCGGCGGGCCGTACCTTTGACACCCCTGGTTTAAACATTAGTATACCAATTTAATCAAAGGTATCTTACTAGCTGTTAATCCAGCTTAATGTGAAAAGTTAACAAAACCATTTTAGTTTTTTAAAGTTACTTGCTATTTCATGTGTTTAAGGGTTTTGTTTCTTGCATTAAGACAGCTTTTATGAAAGTTTAACATCTAAATTGGTGATACACACCCAAAAGTAATGTAAAAGTAACACTTTAGCAATTGGACTATTGCTAAAGGAATACTTTAGCAAAATCGCGGGGGTAGCAGCTTTATAAAGGAGGCCCAGACGTCCCTCTCCCCAGCCACTTGGGCCACCTCCTCCAGGGGAATCCCAAGGTGTTCCCAGGCCAGCAGAGAAAACATAGTCTCTCCAGCGTGTCCCAGGTCTTCCCCTGGGCCTCCTCCCGGTGGGACGTGCCCAGAACACCTCACCAGGGAGGCGTCCAGGAGGCATCCTAACCAGATGCACAAGCCACCTCAACTGGCTCCTCTCGACGTGAAGAAGCAGTGGCTCTACTCTGAGTCCTCCCCGGATGACTGAGCTCCTCACCCTATCTCTAAGGGAGAGCTCACACACACTATGGAGAAAACTCATTTCGGCCGCTTGTATCCAGGATCTCGTTCTTTCGGTCACGACCCAAAGCTCGTGACCATAGATGAGCGTAGGAACGTAGATCGACCGGTAAATCGAGAGCTTCGCCTTTTGGCTCAGCTCTCTCTTCACCACAACGGATCGGTACAGCGCCCGCTTCACAGCAGACGCCGCACCAATCCGCCTGTCGATCTCCCGCTCCATCTTCCCCTCATTCGTGAACAAGACCCCAAGATACTTGAACTTCTCCACTAGAAGCTGGCTCTTTGGACTTTCCTTTTTTAAAAAGCTTATAGTTAGAGGGGCTCATGTTACCCTGAGCTACCTCTATAGTTATGCTGCTATACGTTTAGGCTACTGCAGGACATCAGGGTCTATTGTTCTTCAATTTTGAATGACTGTTGTCATTTCAGCTTTTAACTTTTTGATTTTTCTTTTTTCTTCATTGTAGGTACACCTGGTCTGGTGTTCTGTTAGCTGTGGCATCATCCAGGGAAGACAGATCACCCGCTACTACCATCTAATGTAGAACTTCTGTGCTTTTTTGTCTGTCTTGTTGTGTCTCTGCTCTGTCTTCTGTAACCCCAGTCGGTCGAGGCAGATGACCGTTCATACTGAGCCCGGTTCTGCTGGAGGTTTTACCTTCCCGTTAATGGGGAGTTTTTCCCCCGCTGTTGCTTCATGCTTGCTCAGTAGGTAGGATTGCTGCAAAGCCATGGACACAGCAGACGACTCTCCCTGTGGCTCTACGCTTCTTCAAGAGAGAATGCTACTTGTCAAGACTTTGATGCAATGAACTGGTTCCCTTATATAGGAATTTTTTTGACCAATGTGTATAATCTGACCCAATCTGTATAATCTGATTGATTTTGACTTTGTAAAGTGCCTTGAGATGACATATTTCATGAATTGGCGCTATATAAATAACATTGAATTGAATCATCTCTTTAGACCAAGTAAACTATCACATTTTATGAGACAGTTATCTCATTTTAAAGATATAATCATCTAACGTTATTACTCTTAGCAAGTTAAAGCTCCATAAAAATTTTAGACCAGCTTTTAGTTCCACTCTTTTATTATGCACATCTAGGCTACCTATAAATATAAAGTATGGCATGCCAAAAAACATTTTCAACAAAAGGCAATTTTAGTAATTGCCTTGCAATTTTATATCTAAGCATTAAAAATGATAATATTTCACCAATTTTCACAGCAAGATTGAAATAACGACTATCCAACATTTTAAGATTTTGTAAAAACGTTTTTCCTTTTTTACCTACCTTTTGAAATGAATACTTGTTTCTACTTCTCCAAAATTATACTTCAAGAAAACTATTGTGCTGTCCTGGGGCCATATGCAGCTAGACAGCTAGGACAAAAGTTCCCCACACAAAGCAAAGCTTCCTTTTCTTGCGTTGTCTGAATAACCTTTGTTACCAAATCTGGTTTTAAACATTGTTTTTGTAAAAAGACAAATATTTTTCCAAGGCAGAAGCGTGTAGAACAAATTCAACTTCAACATTAGCAGTTTCCCTAGCTTCATAGCTGAAAAGCAGCTTTTAACCGGAGCAAAATACGTCAAAGATCTTTTTTTAAGGTGAGAGCACTCACTATCTCACGTAATTCACATAGAGATCTAACAAAGTTGTGATGTCTCACTCTGATTAAATATGAACCCAAAACGTTTCTAACTGTTTTTACCATGGATTTCCTCTGACTAAGAATTAATTAATATCTTATTTATGTAATATATTCACGACATGAATTCCTTGCTGTCTTAACAAAAGGCAGAACAACTATAACGTTACTTTCTATAATTATTACAGGTTCTGCTGAGATGTCAAATTCTGGAGAGTGCTTAGACACCCTGACACACAAATATGGATTAACTTCATTTCAAGTGCACTCGTGAACTTGTTTTAGTTGATTTAGTTTTCTTGATGTACTGTAGAGCGTGATGAGGTCTGTTGTGGTATTGTGTGCACTGGATTGTGGGGACAGTTGATGTTGTCTGTCAAAGTTACAAGATATATATAACGGTTGCAGTTACAGCTCAAACGTCATAACAACACTTCTAAATCTGAGTCTGACGCACAATTTCAAATACAAACACGAAGCAGTTTGATTTTTGTCCGATGACGAGCGAGCGAGCGAGCGAGAGAAAGAGAACTGGTAAAGCAGCACATAGTAACAATAAGTCTAGCGCTCCATAAAGATGTTATTAATCAGGGAAATCTTTCTGATTGTTTCACAGCGGTTACCTGCAGCGGGTAAACACGCCCACGACAACACACTTAGGCTCCCCGCAGCCCATTTCTGTCGTAATATGCGCCAAAACTGCCTCTTTAAAATGAACTGCACTGTCTGAATTGCAATGAGAAGTATTACACATCTATGCGCTCCCCCCAGGAGCAGCGTTTTTTTATTTTTTCCCCAGGACCCGCGGTAACGACAGCGGTGTTCTTACGATGGAGTATTAGGGCCACACATGAAGAGAAAAAATAATTTTGCCATGACGAGATTAAACTGGTGGAGATCAGTTGATGCAGCGATGCATTAGGCCACCGGAGGCAGTGGCGACCCACCAGCTTAAAATCTATGTATTGACATCTTAAAAATGGTCTTATAGCTTAAAAGATCATCCTGTTTTGGTTGATTTTGTAGCCGAATAGAAGAGATGTTCTCAAAGCATTAAATAAGCCTTTTGACTTTTAAAAATGTTGTCCTTTTAAGGTAATTTTAAGTTACTTTTTATTAAATTTGTCAATATCCTATGGAAGTCTGGACATATGGCAGCGGCCTTTCAGGTGACTTCGCCACGCCACCACGCCGCACTGCTACATGGAATCCAGTTGGGCCTCGAATCCACAACACAGCAACATGTCTTCTGTCTGTGGACACAGTTTCATGTTGATTAGTTCAGAGGGGTAACATAGCGACTGTTAACAATAAAACATGACACTTCCTGTTGTCAGGGGGCGTGGCCTAAGCAATGTCATCATTTGACCATTGGATATTGTAGGAGACCTAGTGATGATCAACTACTGAAAGTTTGGTGGCTCTGTGAGTTTTTGTATATGCAATATAACAGTTTTGTGTTTCATGGCGAGTAGGTGAACTTTGACCCCCGCTCACGTCCCTTCAGCATGCTCAAAAACTCACTGTTTTGATAACCTTTAATTGGCCATGCCTTATGATCAGACTGCCCGAGTTTCAAGCCGCTCGCTCAAAATCTCTAGGAGGAGATCCATCAAATACCAATGCTGTAAACGTCAAAAATGGGGTCAAAAACAGACCTTCAATCTAAAATGGCCGACTTCCTGTGATATTTACACTATGACATTAATTGTAAATTCTGAGCGTCTTGGTGAGCTCTACCACTGTACCAAATCTCATGTCTCTACGATGAAGTAAGTGAATAGCAAAGGGTCCTTTGAAAATTGCTAGGTGGCGCCGTTGAGGCATTAGGTCACGCCCACCAAAGTTTGTTATGGATTCCTGTTGGGGGGTGGATAAGGATGCATCCAAGTGAGTTTTAAGCAGCTCGGCCCAAAAATGTGGAATTCAGAGCCAAACGTATGGCAGCGGCGTTTGAGGTGACTTCACCACGCCGCCACGCTCTCCTGCTCCATCAAATCCACTTGGGGCTGGAATCCACAATACATCAACATGTCTTCCGTCTCTGGACACAGTTTCATGTTGATTAGCTCAGAGGGGTAACATAGCGACCGCTTACAACAAAACATGACACTTCCTGTTGTCAGGGGGCGTGGCCTAAGCAATGTCATCATTTGACCATTGGATATTATAGGAGACCTGATGGTGATCAATCACAGAAAGTTTGATGCCTCTGTGTGTTTCTGTGTAGGAGATATAACAGTTTTATTTTTTGTGGCGAGTAGGTGAACTTTGACCCCTGCTAATGCCCCTTCAACAAGCTCAAAAACTCACCGTTTTGATAACTTTTAATTGGCCATGCCTTATGATCAGACTGCCCGAGTTTCAAGCCGCTCGCTAAAAATCTCTAGGAGGAGATCCATCAAATACCAATGCTATAAACGTCAAAAATGGGGTCAAAATCAGACATTCAATCTAAAATGGCCAACTTCCTGTGATATTTACACTATGACATTAATTGTAAATTCTGAGCGTCTTGGTGAGCTCTACCACTGTACCAAATCTAATGTCTCTACGATGAAGTAAGTGAATAGCAAAGGGTCCTTTGAAAATTGCTAAGTGGCGCCGTTGAGGCATTAGGTCACGCCCACCAAAATTTGTTATGGATTCCTGTTGGGGGGTGGATAAGGATGCATCCAAGTGAGTTTTAAGCAGCTCGGCCCAAAAATGTGGAATTCAGAGCCAAACGTATGGCAGCGGCGTTTGAGGTGACTTCACCACGCCGCCACGCTCTCCTGCTCCATCGAATCGACTTGGGGCTGGAATCCACAACACAACAACATGTCTTCTGTCTCTGGACACAGTTTCATGTTGATTAGCTCAGAGGGGTAACATAGCGACTGTTTACAGCAAAACATGACACTTCCTGTTGTCAGGGGGCGTGGCCTAAGTGATGTCATAATTTGACCATTGGATATTAAAGAAGACCCGATGATGATCAATCACAGAAAGTTTGATGCCTCTGTGTGTTTCTGTGTAGGAGATATAACAGTTTTATTTTTTGTGGCGAGTAGGTGAACTTTGACCCCTGCTAATGCCCCTTCAACAAGCTCAAAAACTCACCGTTTTGATAACTTTTAATTGGCCATGCCTTATGATCAGACTGACCGAGTTTCAAGTCGCTCGCTCAAAATCTCTAGGAGGAGATCCATCAAATACCAATGCTATAAACGTCAAAAATTGGGTCAAAATCAGACTTTCAGTCTAAAATGGCCAACTTCCTGTGATACTTGCACTATGACATTAATTGTAAATTCTGAGCGTCTTGTTGAGCTCTACAACTGTACCAAATTTCATGTCTCTACGACGAAGTAAGTGAATAGCAAAGGGTCCTTTGAAAATTTCTAGGTGGCGCCGTTGAGGCATTTTTCTTTAGATTTTTGTGACGACCTTAAAATACAAAATTTTTAAACAGTCACCATGCATCTGCAAAGTTTGGTGAGTTTTTGAAAATGAGAAAGCCCCCAAAAAGGCCCCTCTTTAGGGGGGCAGAATAATAAGAATTAACACTACAGATACAATAGGCCTTCGCAGCGCTTAGCTGCTCGGGCCTAATAATAATAATAATAATAATAATAATTAACACTACAGATACAATAGGCCTTCGCAGCGCTTAGCTGCTCGGGCCTAATAATTAAAACCGCAAGCGGTGATGATCGGCCCTCGCAGCCAAGCGCCGCTCTGGCCTATGGGCCACCGCTAGGGTACGCGCACCTCCCGCCGCCAGCCACAGCAGAAGCTGTCATGCATTTTCCTCGCCCGTCTACCATGCAATACACACGTACGCGTTGGGCAGCGCTCCCCCACGACTCACAAAATATCTGGTGCAGATCGGTCGATGCACCGAGGAGACACAGCCGTTGAATAATGAAAATGCATTTGGCCACCGGGCCGGACTAAATCGTTCGGCGGGCCAGATCCGGCCCGCAGGCCGTACGTTTGACACCCCTGGTTTAAACATTAGTATACCAACTTAATCAAAGGTATCTTACTAGCTGTTAATCCAGCTTCATGTGAAAAGTTAACAAAACCTTTTTAGTTATTTAAAGTTAATTATTTCATGTGTTTAAGGGTTTCGTTTCTTGCATTAAGACAGCTTTTATGAAAGTTTGACAGTTAAATTGGTGGATACACACCCAAAAGTAATAATGTAAAAGTAACACTTTAGCAATTGGAATATTGCTAAAGTAACACGTTAGCAATATTCCACATGTGTATGTTGTGTACAAACTTTAGTAATTTCTAACAGACCACTTCACTCTCAGAAAGCAGGTCTGCTGGTGGTTCCTAAAGTCTGTAAAACCAGAATGGTAGGCAGATCCTTTAGCTATCATGCTCCTCTCCAGTGGAACCAACTCCCAGTTTTGGTCCGTGACGCAGACACCCTGTCTACTTTTAAGACTAATCCTAAAACTTTCCTTTTTCCATCCATCCATCGTCTTCCGCTTATCCGGGGTCAGATCGCGGGTGTAGCAGCTTCAAGAGGGAGGCCCAGACCTTCCTCTCCCCAGCCACTTGGGCCACTTCCTCCGGGGGAATCCCAAAGCGTTCCCAGGCGAGCAGAGTCTCTCCAGCGTGTCCTGGGTCTTCCCCTGGGCCTCCTCCCGGTGGGATGTGCCCAGAACACCTCACCAGGGATGCGTCCAGGAGGCATCCTAACCAGATGCCCGAGCCACCTCAACTGGCTCCTCTCAATGTGGAGGAGCAGCGGCTCTACTCTGAGTCCTCCCCGGATGACTGAGCTCCTCACCCTATCTCTAAGGGAGAGCCCAGACACACTATGGAGAAAACTTATTTTGGCCGCTTGTATCCGGGATCTCGTTCTTTCGGTCACGACCCAAAGCTCGTGACCATAGATGAGGGTAGGAGCGTAGATCGACCGGTAAATCAAGAGCTTCGCCTTTTGGCTCACCTCTCTCTTCACCACAACGGATCGCTACAGCGCCCGCTTCACAGCAGACGTTGCACCAATCCGCCTGTCGATCTCCCGCTCCATCTTCACCTCATTCATGAACAAGACCCCAAGATACTTGAACTCCTCCACTAGAAGCTGGCTCTTGGGACTTTCCTTTTTGACAAAGCTTATAGTTAGAGTGGTTCATGTTACCCTGAGCTACCTCTATAGTTATGCTGCTATAGGCTTAGGCTGCTGGAGGACATCAGGGTGTATTGTTCTTCAATTTTGCATGACTGTTGTCATTTTAGCTTTTAACTTTCTGTTCTCTCTCTTTTATCTTCATAGTAGGTACACCTGGTCTGGCATTCTGTTAGCTGTGACATCATCCAGGGAAGACAGATCACCTGTTATTACCATCTAATGTAAAACAGATTACTGGATCAATGTGTGCTTCTGTGCTTTTTTGTCTCTCTTGTTGTGTCTCTTCTCTCTCTTTTGTAACCCCCAGTCGGTCAACGCAGATTACCGTTCATACTGAGCCCGCCTCTGATGGAGGTTTTTCCTTCCTGTTAATGGGGAGTTTTTTCTTCTGCTGTCACTTCATGCTTGATCAGTATGAGGGATTGCTGCAAAGCCATGTACAATGCAAACGACTCTCCCTGTGGCTCTACGCTTCTTCAGGAGTGAATGCTGCTTGTTACGACTTTGATGCAATCAACTGGTTCCCTTATATAGGAATTTATTTTACCAATCTGGATAATCTGACCTAATATGTATAATCTGATTGATTTTGACATTGTAAATTGCCTTTAGATGACATGCAGGCATGGACTGGTAATCGGGCGTACCGGGCATTTTCCCGGTGGGCCGACGTGCTGTTTGGGCCGGCAGACCCGACATGTATATAAATATGTATTATTATTATTATTATTATTAATTATTTTATATATCTGCCTCGTTATCATCCCTGACAGTCTAAAGGGCTAGGCCAATCATAAAGTAGAAAAACACCTTCACGCTCCATGTGGAACTTTGTGCAGCAGTGTTCACAGTAGTAATGGGAGGCGCAGAGAAACTGCACGAAAAAAAGAAACGAGTTCTTCAAACGGATGCTGCGAAATGTGTCAAACTCACTGACATGTTCCCTACAGCAGGCCTTCATCTGCTCCGGTGTCTGATGTAAGATATGGTGGTGGTGGTTGTAGCCAGTTACGTGCGGTAGGGTTCATAGCTGGTGAGGCACTGACGTCATCAGAGTCAGATTTACAAATATATACACTCTACAGAGTAGACTCGTTGCAAAGTGCTGAAGGAGACTGATTGAGCCAAATAAATTCACCAAGATACATGGAAAAATATTGGTTCTTTGATGAAAAAAAATTTGTCATTTGATTGGTAGCAGTTTATGAGTTATGATGGATTTCTGCATTTGTAACACATTCTAAAACTATAACCCACATTAAGCACATTTTATCACAAAAACAAAACATGAATAAGTATCGCTGTCTTACCTCTACTTATAATTTAAGTCCCTGCGGCGCTCTTTCTGAACAAAAATATCATTTTCCGGTAAAAGTTCTCTTTATCTTCTTCAGATTTAAAACTCTCTTAGTCTCAGTGGAGCTCACTGCCAGGGAGGAAAGCCTTCCTTCATCAGTCCTGTTCCAGCTGTATGTTTAGAGTCTTTTTAGTGCTTTACTTGTTTAGCAAAACTCGCTAATAAAACATCAATAACTTGTTTTGACTCTACTATTTGGGGATCACGAGCGGTGCCCCTTGAGCGCCCCCTGCCTAGCGGCCAAGGAACTGCCGGCCTCACCTACAACCAGTTCTTTGCTGTTTATGATCGGTCAGCACCACGAAAACATGTTATCTGCACACAGTTTGATGACCAAAACACAATTCGTAATCCACATATATTAAATTGTGGAAAATCAGTTCATAACTGTTTGAACAATTGAATTTATGATCTAGAGACAGGAAGATGCATTCACAGAATGGAAGTCAGCACAGTTAACATGGGATTGCGCAATCCCAGGGGAGGCCAAGCTCGCTGCGGCCTCACCGGCTTCGCTATGAAGCGCCACCAAGGATTTACATGAAAAATAGCGAAAAGTCTGCGATTTTAAAGAAAATATGATCAAAAATTAGGAAATTAGATAAATAAAATACTTATTACAAATGACCGAGTAAATCAAAATTTATATTATGTTATTATATATTTTCTTTCTTTCCATGATGACAAGTGAGGCATTTCTCTGGTTCATTTTGTCATTGGCATCCTTTTTTACACAGTGAGTGCACATTAGTCCAATGTTACCCTACAGTATCTGGAAGACTGAATAGATCTGATGAGCAACTTACAATAACTTCTTATAATGATGTAACGTGATAATATGTGTGATTGACCGTGACACCTCTCTTTCTCTCTCTCTCTCTCTGATCTAAGAATAGTTGCTGTGCTGTGGTGGAGTTTACATTTTACAGTGTTAATAAATTAAGATTTTGGAAGTATTTTAAGTGTCCACTCTCACTAATTTCCATTATCCTGACTTCAAGGTATTGCACAGTTGGTATTGCACAGTTGGTATACACATTCAGTACACAAAAAAAATGTGGTGGGCCAGTCTAATCCAAAATGCCAGGGCCAATTTTTTGTCCCAATCCACCCCTGATGACATGTTTCATGATTTGGCGCTATATAAATAAAAACTGAAATGTATTGAACAAGAGTTTGTCAGTTTTCAAGCAGGATTTGTATATCTGTTCAACTTAAATATACAAGGAAACCAAAGAGTTAAGATCACTTACTTACCAAGAGAAATTCCTTTGGGGTTTATTTGTGGTCTCTTGCTGCCCCCTGCTGGACAAGTATGATCAAATACATATGCTTTACATGTCAACTTGGTATCAAAATTCAGATTTCAATCTAAAATGGCTTACTTCCTGTGATACTTGCAGTATGACATTAATTGTAAATTCTGAGCGTCTTGCTGAGATCTACAACTGTACAAAATTTCATTACTCTACGATGAAGTAAGTGAATACCAAAGGGTCCTTTGAAATTTGCTTGGTGGCGCTATAGAGAAACTAAGTCCTGCTCACTAAAGTTTGTTAAGGATTCCTGTTGGGGGGTGGATAAGGATGCATCCAAATGAGTTTTAAGCAGCTCGGCCCAAAACTGTGGAATTCAGAGCCAAACGTATGACAGCAGCGTTTGAGGTGAATATGCCACGCCGCCACGCCCCCCTGCTCCATCCAATCCAGTTGAGCCTGAAATCCACAACATACCAACATGTGTTCTGTCTGTGGACACAGTTTCATGTTGATTAGCTCAGAGGGGTAACATAGCGACCGCTTACAACAAAACATGACACTTCCTGTTGTCAGGGGGCGTGGCCTAAGCAATGTCATCATTTGACCATTGGATATTATAGGAGACCTGATGGTGATCAATCACTGAAAGTTTGATGCCTCTGTGTGTTTCTGTGTAGGAGATATAACAGTTTTATTTTTTGTGGCGAGTAGGTGAACTTTAACCCTTGCTAATGCCCCTTCAACAAGCTCAAAAACTCACCGTTTTGATAACTTTTAATTGGCCATGCCTTATGATCAGACTGCCCGAGTTTCAAGCCGCTCGCTAAAAATCTCTAGGAGGAGATCCATCAAATACCAATGCTATAAACGTCAAAAATGGGGTCAAAATCAGACATTCAATCTAAAATGGCCGACTTCCTGTGATATTTACACTATGACATTAATTGTAAATTCTGAGCGTCTTGGTGAGCTCTACCACTGTACCAAATCTCATGTCTCTACGATGAAGTAAGTGAATAGCAAAGGGTCCTTTGAAAATTGCTAAGTGGCGCCGTTGAGGCATTAGGTCACGCCCACCAAAATTTGTTATGGATTCCTGTTGGGGGGTGGATAAGGATGCATCCAAGTGAGTTTTATGCAGCTCGGCCCAAAAATGTGGAATTCAGAGCCAAACGTATGGCAGCGGCGTTTGAGGTGACTTCACCACGCCGCCACGCTCTCCTGCTCCATCGAATCGACTTGGGGCTGGAATCCACAACACAACAACATGTTTTCTGTCTCTGGACACAGTTTCATGTTGATTAGCTCAGAGGGGTAACATAGCGACCGTTTACAGCAAAACATGACACTTCCTGTTGTCAGGGGGTGTGGCCTAAGTGATGTCATCATTTGACCATTGGATATTATAGGAGACCTGATGATGATTAATCACAGAAAGTTTGGTGCCTCTGTGTGTTTCTGTGTAGGAGATATAACACTTTTATTTTTTGTGGCGAATAGGTGAACTTTGACCCCTGCCAACGCCCCTTCAGCATGCTCAAAAACTCACCGTTTTGATAACTTTTGATTGGCCATGCCTTATGATCAGACTGCCCGAGTTTCAAGCCGATCGCTCAAAATCTCTAGGAGGAGATCCATCAAATACCAATGCTATAAACGTGAAAAATTGGGTCAAAATCAGACTTTAAGTCTAAAATGGCCAACTTCCTGTGATATTTGCACTATGACATTAATTGTAAATTCTGAGCGTCTTGTTGAGCTCTACAACTGTACCAAATTTCATGTCTCTACGACGAAGTAAGTGAATAGCAAAGGGTCCTTTGAAAATTTCTAGGTGGCGCCGTTGAGGCATTTTTCTTTAGATTTTTGTGACGACCTTAAAATACAAAATTTTTAAACAGTCACCATGCATCTGCCAAGTTTGGTGAGTTTTTGAAAATGAGAAAGCCCCCAAAAAGGCCCCTCTTTAGGGGGGCAGAATAATAATAATAATAATAATAATAATTAAAACCGCAAGCGGTGATGATCGGCCCTCGCAGCCAAGCGCCGCTCTGGCCTATGGGCCACCGCTAGGGTACGCGCACCTCCCACTGCCAGCCACAGCAGAAGCTGTCATGCATTTTCCTCGCCCGTCTACCATGCAATACACACGTACGCGTTGGGCAGCGCTTCCCCACGACTCACAAAAAATCTGGTGCAGATCGGTCGATGCACCGAGGAGACACAGCCGTTGAATAATGATAATGCATTTGGCCACCGGGCTGGACTAAATCGTTCGGCGGGCCAGATCCGGCCCGCAGGCCGTATGTTTGACACCCCTGGTTTAAACATTAGTATACCAACTTAATCAAAGGTATCTTACTAGCTGTTAATCCAGCTTCATGTGAAAAGTTAACAAAACCTTTTTAGTTATTTAAAGTTAATTATTTCATGTGTTTAAGGGTTTCGTTTCTTGCATTAAGACAGCTTTTATGAAAGTTTGACAGTTAAATTGGTGGATACACACCCAAAAGTAATAATGTAAAAGTAACACTTTAGCAATTGGAATATTGCTAAAGTAACACGTTAGCAATATTCCACATGTGTATGTTGTGTACAAACTTTAGTAATTTCTAACAAACCACTTCACTCTCAGAAAGCAGGTCTGCTGGTGGTTCCTAAAGTCTGTAAAACCAGAATGGTAGGCAGATCCTTTAGCTATCATGCTCCTCTCCAGTGGAACCAACTCCCAGTTTTGGTCCGTGACGCAGACACCCTGTCTACTTTTGAGACTAATCCTAAAACTTTCCTTTTTCCATCCATCCATCGTCTTCCGCTTATCCGGGGTCAGGTCGCGGGTGTAGCAGCTTCAAGAGGGAGGCCCAGACCTTCCTCTCCCCAGCCACTTGGGCCACTTCCTCCGGGGGAATCCCAAAGCGTTCCCAGGCGAGCAGAGTCTCTCCAGCGTGTCCTGGGTCTTCCCCTGGGCCTCCTCCCGGTGGGATGTGCCCAGAACACCTCACCAGGGATGCGTCCAGGAGGCATCCTAACCAGATGCCCGAGCCACCTCAACTGGATCCTCTCAATGTGGAGGAGCAGCGGCTCTACTCTGAGTCCTCCCCGGATGACTGAGCTCCTCACCCTATCTCTAAGGGAGAGCCCAGACACACTATGGAGAAAACTTATTTTGGCCGCTTGTATCCGGGATCTCGTTCTTTCGGTCACGACCCAAAGCTCGTGACCATAGATGAGGGTAGGAACGTAGATCGAGCGGTAAATCAAGAGCTTCGCCTTTTGGCTCAGCTCTCTCTTCACCACAACGGATCGCTACAGCGCCCGCTTCACAGCAGACGTTGCACCAATCCGCCTGTCGATCTCCCGCTCCATCTTCCCCTCATTCGTGAACAAGACCCCAAGATACTTGAACTCCTCCACTAGAAGCTGGCTCTTGGGACTTTCCTTTTTGACAAAGCTTATAGTTAGAGTGGCTCATGTTACCCTGAGCTACCTCTATAGTTATGCTGCTATAGGCTTAGGCTGCTGGAGGACATCAGGGTCTATTGTTCTTCAATTTTGCATGACTGTTGTCATTTTAGCTTTTAACTTTCTGTTCTCTCTCTTTTATCTTGATAGTAGGTACACCTGGTCTGGCGTTCTGTTAGCTGTGACATCATCCAGGGAAGACAGATCACCTGTTATTACCATCTAATGGAAAACAGATTACTGGATCAATGTGTGCTTCTGTGCTTTTTTGTCTCTCTTGTTGTGTCTCTTCTCTCTCTTTTGTAACCCCCAGTCGGTCAACGCAGATTACCGTTCATACTGAGCCCGCCTCTGATGGAGGTTTTTCCTTCCTGTTAATGGGGAGTTTTTTCTTCTGCTGTCACTTCATGCTTGATAAGTATGAGGGATTGCTGCAAAGCCATGTACAATGCAAACGACTCTCCCTGTGGCTCTACGCTTCTTCAGGAGTGAATGCTGCTTGTTACGACTTTGATGCAATCAACTGGTTCCCTTATATAGGAATTTATTTTACCAATCTGGATAATCTGACCTAATATGTATAATCTGATTGATTTTGACATTGTAAACTGCCTTTAGATGACATGCAGGCATGGACTGGTAATCGGGCGTACCGGGCATTTTCCCGGTGGGCCGACGTGCTGTTTGGGCCGGCAGACCCGACATGTATATAAATATGTATTATTATTATTATTATTAATTATTTTATATATCTGCCTCGTTATCATCCCTGACAGTCTAAAGGGCACCTTCACGCTCCATGTGGAACTTTGTGCAGCACTGTTCACAGTAGTAATGGGAGGCGCAGAGAAACTGCACGAAAAAAAGAAACGAGTTCTTCAAACGGATGCTGCGAAATGTGTCAAACTCACTGACATGTTCCCTACAGCAGGCCTTCATCTGCTCCGGTGTCTGATGTAAGATATGGTGGTGGTGGTTGTAGCCAGTTACGTGCGGTAGGGTTCATAGCTGGTGAGGCACTGACGTCATCAGAGTCAGATTTACAAATATATACACTCTACAGAGTAGACTCGTTGCAAAGTGCTGAAGGAGACTGATTGAGCCAAATAAATTCACCAAGTTACATGGAAAAATATTGGTTCTTTGATGAAAAAAAATTTGTCATTTGATTGGTAGCAGTTTATGAGTTATGATGGATTTCTGCATTTGTAACACATTCTAAAACTATAACCCACATTACGCACATTTTATCACAAAAACAAAACATGAATAAGTATCGCTGTCTTACCTCTACTTATAATTTAAGTCCCTGTGGCGCTCTTTCTGAACAAAAATATCATCATTTTCCGGTAAAAGTTCTCTTTATCTTCTTCAGTTTTAAAAGTCTCTCAGTCTCAATGGAGCTCACTGCCAGGGAGGAAAGCCTTCCCTGATCAGTCCTGTTCCAGCTGGATGTTTAGAGTCTTTTTAGTGCTTTACTTGTTTAGCAAAACTCGCTAATAAAACATCAATAACTTGTTTTGACTCTACTATTTGGGGATCACGAGCGGTGCCCCTTGAGCGCCCCCTGCCTAGCGGCCAAGGAACTGCCGGCCTCACCTACAACCAGTTCTTTGCTGTTTATGATCGGCCAGCACCACGAAAACATGTTATCTGCACACAGTTTGATGACCAAAACACAATTCGTAATCCACATATATTAAATTGTGGAAAATCAGTTCATAACTGTTTGAACAATTGAATTTATGATCTAGAGACAGGAAGATGCATTCACAGAATGGAAGTCAGCGCAGTTAACATGGGATTGCGCAATCCCAGGGGAGGCCAAGCTCGCTGCGGCCTCACCGGCTTTGCTATGAAGCGCCACCAAGGATTTACATGAAAAATAGCAAAAAGTCTGCGATTTTAAAGAAAATATGATCAAAAATTAGCAAATTAGATAAATAAAATACTTATTACAAATGACTGAGTAAATCAAAATTTATATTATGTTATTATATATTTTCTTTCTTTCCATGATGACAAGTGAGGCATTTCTCTGGTTCATTTTGTCATTGGCATCCTTTTTTACACAGTGAGTGCACATTAGTCCAATGTTACCCTACAGTATCTGGAAGACTGAATAGATCTGATGAGCAACTTACAATAACTTCTTATAATGATGTAACGTGATAATATGTGTGATTGACCGTGACACCTCTCTTTCTCTCTCTCTCTGATCTAAGAATTGTTGCTGTGCTGTGGTGGAGTTTACATTTTACAGTGTTAATAAATTAAGATTTTGGAAGTATTTTAAGTGTCCACTCTCACTAATTTCCATTAACCTGGCCTCAAGGTATTGCACAGTTGGTATTGCAAAGTTGGTATACACATTCAGTACACAAAAAAAATGTGGTGGGCCAGTCTAATCCAAAATGCCAGGGCCGATTTTTTTGTCCCAGTCCACCCCTGATGACATGTTTTATGATTTGGCGTTATATAAATAAAAACTGAAATGTATTGAACAAGAGTAAGTTTGTCAGTTTTCAAGCAGGATTTGTATATCTGTTCAACTTAAATATATAAGGAAACCAAAGAGTTAAGATCACTTACTTACCAAGAGAAATTCCTTTGGGGTTTATTTGTGGTCTCTTGCTGCCCCCTGCTGGACAAGTATGATCAAATACATATGCTTTACATGTCAACTTGGTATCAAAATTCAGATTTCAATCTAAAATGGCTTACTTCCTGTGATACTTGCACTATGACATTAATTGTAAATTCTGAGCGTCTTGCTGAGATCTACAACTGTACAAAATTTCATTACTCTACGATGAAGTAAGTGAATACCAAAGGGTCCTTTGAAATTTGCTTGGTGGCGCTATAGAGAAACTAAGTCCTGCTCACTAAAGTTTGTTAAGGATTCCTGTTGGGGGGTGGATAAGGATGCATCCAAATGAGTTTTAAGCAGCTCGGCCCAAAACTGTGGAATTCAGAGCCAAACGTATGACAGCAGCGTTTGAGGTGAATATGCCACGCCGCCACGCCCCCCTGCTCCATCCAATCCAGTTGAGCCTGAAATCCACAACATACCAACATGTGTTCTGTCTGTGGACACAGTTTCATGTTGATTAGCTCAGAGGGGTAACATAGCGACCGCTTACAACAAAACATGACACTTCCTGTTGTCAGGGGGCGTGGCCTAAGCAATGTCATCATTTGACCATTGGATATTATAGGAGACCTGATGGTGATCAATTACTGAAAGTTTGATGCCTCTGTGTGTTTCTGTGTAGGAGATATAACAGTTTTATTTTTTGTGGCGAGTAGGTGAACTTTGACCCCTGCTAATGCCCCTTCAACAAGCTCAAAAACTCACCGTTTTGATAACTTTTAATTGGCCATGCCTTATGATCAGACTGCCCGAGTTTCAAGCTGCTCGCTAAAAATCTCTAGGAGGAGATCCATCAAATACCAATGCTATAAACGTCAAAAATGGGGTCAAAATCAGACACTCAATCTAAAATGGCCAACTTCCTGTGATATTTACACTATGACATTAATTGTAAATTCTGAGCGTCTTGGTGAGCTCTACCACTGTACCAAATCTCATGTCTCTACGATGAAGTAAGTGAATAGCAAAGGGTCCTTTGAAAATTGCTAAGTGGCGCCGTTGAGGCATTAGGTCACGCCCACCAAAATTTGTTATGGATTCCTGTTGGGGGGTGGATAAGGATGCATCCAAGTGAGTTTTATGCAGCTCGGCCCAAAAATGTGGAATTCAGAGCCAAACGTATGGCAGCGGCGTTTGAGGTGACTTCACCACGCCGCCACGCTCTCCTGCTCCATCGAATCGACTTGGGGCTGGAATCCACAACACAACAACATGTCTTCTGTCTCTGGACACAGTTTCATGTTGATTAGCTCAGAGGGGTAACATAGCGACCGTTTACAGCAAAACATGACACTTCCTGTTGTCAGGGGGTGTGGCCTAAGTGATGTCATCATTTGACCATTGGATATTATAGGAGACCTGATGATGATTAATAACAGAAAGTTTGGTGCCTCTGTGTGTTTCTGTGTAGGAGATATAACACTTTTATTTTTTGTGGCGAATAGGTGAACTTTGACCCCTGCCAACACCCCTTCAGCATGCTCAAAAACTCACCGTTTTGATAACTTTTGATTGGCCATGCCTTATGATCAGACTGCCCGAGTTTCAAGCCGATCGCTCGATATCTCTAGGAGGAGTTAGATCTTATACCGATGCTGTAACTGTCAAAATTGAGGTCAAAATCAGACTTTCAATCTAAAATGGCCGACTTCCTGTGATATTTACACTATGACATTAATTGTAAATTCTGAGCGTCTTGGTGAGCTCTACAACTGTACCAAATTTCATGTCTCTACGACGAAGTAAGTGAATAGCAAAGGGTCCTTTGAAAATTTCTAGGTGGCGCCGTTGAGGCATTTTTCTTTAGATTTTTGTGACGACCTTAAAATACAAAATTTTTAAACAGTCACCATGCATCTGCAAAGTTTGGTGAGTTTTTGAAAATGACAAAGCCCCCAAAAAGGCCCCTCTTTAGGGGGGCAGAATAATAAGAATAATTAAAGCCGCAAGCGGCGTCGATCGGCCCTCGCAGCCAAGCGCCGCTCCGGCCTATTGGCCACCGCGGGGGTTCGCGCACCGCCGGCCGCCAGCCACCGCAGAAACTGTCACGCATTTTCCCCGCCCGTCCGCCGGGAGATTCCCACGAACGCATTCGGCAGCGCTCCCCCACGACTCACAACAAATCTGGTGTAGATCGGTCGATGCAGCGAGGATATACAGCCGTTGAATATTGATATTGCATTTGGCCACTGGGCCGGACAAAATCGTTCGGTGGGCCGGATCCGGCCCGCGGGCCATACGTTTGACACCCCTGGTTTAAACATTAGTATACCAATTTAATCAAAGGTATCTTACTACCTGTTAATCCAGCTTCATGTGAAAAGTTAACAAAACCTTTTTAGTTATTTAAAGTTAATTGTTATTTCATGTGTTTAAGGGTTTTGTTTCTTGCATTAAGACAGCTTTTATGAAAGTTTGACAGTTAAATTGGTGGATACACACCCAAAAGTAATAATGTAAAAGTAACACTTTAGCAATATTCCACGTGTATGTTGTGTACCAACTTTCGTAATTCTATCTTAAAGCATGGCTTGGGGCTGATCATTTAAAATATTCTAGGGGGCGCTATAGAAAAATTAGGTCACGCCAACCAAAGTTTGTTATGGATTCCTGTCGGGGGTGGAAAAGGATGCATCCAAGGGAGTTTTAAGCAGCTCGACCCAAAAATGTGGAATTCAGAGCCAAACGTATGGCAGCGGCGTTTGAGGTGACTTCACCACACCACCACGCCGCCCTGCTCCATCGAATCCACTTGGGGCTGGAATCCAAAACACCAACATGTCTTCTGTCTCTGGATACATTTTCATGTTGATTAGCTCAGAGGGGTAACATAGCGACCGTTTACAGCAAAACATGACATTTCCTGTTGTCAGGGGGCGTGGCCTAAGTGATGTCATCATTTGACCATTGGATATGATAGAAGACCTGATGATGATCAATCACAGATAGTTTGATGCCTCTGTGTGTTTCTGTGTAGGAGATATAACTGTTTTATTTTTTGTGGCGAGTAGGTGAACTTTGACCCCTGCTAACGCCCCTTCAACAAGCTCAAAAACTCACTGTTTTGATAACTTTTAATTGGCCATGCCTTATGATCAGACTGACCGAGTTTCAAGTCGGTCGCTCAAAATCCCTAGGAGGAGTTCGATCAAATACCAATGCTGTAAACGTCAAAAATGGGGTCAAAATCAGACCTTCAATCTAAAATGGCCGACTTCCTGTGATATTTGCACTATGACATTAATTGTAAATTCTGAGCGTCTTGGTGAGCTCTACTACTGTACCAAATCTCATGTCTCTAGGATGAAGTAAGTGAATAGCAAAGGGTCCTTTGAAAATTGCTAGGTGGCGCCGTTGAGGCATTTTCCGTTAGATTTTTGTGATGACCTTAAAATATAAAATTTTTAAACAGTCTTCATGCATCTGCCAAGTTTGGTGAGTTTTTGAATATGATAAAGCCCCCAAAAAGGCCCCTCTTTAGGGGGGCAGAATAAAAATAATAATAATAATAATAATAATAATAATAATAATAATAAGAAACAACACAGAAACAATAGGCCTTCGCAGCGCTTCGCTGCTCGGGCCTAATTAAAACCGCAAGCGGTGATGATCGGCCCTCGCAGCCAAGCGCCGCTCTGGCCTAAGGGCCACCGCTAGGGTACGCGCACCTCCCGCCGCCAGCCACCGCAGAAGCTGTCATGCATTTTCCTCACCCGTCTACCATGCAATACACACGTATGCGTTGGGCAGCGCTCCCCCACGACTCACAAAAAATGTGGTGCAGATCGGTCGATGCACCGAGGAGACACAGCCGTTGAATAATAAAAATGCATTTGGCCACCGGGCCGGACTAAATCGTTCGGCGGGCCAGATCCGGCCCGCAGGCCGTACGTTTGACACCCCTGGTTTAAACATTAGTATACCAACTTAATCAAAGGTATCTTACTAGCTGTTAATCCAGCTTCATGTGAAAAGTTAACAAAACCTTTTTAGTTATTTAAAGTTAATTATTTCATGTGTTTAAGGGTTTCGTTTCTTGCATTAAGACAGCTTTTATGAAAGTTTGACAGTTAAATTGGTGGATACACACCCAAAAGTAATAATGTAAAAGTAACACTTTGGCAATTGGAAAATTGCTAAAGTAACACGTTAGCAATATTCCACATGTGTATGTTGTGTACAAACTTTAGTAATTTCTAACAGACCACTTCACTCTCAGAAAGCAGGTCTGCTGGTGGTTCCTAAAGTCTGTAAAACCAGAATGGTAGGCAGATCCTTTAGCTATCATGCTCCTCTCCAGTGGAACCAACTCCCAGTTTTGGTCCGTGACGCAGACACCCTGTCTACTTTTAAGACTAATCCTAAAACTTTCCTTTTTCCATCCATCCATCGTCTTCCACTTATCCGGGGTCAGGTCGCAGGGGCAGCTTCAAGAGGGAGCCCCAGACCTTCCTCTCCCCAGCCACTTGGGCCACTTCCTCTGGGGGAATCCCAAAGCGTTCCCAGGCCAGCATAGTCTCTCCAGCGTGTCCTGGGTCTTCCTCTGGGCCTCCTCCCGGTGGGACGTGCCCAGAACACCTCATCAGGGAGGCGTCCAGGAGGCATCCTAACCAGATGCCCGATCCACCTCAACTGGCTCCTCTCAATGTGGAGGAGCAGCGGCTCTACTCTGAGTCCTCCCCGGATGACTGAGCTCCTCACCCTATCTCTAAGGGAGAGCCCAGACACACTATGGAGAAAACTCATTTTGGCCGCTTGTATCCGGGATTTCGTTCTTTCGGTCACGACCCAAAGCTCGTGACCATAGATGAGGGTAGGAACGTAGATCGACTGGTAAATCGAGAGCTTGGCCTTTTGGCTCAGCTCTCTCTTCACCACAACGGATCGGTACAGCGCACGCTTCACAGCAGACGTCGCACCAATCCGCCTGTCGATCTCCCGCTCCATCTTCCCCTCATTCGTGAACAAGACCCCAAGATACTTGAACTCCTCCACTAGAAGCTGGCTCTTGGGACTTTCCTTTTTGACAAAGATTATAGTTAGAGTGGTTCATGTTACGCTGAGCTACCTCTATAGTTATGCTGCTATAGGCTTAGGCTGCTGGAGGACATCAGGGTCTATTGTTCTTCAATTTTGCATGACTGTTGTCATTTCAGCTTTTACCTTTTTGTTTTTTCTATTTTTTCTTCATAGTAGGTACACCTGGTCTGGCGTTCTGTTAGCTGTGACATCATTCAGGGAAGACAGATCACCTGCTATTACCATCTAATGTAAAACACATTACTGGATCAATGTGTGCTTCTGTGCTTTTTTGTCTGTCTTGTTGTGTCTCTTCTCTCTCTTTTGTAACCCCCAGTCGGTCAAGGCAGATTACCGTTCATACTGAGCCCGGTTCGGCTGGAGGTTTTTCCTTCCTGTTAATGGGGAGTTTTTCCTTCTGCTGTCACTTCATGCTTGATCAGTATGAGGGATTGCTGCAAAGCCATGTACAATGCAAACGACTCTCCCTGTGGCTCTACGCTTCTTCAGGAGTCAATGCTGCTTGTTACGACTTTGATGAAATCAACTGGTTCCCTTATATAGGAATTTCTTTTACCAATCTGGATAATCTGACTTAATATGTATAATCTGATTGATTTTGACATTGTAAACTGCCTTTAGATGACATGCAGGCCGGCAGACCCGACATGTATATTAATAATATGTATTATTATTATTAATATTATTATTATTTTATATATCTGCCTCGTTATATTTGCATAATGCATGAAGAAAAATATCAGCAGCGCAAGAGTCTGTTCCGATCATCCAGCCCTTACCACAGGCTACTGCAGCCCATTGGTTATCATCCCTGACAGTCTAAAGGGCTAGGCCAATCATAAAGTAGAAAAACACCTTCACGCTCCATGTGGAACTTTGTGCAGCGGTGTTCACAGTAGTAATGGATAAGAAACGCAAGGGAGGCGCAGAGAAACTGCACGAAAAAAAGAAACGAGTTCTTCAAACGGATGCTGCGAAATGTGTCAAACTGACTGACATGTTCCCAACAGCAGGCCCTTCATCTGCTCCGGTGTCTGGTGTAAAATATGGTGGTGGTGGTTGTAGTCAGTGACGTGCGGTAGAGTTCATAGCTGGTGAGGCACTGACGTCATCAGAGTCAGATTTACAAATATATACACTCTACAGAGTAGACTCGTTGCAAAGTGCTGAAGGAGACTGATTGAGCCAAATAAATTCACCAAGATACATGGAAAAATATTGATTCTTTGATGAAAAAAATTGTCATTTGATTGGTAACAGTTTATGAGTTATGATGGATTTCTGCATTTGTAACACATTCTAAAACTATAACCCACATTATGCACATTTTATCACAAAAACAAAACATGAATAAGTATCGCTGTCTTACCTCTACTTATAATTTAAGTCCCTGTGGCGCTCTTTCTGAACAAAAATATCATCATTTTCCGGTAAAAGTTCTCTTTATCTTCTTCAGTTTTAAAAGTCTCTCAGTCTCAGTGGAGCTCACTGCCAGGGAGGAAAGCCTTCCTTGATCAGTCCTGTTCCAGCTGTATGTTTAGAGTCTTTTTAGTGCTTTACTTGTTTAGCAAAACTCGCTAATAAAACATCAATAACTTGTTTTTACTCTACTATTTGGGGATCAGGAGCGGTGCCCCTTGAGCGCCCCCTGCCTAGTGGCCAAGGAACTGCTGGCCTCACCTACAACCAGTTCTTTGCTGTTTATGATCGGCCAGCACCACGAAAACATGTTATCTGCACACAGTTTGATGACCAAAACACAATTCGTAATCCACATATATTAAATTGTGGAAAATCAGTTCATAACTGTTTGAACAATTGAATTTATGATCTAGAGACAGGAAGATGCATTCACAGAATGGAAGTCAGCGCAGTTACCATGGGATTGCGCAATCCCAGGGGAGGCCAAGCTCGCTGCGGCCTCACCGGCTTCGCTATGAAGCGCCACCAAGGATTTACATGAAAAATAGCGAAAAGTCTGCGATTTTAAAGAAAATATGATCAAAAACTTAGGAAATTAGATAAATAAAATACTTATTACAAATGACTGAGTAAATCAAAATTTATATTATGTTATTATATATTTTCTTTCTTTCCATGATGACAAGTGAGGCATTTCTCTGGTTCATTTTGTCATTGGCATCCTCTTTTACACAGTGAGTGCACATTAGTCCAATGTTACCCTACAGTATCTGGAAGACTGAATAGATCTGATGAGCAACTTACAATAACTTCTTATAATGATGTAACGTGATAATATGTGTGATTGACCGTGACACCTCTCTTTCTCTCTCTCTCTCTCTGATCTAAGAATAGTTGCTGTGCTGTGGTGGAGTTTACATTTTACAGTGTTAATAAATTAAGATTTTGGAAGTATTTTAAGTGTCCACTCACTAATTTCCATTATCCTGACTTCAAGGTATTGCACAGTTGGTATTGCACAGTTGGTATACACATTCAGTACACAAAAAAAATGTGGTGGGCCAGTCTAATCCAAAATGCCAGGGCCAATTTTTTGTCCCAATCCACCCCTGATGACATGTTTCATGATTTGGCGCTATATAAATAAAAACTGAAATGTATTGAACAAGAGTTTGTCAGTTTTCAAGCAGGATTTGTATATCTGTTCAACTTAAATATACAAGGAAACCAAAGAGTTAAGATCACTTACTTACCAAGAGAAATTCCTTTGGGGTTTATTTGTGGTCTCTTGCTGCCCCCTGCTGGACAAGTATGATCAAATACATATGCTTTACATGTCAACTTGGTATCAAAATTCAGATTTCAATCTAAAATGGCTTACTTCCTGTGATACTTGCAGTATGACATTAATTGTAAATTCTGAGCGTCTTGCTGAGATCTACAACTGTACAAAATTTCATTACTCTACGATGAAGTAAGTGAATACCAAAGGGTCCTTTGAAATTTGCTTGGTGGCGCTATAGAGAAACTAAGTCCTGCTCACTAAAGTTTGTTAAGGATTCCTGTTGGGGGGTGGATAAGGATGCATCCAAATGAGTTTTAAGCAGCTCGGCCCAAAACTGTGGAATTCAGAGCCAAACGTATGACAGCAGCGTTTGAGGTGAATATGCCACGCCGCCACGCCCCCCTGCTCCATCCAATCCAGTTGAGCCTGAAATCCACAACATACCAACATGTGTTCTGTCTGTGGACACAGTTTCATGTTGATTAGCTCAGAGGGGTAACATAGCGACCGCTTACAACAAAACATGACACTTCCTGTTGTCAGGGGGCGTGGCCTAAGCAATGTCATCATTTGACCATTGGATATTATAGGAGACCTGATGGTGATCAATCACTGAAAGTTTGATGCCTCTGTGTGTTTCTGTGTAGGAGATATAACAGTTTTATTTTTTGTGGCGAGTAGGTGAACTTTAACCCTTGCTAATGCCCCTTCAACAAGCTCAAAAACTCACCGTTTTGATAACTTTTAATTGGCCATGCCTTATGATCAGACTGCCCGAGTTTCAAGCCGCTCGCTAAAAATCTCTAGGAGGAGATCCATCAAATACCAATGCTATAAACGTCAAAAATGGGGTCAAAATCAGACATTCAATCTAAAATGGCCGACTTCCTGTGATATTTACACTATGACATTAATTGTAAATTCTGAGCGTCTTGGTGAGCTCTACCACTGTACCAAATCTCATGTCTCTACGATGAAGTAAGTGAATAGCAAAGGGTCCTTTGAAAATTGCTAAGTGGCGCCGTTGAGGCATTAGGTCACGCCCACCAAAATTTGTTATGGATTCCTGTTGGGGGGTGGATAAGGATGCATCCAAGTGAGTTTTATGCAGCTCGGCCCAAAAATGTGGAATTCAGAGCCAAACGTATGGCAGCGGCGTTTGAGGTGACTTCACCACGCCGCCACGCTCTCCTGCTCCATCGAATCGACTTGGGGCTGGAATCCACAACACAACAACATGTGTTCTGTCTGTGGACACAGTTTCATGTTGATTAGCTCAGAGGGGTAACATAGCGACCGTTTACAGCAAAACATGACACTTCCTGTTGTCAGGGGGTGTGGCCTAAGTGATGTCATCATTTGACCATTGGATATTATAGGAGACCTGATGATGATTAATCACAGAAAGTTTGGTGCCTCTGTGTGTTTCTGTGTAGGAGATATAACACTTTTATTTTTTGTGGCGAATAGGTGAACTTTGACCCCTGCCAACGCCCCTTCAGCATGCTCAAAAACTCACCGTTTTGATAACTTTTGATTGGCCATGCCTTATGATCAGACTGCCCGAGTTTCAAGCCGATCGCTCGATATCTCTAGGAGGAGTTAGATCTTATACCGATGCTGTAACTGTCAAAATTGAGGTCAAAATCAGACTTTCAATCTAAAATGGCCGACTTCCTGTGATATTTACACTATGACATTAATTGTAAATTCTGAGCGTCTTGGTGAGCTCTACAACTGTACCAAATTTCATGTCTCTATGACGAAGTAAGTGAATAGCAAAGGGTCCTTTGAAAATTTCTAGGTGGCGCCGTTGAGGCATTTTTCTTTAGATTTTTGTGACGACCTTAAAATACAAAATTTTTAAACAGTCACCATGCATCTGCCAAGTTTGGTGAGTTTTTGAAAATGAGAAAGCCCCCAAAAAGGCCCCTCTTTAGGGGGGCAGAATAATAATAATAATAATAATAATAATAATTAAAACCGCAAGCGGTGATGATCGGCCCTCGCAGCCAAGCGCCGCTCTGGCCTAAGGGCCACCGCTAGGGTACGCGCACCTCCCGCCGCCAGCCACCGCAGAAGCTGTCATGCATTTTCCTCACCCGTCTACCATGCCATACACACGTATGCGTTGGGCAGCGCTCCCCCACGACTCACAAAAAATCTGGTGCAGATCGGTCGATGCACCGAGGAGACACAGCCGTTGAATAATAAAAATGCATTTGGCCACCGGGCCGGACTAAATCGTTCGGCGGGCCAGATCCGGCCCGCAGGCCGTACGTTTGACACCCCTGGTTTAAACATTAGTATACCAACTTAATCAAAGGTATCTTACTAGCTGTTAATCCAGCTTCATGTGAAAAGTTAACAAAACCTTTTTAGTTATTTAAAGTTAATTATTTCATGTGTTTAAGGGTTTCGTTTCTTGCATTAAGACAGCTTTTATGAAAGTTTGACAGTTAAATTGGTGGATACACACCCAAAAGTAATAATGTAAAAGTAACACTTTGGCAATTGGAAAATTGCTAAAGTAACACGTTAGCAATATTCCACATGTGTATGTTGTGTACAAACTTTAGTAATTTCTAACAGACCACTTCACTCTCAGAAAGCAGGTCTGCTAGTGGTTCCTAAAGTCTGTAAAACCAGAATGGTAGGCAGATCCTTTAGTTATCAGGCTCCTCTCCAGTGGAACAAACTCCCAGTTTTGGTCCGTGACGCAGACACCCTGTCTACTTTTAAGACTAATCCTAAAACTTTCCTTTTTCCATCCATCCATCGTCTTCCACTTATCCGGGGTCAGGTCGCAGGGGCAGCTTCAAGAGGGAGCCCCAGACCTTCCTCTCCCCAGCCACTTGGGCCACTTCCTCCGGGGGAATCCCAAAGCGTTCCCAGGCCAGCATAGTCTCTCCAGCGTGTCCTGGGTCTTCCTCTGGGCCTCCTCCCGGTGGGACGTGCCAAGAACACCTCATCAGGGAGGCGTCCAGGAGGCATCCTAACCAGATGCCCGATCCACCTCAACTGGCTCCTCTCAATGTGGAGGAGCAGCGGCTCTACTCTGAGTCCTCCCCGGATGACTGAGCTCCTCACCCTATCTCTAAGGGAGAGCCCAGACACACTATGGAGAAAACTCATTTTGGCCGCTTGTATCCGGGATTTCGTTCTTTCGGTCACGACCCAAAGCTCGTGACCATAGATGAGGGTAGGAACGTAGATCGACTGGTAAATCGAGAGCTTGGCCTTTTGGCTCAGCTCTCTCTTCACCACAACGGATCGATACAGCGCACGCTTCACAGCAGACGTCGCACCAATCCGCCTGTCGATCTCCCGCTCCATCTTCCCCTCATTCGTGAACAAGACCCCAAGATACTTGAACTCCTCCACTAGAAGCTGGCTCTTGGGACTTTCCTTTTTGACAAAGATTATAGTTAGAGTGGTTCATGTTACCCCGAGCTACCTCTATAGTTATGCTGCTATAGGCTTAGGCTGCTGGAGGACATCAGGGTCTATTGTTCTTCAATTTTGCATGACTGTTGTCATTTCAGCTTTTACCTTTTTGTTTTTTCTATTTTTTCTTCATAGTAGGTACCCCTGGTCTGGCGTTCTGTTAGCTGTGACATCATTCAGGGAAGACAGATCACCTGCTATTACCATCTAATGTAAAACACATTACTGGATCAATGTGTGCTTCTGTGCTTTTTTGTCTGTCTTGTTGTGTCTCTTCTCTCTCTTTTGTAACCCCCAGTCGGTCAAGGCAGATTACCGTTCATACTGAGCCCGGTTCGGCTGGAGGTTTTTCCTTCCTGTTAATGGGGAGTTTTTCCTTCTGCTGTCACTTCATGCTTGATCAGTATGAGGGATTGCTGCTAAGCCATGTACAATGCAAACGACTCTCCCTGTGGCTCTACGCTTCTTCAGGAGTCAATGCTGCTTGTTACGACTTTGATGAAATCAACTGGTTCCCTTATATAGGAATTTCTTTTACCAATCTGGATAATCTGACTTAATATGTATAATCTGATTGATTTTGACATTGTAAACTGCCTTTAGATGACATGCAGGCCGGCAGACCCGACATGTATATTAATAATATGTATTATTATTATTAATATTATTATTATTTTATATATCTGCCTCGTTATATTTGCATAATGCATGAAGAAAAATATCAGCAGCGCAAGAGTCTGTTCCGATCATCCAGCCCTTACCACAGGCTACTGCAGCCCATTGGTTATCATCCCTGACAGTCTAAAGGGCTAGGCCAATCATAAAGTAGAAAAACACCTTCACGCTCCATGTGGAACTTTGTGCAGCGGTGTTCACAGTAGTAATGGATAAGAAACGCAAGGGAGGCGCAGAGAAACTGCACGAAAAAAAGAAACGAGTTCTTCAAACGGATGCTGCGAAATGTGTCAAACTGACTGACATGTTCCCAACAGCAGGCCCTTCATCTGCTCCGGTGTCTGGTGTAAAATATGGTGGTGGTTGTAGTCAGTGACGTGCGGTAGAGAGTGACACGGGAGTGGATTTTCACTCCTGTCCCGTCCCACTCCCACTGATAAAAATTGTGTCCCGTCCCAATCCCGGGCCAGAGTAGAAAAAAAAATCCTGTCCCGTCCCGCTCCTGGTAAAATTACTCCCACTCCCATCCCGCTCCCACCCAGAATGACTCCCGCTCCTGCCCTACTCCCATTCTTGTTGTCTTCATTAAGTTTTCTGGAAATACATTAAACCTGAATGTCTATGAAGGGTCAGTTAAGTTCCTGTTTTAGCTGTAGTAAAGGCCAGTTAAAGTGAAAGGAATAATAATAAATAAATAAATAAAGTAACAAACACGGAAACAGACCATGCCTATCTTAGTTGAATAAACAAAATGTACAATGTTGCTTTTTACTAATTCATTAAGTAATTGTTTCACATGAACAATGAAGTTACTTTTACATTTCAAATTGCTGAAACTAAAGAATAATGCACCGAGAAAGAGATCTATACTCAGTTAAGAAAAAAGTGCATAAAGGCATTACTGTCACAATTTAGATAATGTACCGAAGTGGTTCAAAAACTCAGTTTAGTAAAACAAAAAATTACAAAAAAGTTGAATATCATTCAAGCATATTAGTATTTTTCCATTTGCAATAAAATATCCACAAACTAATTAGGGTTTACTATCAGAACCAATACATTCATTGAACATTAAACACATTCTTAGACAGATCTGTCAACTTTTATCAAAAGTTAAAAGTGAGATTATGTTAATTTTCGGGGATGATGCGGAGCTGGAGGCGGAGCTAACTGGACCCAGGAACAGCCGGTCCAGTCGGCTCCGTCTCATGTTTACCCGACCAGACATGGAAGTAGACGTGTTTTGCTTTTGTTAAAAAGTGAAACAGAAGTGTTAACACATTGTTCAGTTATTGGGTTAAAACAGAAAAAAACACAACTGTTCAGACAATACTAAATAAAATAATAAAGTAGTTTTAAGTTATTGGCCGTATTATTACACTGTTGCACATTGGGAAATTAGTCCAGGAAACACGTTTTACAAGCAGGTACTGAGTGTTAACACCGTGACATTCAACTCTCCTCAAGTTTGTTAATATTTGCAACTTTACAGTTGCGCTGTGAGTTTAATAAATAAGTCCTTACTTTTGACTTTGCGTTGCCGATCCAACTTTTCCAGGTTGAGTTCGCCACTAGCGGTTGATCTCCCCCCCCCCCACTCCCATGCTGTTTTTTGAGCGCTGGCGGAAAAAATAAACCGGATGCACTGTTGGCTTCTGGGTCGTGTAGTTCTTTGACCAGCATTATAGTTTCGGTTTCTTGGAAAAAAACTACAAAATGGCGGCGGCGAACCTACATTTTTGATTTTCTATTTTATTTAATCTTTTGGCTTCGATCCTAGTTAATTGTACCTGTTGTTGGTTTACTCCCGCTCCCGTCTGCTCCCGTTTATATTTAATCCTGTACCGTCCCAATCACGTGATATTTACTGATGTTGACTCCCATCCCGCGGGATTCCCGTGGGAATCACGTGACCCGCGGGATTCCCGAAAAAATGTCAGTCTCTAACGTGCGGTAGGGTTCATGGCTGGTGAGGCACTGACGTCATCAGAGTCAGATTTACAAATATATACACTCTACAGAGTAGACTCGTTGCAAAGTGCTGAAGGAGACTGATTGAGCCAAATAAATTCACCAAGATACATGGAAAAATATTGGTTCTTTGATGAAAAAAATTGTCATTTGATTGGTAACAGTTTATGAGTTATGATGGATTTCTGCATTTGTAACACATTCTAAAACTATAACCCACATTACGCAGATTTTATCACAAAAACAAAACATGAATAAGTATCGCTGTCTTACCTCTACTTATAATTTAAGTCCCTGTGGCGCTCTTTCTGAACAAAAATATCATCATTTTCCGGTAAAAGTTCTCTTTATCTTCTTCAGTTTTAAAAGTCTCTCAGTCTCAATGGAGCTCACTGCCAGGGAGGAAAGCCTTCCCTGATCAGTCCTGTTCCAGCTGTATGTTTAGTCTTTTTAGTGCTTTACTTGTTTAGCAAAACTCGCTAATAAAACATCAATAACTTGTTTTGACTCTACTATTTGGGGATCACGAGCGGTGCCCCTTGAGCGCCCCCTGCCTAGTGGCCAAGGAACTGCTGGCCTCACCTACAACCACTTCTTTGCTGTTTATGATCGGCCAGCACCACGAAAACATGTTATCTGCACACAGTTTGATGACCAAAACACAATTCCACATATATTAAATTGTGGAAAATCAGTTCATAACTGTTTGAACAATTGAATTTATGATCTAGAGACAGGAAGATGCATTCACAGAATGGAAGTCAGCGCAGTTACCATGGGATTGCGCAATCCCAGGGTAGGCCAAGCTCGCTGCGGCCTCACCGGCTTCGATATCAAGCGCCACCAAGGATTTACATGAAAAATAGCGAAAAGTCTGCGATTTTAAAGAAAATATGATCAAAAATTAGGAAATTAGATAAATAAAATACTTATTACAAATGACTGAGTAAATCAAAATTTATATTATGTTATTATATATTTTCTTTCTTTCCATGATGACAAGTGAGGCATTTCTCTGGTTCATTTTGTCATTGGCATCCTTTTTTACACAGTGAGTGCACATTAGTCCAATGTTACCCTACAGTATCTGGAAGACTGAATAGATCTGATGAGCAACTTACAATAACTTCTTATAATGATGTAACGTGATAATATGTGTGATTGACCGTGACACCTCTCTTTCTCTCTCTCTCTCTCTGATCTAAGAATAGTTGCTGTGCTGTGGTGGAGTTTACATTTTACAGTGTTAATAAATTAAGATTTTGGAAGTATTTTAAGTGTCCACTCTCACTAATTTCCATTATCCTGACTTCAAGGTATTGCACAGTTGGTATTGCACAGTTGGTATACACATTCAGTACACAAAAAAAATGTGGTGGGCCAGTCTAATCCAAAATGCCAGGGCCAATTTTTTGTCCCAATCCACCCCTGATGACATGTTTCATGATTTGGCGTTATATAAATAAAAACTGAAATGTATTGAACAAGAGTTTGTCAGTTTTCAAGCAGGATTTGTATATCTGTTCAACTTAAATATACAAGGAAACCAAAGAGTTAAGATCACTTACTTACCAAGAGAAATTCCTTTGGGGTTTATTTGTGGTCTCTTGCTGCCCCCTGCTGGACAAGTATGATCAAATACAAATGCTTTACATGTCAACTTGGTATCAAAATTCAGATTTCAATCTAAAATGGCTTACTTCCTGTGATACTTGCAGTATGACATTAATTGTAAATTCTGAGCGTCTTGCTGAGATCTACAACTGTACAAAATTTCATTACTCTACGATGAAGTAAGTGAATACCAAAGGGTCCTTTGAAATTTGCTTGGTGGCGCTATAGAGAAACTAAGTCCTGCTCACTAAAGTTTGTTAAGGATTCCTGTTGGGGGGTGGATAAGGATGCATCCAAATGAGTTTTAAGCAGCTCGGCCAAAAACTGTGGAATTCAGAGCCAAACGTATGACAGCAGCGTTTGAGGTGAATATGCCACGCCGCCACGCCCCCCTGCTCCATCCAATCCAGTTGAGCCTGAAATCCACAACATACCAACATGTGTTCTGTCTGTGGACACAGTTTCATGTTGATTAGCTCAGAGGGGTAACATAGCGACCGCTTACAACAAAACATGACACTTCCTGTTGTCAGGGGGCGTGGCCTAAGCAATGTCATCATTTGACCATTGGATATTATAGGAGACCTGATGGTGATCAATCACTGAAAGTTTGATGCCTCTGTGTGTTTCTGTGTAGGAGATATAACAGTTTTATTTTTTGTGGCGAGTAGGTGAACTTTAACCCTTGCTAATGCCCCTTCAACAAGCTCAAAAACTCACCGTTTTGATAACTTTTAATTGGCCATGCCTTATGATCAGACTGCCCGAGTTTCAAGCCGCTCGCTAAAAATCTCTAGGAGGAGATCCATCAAATACCAATGCTATAAACGTCAAAAATGTGGTCAAAATCAGACATTCAATCTAAAATGGCCGACTTCCTGTGATATTTACACTATGACATTAATTGTAAATTCTGAGCGTCTTGGTGAGCTCTACCACTGTACCAAATCTCATGTCTCTACGATGAAGTAAGTGAATAGCAAAGGGTCCTTTGAAAATTGCTAAGTGGCGCCGTTGAGGCATTAGGTCACGCCCACCAAAATTTGTTATGGATTCCTGTTGGGGGGTGGATAAGGATGCATCCAAGTGAGTTTTATGCAGCTCGGCCCAAAAATGTGGAATTCAGAGCCAAACGTATGGCAGCGGCGTTTGAGGTGACTTCACCACGCCGCCACGCTCTCCTGCTCCATCGAATCGACTTGGGGCTGGAATCCACAACACAACAACATGTTTTCTGTCTCTGGACACAGTTTCATGTTGATTAGCTCAGAGGGGTAACATAGCCACCGTTTACAGCAAAACATGACACTTCCTGTTGTCAGGGGGTGTGGCCTAAGTGATGTCATCATTTGACCATTGGATATTATAGGAGACCTGATGATGATTAATCACAGAAAGTTTGGTGCCTCTGTGTGTTTCTGTGTAGGAGATATAACACTTTTATTTTTTGTGGCGAATAGGTGAACTTTGACCCCTGCCAACGCCCCTTCAGCATGCTCAAAAACTCACCGTTTTGATAACTTTTGATTGGCCATGCCTTATGATCAGACTGCCCGAGTTTCAAGCCGATCGCTCAAAATCTCTAGGAGGAGATCCATCAAATAGCAATGCTATAAACGTCAAAAATTGGGTCAAAATCAGACTTTAAGTCTAAAATGGCCAACTTCCTGTGATATTTGCACTATGACATTAATTGTAAATTCTGAGCGTCTTGTTGAGCTCTACAACTGTACCAAATTTCATGTCTCTACGACGAAGTAAGTGAATAGCAAAGGGTCCTTTGAAAATTTCTAGGTGGCGCCGTTGAGGCATTTTTCTTTAGATTTTTGTGACGACCTTAAAATACAAAATTTTTAAACAGTCACCATGCATCTGCCAAGTTTGGTGAGTTTTTGAAAATGAGAAAGCCCCCAAAAAGGCCCCTCTTTAGGGGGGCAGAATAATAATAATAATAATAATAATTAACACTACAGATACAATAGGCCTTCGCAGCGCTTAGCTGCTCGGGCCTAATAATAATTAAAACCGCAAGCGGTGATGATCGGCCCTCGCAGCAAAGCGCCGCTCTGGCCTATTGGCCACCGCTGGGATTTGCGCACCGCCGGCCGCCCGCCACCGCAGATGCTGTCACGCATTTTGCCCGCCCGTCCACTGGGCGATTCACACGAACGTGTTCGGCAGCGCTCCCCCACGACTCACAAAAAATCTGGTCCAGATCGCTCGATGCAGCGAGGAGATACAGCCGTTGAATAATGATAATGCATTTGGCCACCGGACCGGACTAAATCGTTCGGCGGGCCGTACCTTTGACACCCCTGGTTTAAACATTAGTATACCAATTTAATCAAAGGTATCTTACTAGCTGTTAATCCATCTTAATGTGAAAAGTTAACAAAACCATTTTAGTTTTTTAAAGTTACTTGCTATTTCATGTGTTTAAGGGTTTTGTTTCTTGCATTAAGACAGCTTTTATGAAAGTTTAACATCTAAATTGGTGATACACACCCAAAAGTAATGTAAAAGTAACACTTTAGCAATTGGACTATTGCTAAAGGAACACTTTAGCAAAATCGCGGGGGTAGCAGCTTTATAAAGGAGGCCCAGACGTCCCTCTCCCCAGCCACTTGGGCCACCTCCTCCCAAGGTGTTCCCAGGCCAGCAGAGAAAACATAGTCTCTCCAGCGTGTCCCAGGTCTTCCCCTGGGCCTCCTCCCGGTGGGACGTGCCCAGAACACCTCACCAGGGAGGCGTCCAGGAGGCATCCTAACCAGATGCACAAGCCACCTCAACTGGCTCCTCTCAATGTGGAGGAGCAGTGGCTCTACTCTGAGTCCTCCCCGGATGACTGAGCTCCTCACCTTATCTCTAAGGGAGAGCTCACACACACTATGGAGAAAACTCATTTCGGCCGCTTGTATCCAGGATCTCGTTCTTTCGGTCACGACCCAAAGCTCGTGACCATAGATGAGGGTAGGAACGTAGATCGACCGGTAAATCGAGAGCTTCGCCTTTTGGCTCAGCTCTCTCTTCACCACAACGGATCGGTACAGCGCCCGCTTCACAGCAGACGCCGCACCAATCCGCCTGTCGATCTCCCGCTCCATCTTCCCCTCATTCGTGAACAAGACCCCAAGATACTTAAACTTCTCCATTAGAAGCTGGCTCTTTGGACTTTCCTTTTTTAAAAAGCTTATAGTTAGAGTGGCTCATGTTACCCTGAGCTACCTCTATAGTTATGCTGCTAATATTTTTAGGCTACTGCAGGACATCAGGGTCTATTGTTCTTCAATTTTGAATGACTGTTGTCATTTCAGCTTTTAACTTTTCGATTTTTCTTTTTTCTTCATTGTAGGTACACCTGGTCTGGTGTTCTGTTAGCTGTGGCATCATCCAGGGAAGACAGATCACCCGCTACTACCATCTAATGTAGAACTTCTGTGCTTTTTTGTCTGTCTTGTTGTGTCTCTGCTCTGTCTTCTGTAACCCCCAGTCTGTCGAGGCAGATGACCGTTCATACTGAGCCCGGTTCTGCTGGAGGTTTTACCTTCCCGTTAATGGGGAGTTTTTTTCCCCGCTGTTGCTTCATGCTTGCTCAGTATGAGGGATTGCTGCAAAGCCATGGACACAGCAGACGACTCTCCCTGTGGTTCTACGCTTCTTCAAGAGAGAATGCTACTTGTCAAGACTTTGATGCAATGAACTGGTTCCCTTATATAGGAATATTTTTGACCAATGTGTATAATCTGACCCAATCTGTATAATCTGATTGATTTTGACTTTGTAAAGTGCCTTGAGATGACATATTTCATGAATTGGCGCTATATAAATAACATTGAATTGAATCATCTCTTTAGACCAAGTAAACTATCACATTTTATGAGACAGTTATCTCATTTTAAAGATATAATCATCTAACGTTATTACTCTTAGCAAGTTAAAGCTCCATAAAAATTTTAGACCAGCTTTTAGTTCCACTCTTTTATTATGCACATCTAGGCTACCTATAAATATAAAGTATGGCATGCCAAAAAACATTTTCAACAAAAGGCAATTTTAGTAATCGCCTTGCAATTTTATATCTAAGCATTAAAAATGATAATATTTCACCAATTTTCACAGCAAGATTGAAATAACGACTATCCAACATTTTAAGATTTTGTAAAAACTTTTTTCCTTTTTTACCTACCTTTTGAAATGAATACTTGTTTCTACTTCTCCAAAATTATACTTCAAGAAAACTATTGTGCTGTCCTGGGGCCATATGCAGCTAGACAGCTAGGACAAAAGTTCCCCACACAAAGCTTCCTTTTCTTGCGTTGTCTGAATAACCTTTGTTACCAAATCTGGTTTTAAACATTGTTTTTGTAAAAAGACAAATATTTTTCCAAGGCAGAAGCGTGTAGAACAAATTCAACTTCAACATTAGCAGTTTCCCTAGCTTCATAGCTGAAAAGCAGCTTTTAACCGGAGCAAAATACGTCAAAGATCTTTTTTTAAGGTGAGAGCACTCACTATCTCACGTAATTCACATAGAGATCTAACAAAGTTGTGATGTCTCACTCTGATTAAATATGAACCCAAAACGTTTCTAACTGTTTTTGCCTTGGATTTCCTCTGACTAAGAATTAATTAATATCTTATTTATGTAATGTATTCACGACATGAATTCCTTGCTGTCTTAACAAAAGGCAGAACAACTATAACGTTACTTTCTATAATTATTACAGGATCTGCTGAGATGTCAAATTCTGGAGAGTGCTTAGACACCCTGACACACAAATATGGATTAACTTCATTTCAAGTGCACTCGTGAACTTGTTTTAGTTGATTTAGTTTTCTTGATGTACTGTAGAGCGTGATGACGTCTGTTGTGGTATTGTGTGCACTGGATTGTGGGGACAGTTGGTGTTGTCTGTCAAAGTTACAAGATATATATAACGGTTGCAGTTACAGCTCAAACATCGTAACAACACTTCTAAATCTGAGTCTGACGCACAATTTCAAATACAAACACGAAGCAGTTTGATTTTTGTCCGATGACGAGCGAGCGAGCGAGCGTGAGAGAGAGAACTGGTAAAGCAGCACATAGTAACAATAAGTCTAGCGCTCCATAAAGATGTTATTAATCAGGGAAATCTTTCTGATTGTTTCACAGCGGTTACTTGCAGCGGGTAAACACGCCCACGACAACACACTTAGGCTCCCCGCAGCCCATTTCTATTGTAATATGCGCCAAAACTGCCTCTTTAAAATGAACTGCACTGTCTGAATTGCAATGAGACGTATTACACATCTATGCGCTCCCCCCAGGAGCAGCGTTTTTTTTTTTTTTTCCCCAGGACCCGCGGTAACGACAGCGGTGTTCTTACGATGGAGTATTAGGGCCACACATGAAGAGAAAAAATAATTTTGCCATGACGAGATTAAACTGGTGCAGATCAGTTGATGCAGCGATACATTTGGCCACCGGAGGCAGTGGCGACCCACCAGCTTAAAATCTATGTATTGACATCTTAAAAATGGTCTTATAGCTTGAAAGATCATCCTGTTTTGGTTGATTTTGTAGCCGAATAGAAGAGATGTTCTCAAAGCATTAAATAAGCCTTTTGACTTTTAAAAATGTTGTCCTTTTAAGGTAATTTTAAGTTACTTTTTATTAAATTTGTCAATATCCTATGGAAGTCTGGACATATGGCAGCGGCGTTTCAGGTGACTTCGCCACGCCGCCACGCCGCACTGCTACATGGAATCCAGTTGGGTCTCGAATCCACAACACAGCAACATGTCTTCTGTCTGTGGACACAATTTCATGTTGATTAGCTCAGAGGGGTAACATAGCGACTGTTAACAATAAAACATGACACTTCCTGTTGTCAGGGGGCGTGGCCTAAGCAATGTCATCATTTGACCATTGGATATTGTAGGAGACCTAGTGGTGATCAACTACTGAAAGTTTGGTGGCTCTGTGAGTTTTTGTATATGAAATATAACAGTTTTGTGTTTCATGGCGAGTAGGTGAACTTTGACCCCCGCTCACGCCCCTTCAGCATGCTAAAAAACTCACTGTTTTGATAACCTTTAATTGGCCATGCCTTATGATCAGACTGCCCGAGTTTCAAGCCGCTCGCTCAAAATCTCTAGGAGGAGTTCCATCAAATACCAATGCTGTAAACGTCAAAAATCGGGTCAAAATCAGACCTTCAATCTAAAATGGCCGACTTCCTGTGATATTTACACTATGACATTAATTGTAAATTCTGAGCGTCTTGGTGAGCTCTAACACTGTACCAAATCTCATGTCTCTACGATGAAGTAAGTGAATAGCAAAGGGTCCTTTGAAAATTGCTAGGTGGCGCCGTTGAGGCATTAGGTCACGCCCACCAAAGTTTGTTATGGATTCCTGTTGGGGGGTGGATAAGGATGCATCCAAGTGAGTTTTAAGCAGCTCGGCCCAAAAATGTGGAATTCAGAGCCAAACGTATGGCAGCGACGTTTGAGGTGACTTCACCACGCCGCCACGCTCTCCTGCTCCATCGAATCCACTTGGGGCTGGAATCCACAATACATCAACATGTCTTCCGTCTCTGGACACAGTTTCATGTTGATTAGCTCAGAGGGGTAACATAGCGACCGTTTACAGCAAAACATGACACTTCCTGTTGTCAGGGGGCGTGGCCTAAGTGATGTCATAATTTGACCATTGGATATTAAAGAAGACCCAATGATGATCAATCACAGAAAGTTTGGTGCCTCTATGTGTTTCTGTGTAGGAGATATAACAGTTTTATTTTTTGTGGCGAGTAGGTGAACTTTGACCCCTGCTAACACCCCTTCAGCATGCTCAAAAACTCACCGTTTTGATAACTTTTAATTGGCCATGCCTTATGATCAGACTGACCGAGTTTCAAGCCGCTCGCTAAAAATCTCTAGGAGGAGTTCGATCAAATACCAATGCTGTAAACGTCAAAAATCGGGTCAAAATCAGACCTTCAATCTAAAATGGCCGACTTCCTGTGATATTTGCACTATGACATTAATTGTAAATTCTGAGCGTCTTGGTGAGCTCTAACACTGTACCAAATCTCATGTCTCTACGATGAAGTAAGTGAATAGCAAAGGGTCCTTTGAAAATTGCTAGGTGGCGCCGTTGAGGCATTTTTCTTTAGATTTTTATGAGGACCTTAAAATACAAAATTTTTAAACAGTCTTCATGCGTCCGCCAAGTTTGGTGAGTTTTTGAATATGATAAATCCCCCAAAAAGGCCCCTCTTTAGGGGGGCAGAATAAAAATAATAATAATAAGAAACAACACAGAAACAATAGGCCTTCGCAGCGCTTCGCTGCTCGGGCCTAATTAACACTACAGATACAATAGGCCTTCGCAGCGCTTAGCTGCTCGGGCCTAATAATTAACACTACAGATACAATAGGCCTTCGCAGCGCTTAGCTGCTCGGGCCTAATTAACACTACAGATACAATAGGCCTTCGCAGCGCTTCGCTGCTCGGGCCTAATTAAAACCGCAAGCGGTGATGATCGGCCCTCGCAGCAAAGCGCCGCTCTGGCCTATTGGCCACCGCTGGGATTTGCGCACCGCCGGCTGCCCGCCACCGCAGATGCTGTCACGCATTTTGCCCGCCCGTCCACTGGGCGATTCACACGAACGTGTTCGGCAGCGCTCCGCCACGACTCACAAAAAATCTGGTGCAGATCGCTCGATGCAGCGAGGAGACACAGCCATTGAATAATGAAAATGCATTTGGCCACCGGACCGGACTAAATCGTTCGGCGGGCCAGATCCGGCCCGCAGGCCGTACGTTTGACACCCCTGGTTTAAACACTAGTATACAAATTTAATCAAAGGTATTTTACTAGCTGTTAATCCAGCTTCATGTGAAAAGTTAACAAAACCTTTTTAGTTATTTAAAGTTAATTATTTCATGTGCTTAAGGGTTTCGTTTCTTGCATTAAGACAGCTTTTATGAAAGTTTGACAGTTAAATTGGTGGATACTCACCCAAAAGTAATAATGTAAAAGTAACACTTTAGCAATTGAAATATTGCTAAAGTAACACGTTAGCAATATTCCACATGTGTATGTTGTGTACAAACTTTAGTAATTTCTAACAGACCACTTCACTCTCAGAAAGCAGGTCTGCTGGTGGTTCCTAAAGTCTGTAAAACCAGAATGGGAGGCAGATCCTTTAGCTATCATGCTCCTCTCCAGTGGAACCATCTCCCAGTTTTGGTCCGTGAGGCAGACACCCTGTCTACTTTTAAGACTAATCCTAAAACTTTCCTTTTTCCATCCATCCATCGTCTTCCGCTTATCCGGGGTCAGGTCGCGGGTGTAGCAGCTTCAAGAGGGAGGCCCAGACCTTCCTCTCCCCAGCCACTTGGGCTACTTCCTCCGGGGGAATCCCTAAGCGTTCCCAGGCGAGCATAGTCTCTCCAGCGTGTCCTGGGTCTTCCCCTGGGCCTCCTCCCGGTGGGACGTGCCCAGAACACCTCACCAGGGAGGCGTCCAGGAGGCATCCTGACCAGATGCCCGAGCCACCTCAACTGGCTCCTCTCAATGTGAAGGAGCAGCGGCTCTACTCTGAGTCCTCCCCGGATGACTGAGCTCCTCCTTGGCCTTTTGGCTCAGCTCTCTCTTCACCACAACGGATCGGTACAGCGCCCGCTTCACAGCAGACGCCGCACCAATCCGGCTGTCGATCTCCTGCTCCATCTTCCCCTCATTCGTGAAAAAGACCCAAAGATACTTGAACTCCTCCACTAGAAGCTGGCTCTTGGGACTTTCCTTTTTGACAAAGCTTATAGTTAGAGTGGCTCATGTTACGCTGAGCTACCTTTATAGTTATGCTGCTATAGGCTTAGGCTGCTGGAGGACATCAGGGTCTATTGTTCTTCATTTTTGCATGACTGTTGTCATTTCAGCTTTTAACTTTTTGTTTTTTCTATTTTTTCGTCATAGTAGGTACACCTGGTCTGGCGTTCTGTTAGCTGTGACATCATCCAGGGAAGACAGATCACCTGTTATTACCATCTAATGTCAAACAGATTACTGGATCAATGTGTGCTTCTGTGCTTTTTTGTCTGTCATGTTGTGTCTCTTCTCTCTCTTTTGTAACCCCCAGTCGGTCGAGGCAGATTACCGTTCATACTGAGCCTGGTTCTGCTGGAGGTTTTTCCTTCCTGTTAATGGGGAGTTTTTCCTTCTGCTGTCACTTCATGCTTGCTCAGTATGAGGGATTGCTGCAAAGCCATGGACAATGCAGACGACTCTCCCTGTAGCTCTACGCTTCTTCAGGAGTGAATGCCGCTTGCTACGACTTTGATGCAATCAACTGGTTCCCTTATATAGGAATTTCTTTTACCAATCTGGATAATCTGATTTAATATGTATAATCTGATTGATTTTGACTTTGTAAACTGCCTTTAGATGACATGTTTCATGATTTGGCGCTATATAAATAAAAACTGAAATGTATTGAAGAAGAGTAAGTTTGTCAGTTTTCAAGCAGGATTTGTATATCTGTTCAACTTAAATACATAAGGAAACCAAAGAGTTAAGATCACTTACTTACCAAGAGAAATTCCTTTGGGGTTTATTTGTGGTCTCTTGCTGCCCCCTGCTGGACAAGTTTGATCAAATACAAATGCTTTACATGTCAACATGGTGTCAAAATTCAGATTTCAATCTAAAATGGCTTACTTCCTGTGATACTTGCACTATGACATTAATTGTAAATTCTGAGCGTCTTGCTGAGATCTACAACTGTACAAAATTTCATTACTCTACGATGAACTAAGTGAATAGCAAAGGGTCCTTTGAAAATTGCTTGGTGGCGCTATAGAGAAACTAAGTCCTGCTCACTAAAGTTTGTTATGGATTCCTGTTGGGGGATGGATAAGGATGCATCCAAATGAGTTTTAAGCAGCTCGGCCCAAAAATGTGGAATTCAGAGCCAAACGTATGGCAGCGGCGTTTGAGGTGACTTCACCACGCCGCCACGCTCTCCTGCTCTATCGAATCCACTTGGGCCTGAAATCCACAACACATCAACATGTGTTCTGTCTGTGGACACAGTTTCATGTTGATTAGCTCAGAGGGGTAACATAGCGACCGCTTACAACAAAACATGACACTTCCTGTTGTCAGGGGGCGTGGCCTAAGCAATGTCATCATTTGACCATTGGATATTATAGGAGACCTGATGGTGATCAATTACTGAAAGTTTGGTGCATCTGTCTGTTTCTGTGTAGGAGATATAACACTTTTATATTTTGTGGCAAATAGGTGAACTTTGACCCCTGCCAACGCCCCTCCAGCATGCTCAAAAACTCACCGTTTTGATAACTTTTGATTGGCCATGCCTTATGATCAGACTGCCCGAGTTTCAAGCCGATCGCTCGATATCTCTAGGAGGAGTTAGATCTTATACCAATGCTGTAACTGTCAAAATTGAGGTCAAAATCAGACTTTCAGTCTAAAATGGCCAACTTCCTGTGATACTTGCACTATGACATTAATTGTAAATTCTGAGCGTCTTGGTGAGCTCTACCACTGTACCAAATCTCATGTCTCTACGATGAAGTAAGTGAATAGCAAAGGGTCCTTTGAAAATTGCTAGGTGGCGCCGTTGAGGCATTAGGTCACGCCCACCAAAGTTTGTTATGGATTCCTGTTGGGGGGTGGATAAGGATGCATCCAAGTGAGTTTTAAGCAGCTCGGCCCAAAAATGTGGAATTCAGAGCCAAACGTATGGCAGCGGCGTTTGAGGTGACTTCACCACGCCGCCACGCTCTCCTGCTCTATCGAATCCACTTGGGCCTGAAATCCACAACACATCAACATGTGTTCTGTCTGTGGACACAGTTTCATGTTGATTAGCTCAGAGGGGTAACATAGCGACCGCTTACAACAAAACATGACACTTCCTGTTGTCAGGGGGCGTGGCCTAAGCAATGTCATCATTTGACCATTGGATATTATAGGAGACCTGATGGTGATCAATCACAGAAAGTTTGGTGCATCTGTCTGTTTCTGTGTAGGAGATATAACACTTTTATATTTTGTGGCAAATAGGTGAACTTTGACCCCTGCCAACGCCCCTCCAGCATGCTCAAAAACTCACCGTTTTGATAACTTTTGATTGGCCATGCCTTATGATCAGACTGCCCGAGTTTCAAGCCGATCGCTCGATATCTCTAGGAGGAGTTAGATCTTATACCAATGCTGTAACTGTCAAAATTGAGGTCAAAATCAGACTTTCAGTCTAAAATGGCCGACTTCCTGTGATACTTGCACTATGACATTAATTGTAAATGCTGAGCGTCTTGGTGAGCTCTACCACTGTACCAAATCTCATGTCTCTACGATGAAGTAAGTGAATAGCAAAGGGTCCTTTGAAAATTGCTAGGTGGCGCCGTTGAGGCATTTTTCTTTTGATTTTTGTAACGACCTTAAAATACAAAATTTTTAAACAGTCACCATGCATCTGCAAAGTTTGGTGAGTTTTTGAGTATGATAAAGCCCCCAAAAAGGCCCCTCTTTAGGGGGGCAGAATAATAAGAATAATTTACAATACAGATACAATAGGCCTTCGCAGCGCTTAGCTGCTCGGGCCTAATAATAATTAACACTACAGATACAATAGGCCTTCGCAGCGCTTAGCTGCTCGGGCCTAATTAACACTACAGATACAATAGGCCTTCGCAGCGCTTAGCTGCTCGGGCCTAATAATAAGAAACAACACAGAAACAATAGGCCTTCGCAGCGCTTCGCTGCTCGGGCCTAATAATAATTAACACTACAGATACAATAGGCCTTCGCAGCGCTTAGCTGCTCGGGCCTAATAATAATTAACACTACAGATACAATAGGCCTTCGCAGCGCTTCGCTGCTCGGGCCTAATAATTAACACTACAGATACAATAGGCCTTCGCAGCGCTTAGCTGCTCGGGCCTAATTATCAACCAGACAGATCCACCAATAGAAAATGAATAGAACCCCCTTTCATACCCGATTTGTTTCAGATATCAAATGGAGCTGCTTGTCATATGAGATTTTGCACGAACCGAGAATCAGTGCCTTTTTCCCTTAGGGACGTTTGGTATCTGCTGGGACAACGATTAAAGGTGCTTAACTGTAATCTGCTGATCATGTACTATAAAGCAAATGTTATACACATCCAATCAACGATACAGGAAGAAGCAGGAGGTCATAGTTCTTTTGGTTTGGTAAGAGTTCGTTGACTAGATAAGGACCAGCTACTGTTGTAAAGGCAACGTTTTAAAATGTTACATTTTCAACTCAGCTAAGATTTTCCCCATACGTCGTGCCTTTGGTTTAAAATCGTTACGCGAACCAAGAGAGTCTGATTTAATATAACAGAACAATCTATCTCGCTAAACATTTTGTTTATATATCAGAACAACAATTCAATGAAGTCACCAGTTATATATATATATATATATATATATATATATATATATATATATATATATATATATATATTCCAAAACATGTCTTTGTTGTCCTTAAACCACGTTGTATCTAATTTGGTGATATGTTTAGGTATGTTGTTCATTTGGAAGAGCCATTTCTACCCAAGCGTTAACATCTAATGTAGAACAGATTACTAGATCAATGTGTGCTTCTGTGCTTTTTTGTCTCTCTTGTTGTGTCTCTGCTCTGTCTTCTGTAACCCCAGTCGGTCGAGGCAGATGACCGTTCATACTGAGCCCGGTTCTGCCGGAGATTTTTTTTTCCCGTTAATGGGTGGTTTTTCTTCCCACTGTCGCTTCATGCTTGCTCAGTATGAGGGATTGCAGCAAAGCCATGTACAATGCAGACGACTCTCCCTGTGGCTCTACGGTTCCCCAGGAGTGAATGCTGCTTGTCGGGACTTTGATGCAATCAACTGGTTTCCTTATATAGGACATTTTGACCAATCTGTATAATCTGACCCAATCTGTATAATATGATTGAACTTGATTTTGTAAAGTGCCTTGAGATGACATGTTTCATGATTTGGCGCTATATAAATAAAATTGAATTAAAAAATTGAATCCTGGCTAACGTCGTGCAATGTTGCATCCATATTACATTGTTTTTGTCCTCATGATCCCCTCTGTTTTGTCAAGTGCGACAAACCCTTCTGCAGGAAACCACCCACAAAACATGCTGCTGCCATCCTTGTACAGGAATCAAGAATCTTTATTGTCACCACCTCTTACCGTCGTGACGTTAATTTTTCAGACAGATACCGGTTCAGGATGTACACAGATAATATATACAGGCAGACACAACAAACAAATGGGATTTTCACCCATTTTTTAATAATAAATATATATAAATTGAGTCAGTCAGTTAGCTGCACTGACCAAACACACTTCCTGAGAAGCTTGAGCGTGCAAAACAGTCTTTAGGGTCTGATAAGAACCGTACTGAGCTCCGAAAGTCTGATATCAGTCCTTTTTGAATGATGTGAATTACTGTATAGTTGCATCAATTAATTTTTTCAATTTCAATTTTATTTATATAGCACCAAGTCATGAAACACTTTCCAAAGTCAAATTCTATCAGATTATACAGATCGGGTCAGATTATACAGATTGGTCAAAAAATGTCCCTCAAAGCTCCTTCGAAAGGATTCAATAAAAATAAAGACAAAAACTACACAGGGGAAGACACAAGGACGAGTAATGAAGCATGAGCAAAAAACAGATGAGGTGTGAACAGAAACAGAACAATCCAGCAACTAGACGGCAACAAACAGGAGTTTAAGTAGTGGGGAAACAGGTGCGTGCCCTGAGTGACAATGAGCGGACAGGTGAACTGAGTCAGGTGGATTGCAGAGCGGCAGAGAGTGGGAAACAGAAGGAGAGAGAACAATAAATGATGCTGGTAAATCCAAATAATAACATATTTAACCAAGATCTAACAGAAAAAAACCTAAATGTACAGAGAACACTGGAATAAACTAAAGAATAACCTAATAAGGAAAGCTCCAAATAAGAACTGAATACTGAAAAGTGAACCAGAGTAAGCAAGACTAAAAGGGTACAATGAACGTCCAAACAGACAAAAAGAAAATAAAAAACTGAAAAATGTCTAATTCATAACAATCGTGGCATCTTCAGGGGTCGGGAACCTGTTTCAAAGGATGAACCAGACTTCTCTACTTGACATCCTGGTTACTTAATTCTTATTTATCTAAAATGTCAAAAGTACAAAATAACGTCTCATTATTCTGGCATTTAGGAAACAGAAATATATTTTTGTAATCACAACTGACCCAAAACGCTTACATCTTCCAACGTGTATAGCAGGGCTCTCAAACTCTATCCATTATTATTATTCCAACAAAATCTGACCAGAATTAAATGGCAGCTTCAAAATTCTGACTGCAGCACCATACACAGACGCGCGACGCAAAACCGCAAAACAAGGTCATCTTTAAGGAATTTACCTGTTTCCTTTAGTCGGCCATTTCCAGCCCTAAAGCTCAGACACTTTCCATTCATCCTCAATCTAAGACCACAAGGGCAACTCTCCACAGCCATTTGTAGACGTAAGAAGCCCACAGACGAGATTTATCGCTTGTGCCGGAGCTGGTTTTTCCATAAGGAGGGACCAAACGATCAGACCTCCACTCCGTCTCAGCTCATCAGTCCCCCACTCTTCAAGCTCCACTGCAGACACAATAGGGACCGGGCCATAAAACACGGGGGCCCGACAGATGCTCACCAAAGACGACCACAGTCCATTATGGAGCCTGTTAGAGACACTCAGGCAGTTTGGTCACCCCGGCCCCTGCACTCTCCAGTGGGTTTTGTCTGCAAGTGCGGGCATCTTTAGAGTTACGGCTTCCCCTAAGCCAAGCGATGAATGTCGTCCATAAACGCAGATGTTCTTTGTCCTCTGACAGATGTGTCCATCTTTGTTTTTCCTTTCTACTCCCACTTTTGCTTTTCGAGCGGCCAGTGTTTGGTTTTCTGAGCTGAATGGCTGCTGACACGCGGGTGAACGACTGGGCTTTAAAGTACGACCCAAAGCATATGGCCCTGTCAGGGGTGTTAAATTTTATGTTTGCTCAGGGATGAGAAAGATGTTGTTTTTTTTTCTCCTCTTTCTGCCGTCGTCAATTACAATGTCCAAGTGTAAATACAGAGGGGTTTGTTTTCGCCTGCTGCCCCAGGATTTGGTAGCAAAATGGGTAGATTGGTTATCTTTATGCGGTAGCCAATCAGAAGCGAGGCAGTAACAAACTACAAAACAGAGGCAGAGGAATCCTTTATCTGCACCCTCTTATTTTAGTTACATACTTATTCCAAAAAAAGTAAAAAACAAAACAACTGGACTTGTTTTCCGTAGCTTCCTGGATAGGAAGCGAAACGTCTTCAGACTACGGAAAACAAGTCCAGTTGTTTTGTTTTTTACTTTTTTTGGAATGACCATGACCTGGATGACTGAGAATCTTCACCAGCAAGTTGCTTACTTACCTCGTATGATGCGACTCGCCAGCTTGTTTCTGGCAAAGCTTGTAAATAAATGATTCAAAAAATCCATCCCTACCCACCTTTTTTTATTTAATATTTACTCGGTTGTAACATAAGATCCACGTTTAAGCAAAAGGGGTTTTGAGGAGCACCGGGCAAAGCTGTGTTTTTCCACATGAACTCCTCTTTCCAGGAAACTTTGACGAACCAAGGTAAAATGTGCTGACTCTTAAAATGTGGCCGAACCACAGATCGAAAGCCCTGCTCAAAAACGCGCAGTTTTCTTCTACACATGGAAGAATTTTTTTTTATATTACTGAGGCAGTTTATTTGTACGACGGATCAGCGTTTGTGGCGGAGTTGGGAAGAGTATTTCATACCTCCTGAACCTTTTCAAGTGGTGTCATGTTAGAACCGCAGGCTGCTATGTTTTTTTTTTTTTTGTGATGAACCAAGACAAAATCGAGCATAACTGCGAAGTTGAAGGATAGTGATACGTAGTTTTAGGGTTAATAAAACAAAAATCTGAAACATATGGCATGCGTTTGTTCAGCATAGCCGTACCAAGACGTTGCCATGCTTTAAAGTAAATCACTCCACTCTTGCTCTGGTGGTGCATTTATGGTTTTAGTCCTGCTGGAAGGTGATGTCCGTCACACTTTCAAGTTGTTTGGAGCCTCTAAGAGCTTTGCTTCTTTTTATTGTTTTATTTCCACTAAAGTTTTTTTTTTTCTTGCCACTCTTTGATAGTTCTCATGCAGAGTGCAAGACTAGTAGTCACCAGAGCTGAAGAGCTTTGCAGCTCCTCCAGAGTTACCACAAGTCTGCTTCTCTTTGCTGGTGAACGCAGCCTTGCTCCGATTCTGCGCAGTTTGGATTTAATAGTGCAAGAGCTATTTAAATAGATTTGAAAAGATTTTAACTCTAAAGACTACAAAGATGGAGGTTAGCATTTGGCCTTTTTCATGTCAAGTTGCCGGAATCCTGTGTGGTTTTCATTTTAGTTTGTCAGTGAACAAAAAGAAATAAACTAGTGGGAAAGCTCCTCATTGTTTCACTCATAATCCATTTTACTTTACTGTAGGAAATCAATGTTGCTGAGCGAGCAGTTCAAACGCGGTCAATGAAGTAGGACCTGAACACGAATCTGCACCAAACTATCAGTTGATAACCTGGTTTTCACACCAGACGACAGGGCAGCATTATAGTAGAGGATCATTTGAGGCTGGCTGATTTATGTTATTTCTTTTTGTCGAGATGCTTGTGTAAAAGATTATATACATAACCCCAGCCAATGCACAATAATTTAGGGCCCAGCGTGGCTCCCTGGTGCCTTGCTATTAGAGGGCATCACTGTGATTTTTCTTCTCGCTGCATAATTTCAGCTTCAGTAAAGACTCAAATTAGTGGTGGTTGTGCACATATCTAATAAAGCTTTAAATCTACCATCATAAACTTCTTACTAACACCTGCTTGGTGAAAAAAAAAAAAAAAAAAAAACCACAGATTCGAGCACTGTACACCAACAGAAACTTACACTGAAACTTTAGAGAAAAAAAGCCAATTCAATTTTATTTATATAGCGCCAATTCATGAAACATGTCATCTCAAGGCACTTTACAAAGTCACAATCAGTCATATTATACAGATTGGTCAAAAGTTTCCCATATAAGGGAACCAGTTGATTGCATCAAAGTCCCGACAAGCAGCATTCACTCCTGGAGAAGTGTAGAGCTACAGGGAGAGTCGTCTGTATTGTCCATGGCTTTGCAGCAATCCCTCATACTGAGCATGCATGAAGCGACAGTGGAAAGAAAAACTCCCCATTAACAGGAAAGAAAACCTCCAGCAGAACCAGAATCGGGCTCAGTGTGAACGGTCATCTGCCTCGACCGACTGGGGGTTAGAGAAGACAGAGCAGAGACACAAAAGCACAGAAGCACACATTGATCCAGTAATCCTTTCTATGTTACATGGTAATAGCGGGTGATCTGTCTTCCCTGGATGATGTCACAGCTAACAGAACCCCAGACCAGATGTACCTACTGAAGAAAAAAAGAGAGAGAGAACAAAAAAAGTTAAAAGCTGAAATGATGACAATTATTTAATTAATTTATTTAATTATTCAGTGGGAATAAATCCCAAACTTAGCTGAATTCAATTCAATTCAATTCTATTTATATAGCGCCAATTCATGAAACATGTCATCTCAAGGCACTTTCCAAAGTGCAAATTCAATCAGATTATACAGATTGGTAAAAAAAAAGTTTCCTCTCTAAGGAAACCCAGCAGGTTGCATCAAGTCTTGACAAGCAGCATTCACTCCTCTTGAAACAGTGTAGAGCCACAGTGGACAGTCGTCTGCATTGTCCATGGCTTTGCAGCAATCCCTCATACTGAGCATGCATGAAGTGACAGTGGAGAGGAAAAGTCCCCTTTAACGGGAAGGAAAAAACTCCATCAGAACCAGAAACAGGCTCAGTGTGAGCGGTCATCTGCCTCGACCCACTGGGGGTTAGAGAAGACAGAGCAGAGACTCAGAAAGCACAGAAGCACACATTAGCTGAAGTGTTCAGAGAAATATTATCTGAATGACACCGAAAGTTGGTCAGGTGTCGTCGGTTCAAGCTTCCTTCAAGGAAGGTGAGTAAAGCGTTTCCATAGAGTTGCGTGAGTTTCAGTAACATTATTATCAGTTCACTGAACTGATCCTGGGTGGATCAGTTCTGTAGCAGTGGTGCACCGTGTGCTGCATGCATGCCAAGAGACAGCCGCAGCGATCAGGGGGTGATTTTTAAAAAAATATCACAAAGATCCGTGGCGGCCAGGCTTATCTGGTAATCAACTTGTATTTGCCACTGTGCTAAATGCGTCGTACGTCGGGGATTTCCAGTGGCAATCTGTCTTCCTATGACTTTTGAAAAGGAGGGATGACACTGATTACTGAGAAGGAGGAAAAAGCATTTGCTAAACTATATCTGAGCTTGAGAGTTTTGGTTAACAATCCCTCCAGGTGAGTCTGGCACTAAACAAAGCATAGTTACATGGGAAAAGCACTTTATGCTAATTGTAAGTACAGTGGATGATAGGTGATACTGTGGCTCTACGTCTTTAGTAAAAGCAATGGGAACTGTGGAAGTGTAAGGCATGATGGCCTATTTGGCATACCCTTGGCCATTTCAGCTCATAATGTCTAAACAGGAAAGTACTATTTTGTTTGTAAAACACTGTGAAATTCTATTGGTGGTAGAAAATGTGCAAATTACAGCGCTGCAGAGACAATGTGAGTATTTTTATCCTGCAGGCGTCAACACATTCCTTCTGTGAAAACCCTTTTACTAACCAGCAGCAGCAAGAGACCAGGGAACGTTTGGACTTGACACAGTCGAACGTTTGAGCGGACTTTGTCATAAAACAGCTGTTGCAGACTAAGATTTTGACTCTCGAGGATGCAGTTATGATCACCCAACATCTGCTTATCCTTCCAAGAGCTCCTCCTTCTCATCCAAGGTGCGATACGGGCTTGTGCTGTAAGAGGTGCTATGTGGGCACTTTGCCATGCGACGAACTTGCTATTTGCGCCGTGGTGTTGATATGAACTGCTTTTACCAGAACGGTTTGCAGACGGTCCGTTTCCCTCTCCACAGTCATTAATTACAGCTGAATCGTCATTTCTTGCCTCGACCACAGCTTCCAGTAAAAGATCTTTTATTAGTCCCTGCCTCTCCTGTCTAAGTGCGCTGCTGCTATACAGACACCGCCTGTCTCTCTTTGGGTTACTCTGTCAAGAAGTGAATACTAGATAGCGCTTTGTTTTTAATGTTTTGGCAACATTTTAGCCCCGCTGGTATTTCAATCTGAAAAACTCACAGAGAAAGAAATGGCAATTAGAAGGATTTTATTGATACAATATTTTAAGTCTTTGGCGCTCAGACCTCGGCAGGAACATTAATGCTGAATTATACTTTAATATGCATAAGTAGATGTATGAGAACAGGGATGTTCCCCCCAGGTCTGAAACTGGTGGTGGAGTGGAGATAGAAGAAGTTTGTTCAGTCCATATGATGATCTGTTTAAGATAGATGTCCAACTTGATAAACACAGGTTTGCATGAACTGTCCATGATGAGCAAGCTTGAAGCGACTGTGGAGAGGAAAAACTCCCCTTTGGGAAGAAACCTCTGGCAGAACCGGGCCCAACATGGTGGTCTTCTGCCGGACCAATAACTGGCGATAGGGAGTGATGAAGACTGAAGGGACAAAACACTCTGATGGGTTGAGGATGGAGGAACGTCTTGGAAGCTAGATGAACTCAGCTATGATGGTGGAGAAGGGGTTGGGGGTGGGTTGAATCGGACATCTGATTCGAAATCCGACATGCAATCCGTTTGCGCTTGCTGGTTAGCAGGCTGAGACGTGGATTTGAAGTTGCTTTTAAGATGAGCGCGGGATGCTGGTTGGCTTCATGGAGGTGCGGTTCGTAGCTGATTGGCTCACATCAGAGGCGTATCGGACTCTGATTGAATGGAGGCTGGTGATGAGTTTCTTCAATTGAACTTGTGCCTCAGCTTCATTTTCATACAGCTCAACGTGTGTGGTACGTAAAAACTGCACTGTCTGTGTAATTCCGCAGATTCATTATATTACTTTATAATTAATTGCACAGTGATTGATAAGCTTCACTATGTAGCAAAACCCTGTTTTCCCTTTTAATTATCAGAAGTAATAATAAGCGGAAAAGGATAGGAGCTGCCAAAATGAGCATCCTCCATATCCATATTCCTCCGCATCTGATCAGGTAGGCTCCCAGGCGCTTGCCTTTGGAGGTTTTCCAGGGATGTAAGATCCAGAACGCGCTGAAAGAGGTAGATATTCTGTCTGGCCTGACAACTTCTAAAGATCCCCCAGAATGAGCTGGAGGGTGTCACCTAGAGGTGGGTCAAGTAGCTAAAATTTTTTACTAAAGTGGTGGCACTACTTTAACAGATATTTACTCAAATATAATTGAAAAGAAATTACTCAAGTAAGAGTAAGAAAGAATTCGGAAAGAAGGCTAGAGTAAAGTAATCTGTCGTCTGATTTAACATTTAGAAATGTTGAGATCGGACAGACGAAAATATAGTTATTTACAGAGACTAAAATAAGAAAATATACAAAAATTACATAATTGCAAAATAACAAATTCAAGCAGAAGAAGCACTTTTCTAAACAATTTTTTAACATAAAACTTATGAAGCCAATACTTATAGCAGTAAACGTACAGCATGTTAAAACGGTGCAATGTGCTTCCAGTAACAATGTCTACTGTTTACTTCACGTTCATCTCTAAATGGCTCAGAGGGCTCAGTAGACAGAAAATAACAATAGAACAACAAGTCTCACTTTCACGTGCACTTTTTGGCTAACACAAGTCTGTTCTGTAGTCAGTGACGTTACCGACGGTTGGTAGAGTAGCCAGAAATTTCATTCAAGCAAGAGCAGGGATACTTCTTAATGATATTACTCAAAAGCAAAAAGCACAATGCAGTAAAACTACTTATAAGACTATTTTGTTCAAACAGTTACTAAAGTAAATGTAACTAGTAACTAGTTACTACTTACTACCCACCTCTGGTGTCACCGGGGAGAAGGATGTCGGGGTTTCTCTCTCTCCTGGACCTCTGACCGTGCGACCCAATCTTGGGGAGTCATTGCCATCTCAGTAAAGTCTTGTCATAAGCAGTGAAGGTCATGTTTTGATGTCATTTCCTGACCCACGCGCAGAATTACATGACAGAATGTAAACGGCAAGGGTGCTTATTTTTCAGAGATTTCAACAATTAACGTGCAAGACCGAGCCTGGATTTTGGATCCGTGGACCGGCGCCATCTGTGTGCAATAATCCTGTACACTGCAATAAATGTGCAATAACTATTTGATATTATTTTATTTTTTTCCCATCCACTTTATATCTGGAAGTACTGTAAATACCTCATGCACCTTTTCCTCCTTTGTGCACCTTCTGTTGTTTATAAGAGACGATGTCACAAGGAGATCTCTCCATTGTGAGATCAATAAAGTTCTATCTTATCTTATTGCATGTTATCTTATTGCATCTTATCAGGAACGGAGAGAAGCAGTTAGATACAGGCATGATCATACATGGGAGGGAATAGGTATGCATGAGGGAGCAAGTTATTGGGAGCTTCCCTGTCTTGGGGTGGAAGGAATGGAGGTGCCAGCGAAGGGCGAGGACTCGTGTTCCAGGAGTGGTTCTGTTTAGAAGGAAGCTTTAAAGGTTTGGGATTCTCAGGAAGAGTGAAGAGGGGTGGAGACTGGGCAGGCAGAGGAAGGATGGAGAAGACAGAGCAGTCCTGAACTGTCCTGAATCGACCTTCAGGTCCTTAAATCTTCAGCGGTCCGATTAGGGAGACTGCAGACAGGTGTGCCGTCTGCAGCCGGCCAATCAGCCTCCGGCAGGGATCCTCTGCAGCAGGATGGACGCCCACCCAAATCCACACTCCCACCAGGATGAAGAGCGTGAAAGATACCAGAGATCACTCCATCATGGTAATTAATGTCTGGATTTCTACACGAGAAGAATACATGTTCTTATAATTATTGACTTCTCGTGTAGACAACGGTCACCTCCAAGGAAAAGCTGGAGCCTTCATCAGTTTTCATCATAATGGCCAAACGTTAGGAAGCCGCTGCTACTTAAAAACAAGAGTGGTCGGGATCATCGAGGCCTTCGTGGCGAGAGCTTCGTTTGCATGTAAGGAAGCTTCAGGATGTCCAGTACACCTGTCGGCACCGTGTGCCGGAGGGTGAGACAGATATGTGGTGCCACCAGTGCAGAGCTTGGTGAACATACCAGCAGCTGGATATGAGCACAGCTGCATGGACGAAGAGGCAAAGAAGAAGAAGGGCTGGAAAGCAACCGTAAGCAAGCGAAGCAGGCAGGGACAGACTGGGACTGTGCTGGAAAAACAAGGAGGGTCGGCATCGGAACGGCGCAAAGTTATTTCCTCAGCCGGATTGTTTAGGACATCTGGAGAAGAAAATTAACCAGAACCACGACTCTGGTGTTTCTTTATCAGTGACGCATCCTGGTGTCACAGTGGGAGCGGGAGCGCTTTATTAGCGGGGCTCCCAAACAAATACAAATTACGGAATGTCATAAGTTACCATTTCTTTTAAATAAAACCTACATTTAACTCTGAAACTCACTATAATGACTTTGGTCCAGTTTGTTACCAGATTGATGGGGGTGTTTTATTGCTGCTTTTAAAGGGAACTATCTAGCACTATCATATTTTAGGGATCCTTATTTTTTAGATCATTATGCACACACTCTTGGCTTTTCATTAAAATACAGCATGGATTCCCAATTTAACCATTTTACCACCTTGTAGTGTTTATATACCTTTAAATTCTCATTTTTTTATAATTTTCGTGTGCTTTTGTTTTTCTTATGAGATTTTTTTCCCTCAACTCACTTTTATTGTGGTTGTTCTTCACCACTTTGGTGCAACTTTGCTTTTGTTTAGAGTACGATATCAATAAAGCTGAGATTGATATGAACTTGTGTATATTGTAAATGATTAGATCACAGCATTCTTCAAAGGTTTCAAGACGTCAGTGAAACCAAATGGCAACACAGCTCTGCCATGATCAAAAGGAGAAACCCAGAACCTCATATAGGGATGGGATAAAGCAGATAAACACATACGCAGTATAAATCCAACACAAAAGTTGATTTTGGGCCCCACATAGGCTCGGCAGTCTATTCTGAGGCTTTCTCCACTGGTTGTCTGGAGAGAACGTGTAATTTAAAGCTGCTGGTTTTGTTTAGAGTTGGAGCAGAGGCAATAAATGAAGGGTCGCTAATAAGCAGTTAGCCGAAACTGATCATGGATAAAGAGGAAAGAAAAGTGCACCATGGTCCTGCTAATGCAGAAGAAGATGGACGGCGCAGTCTTTGCAGACCTTTGCATTCCTTGCATAATTATACCCTGTTGTCAAGGAGGGAGGAAGGAAGGAGGGAGGGAGGGAGGAGAATGGGCTGCGGATTCGAAAAGCTCAAACTCTCTGAACTCTGGAAACTATAAACAAGTGGGTGGAAGCAACAATGCAAGCGTTCTCTATTCTGAACTATTTTTCCTTTTAACTTTTCTTTTGTTTTTGTGCCTTTTGACTTTTTAAAACTATGTAAGCCCAATTTTGACTCTGGAAAAAAAGACTATAAGACCTTATGGCATATTCTGAGCCTTAAAGTCATCCATGTCAATTTGCAAAATCCTAATCATGGAGAAGTTGGTGATGATTTACACTTTGAGTTTTTAAAACTTTACCTTTAATAGTAAAAATCATGACATTGTACATTATAGCCAAGACTTTAAATTTAATAATTATGACTGAATTGTAGCTTTTAGAATAATTAACCTCAACAGTCAACTTCTGACTTAACTCGTCATTTTGACTAGGGTCATCATTATTTTTTCTAAAGTCAAAATTATTACTTTGTATCTCACATCTGTTAGTGTAATTAGCCAAAGGTTGGACTTGGAAACTTGTTTTTTGATAAAAAAAAAAGTCACAATTAAGAAATACAAACATTTACATTTAATTTAATCAAATGTGAAATTTAAAATTGTCTAGATAAAAAAGAGTTATGATTTTGAAGGCTCAAAAGTATGACTTTGTATTTCAAAGTTATGAATTTTATAGACAGAATAATAGTTTTATATCTCATGATTAAGAATTTTAAAACTGTAAAGTTGAAAGTCAAAATTTAAAACCTTTGAAGTTAAAGTTATAGCCATAAATTTTAATTTAATTAGCGCATTTCTAATCATACCAACCATTTAAAGCGCATTACCCTAGAGCCAGGCAGTCACTCAGAGCCGCACTCACAACAACAACTTGCAAGGACTGTGGGAGGAGGCTGGAGTACCCCAGGAGAACCCACCAAGGCGCAGAGAGAACGTGCAAACTCCACACAGAAAGACCCCAGTTTTTAAGAATAATTTAAAAACTCATGATTTTGACTTTTAAGATCAAAACTGTGACTAACTGAAAAAAACTACCGTACTTTTAAAGTCAACGCTGTGATATTTATATTCATCATTATTCAGTTCAATTCAATTTTAATTATGTAGGACCAATTCACAACACATATATTCTCAAGGTGCTTCACAAAGTCAAATTCAATCAAATCAAAAAGTTTCCTCTCTAAGGAAACCCAGCAGATTGTATCAAGTCTTGACAAGCAGCATTCACTCCTCCTGAAAGAGTGTAGAGCCACAGTGGACAGTCGTCTGCATCGTTGATGGTTTTGCAGCAATCCCTCATACTGAGCATGCATGAAGCGACAGTGGAGAGGAAAACTCCCCTTTAACAGGAAGAAAACCTCCAGCAAAACCAGGCTCAGTGTGAACGGTCATCTGCCTCGACCCACTGGGGGTTAGAGAAGACAGAGCAGAGACACAAAAAGCACAGAATCACACATTGATCCAGGAACCCTTTCTATGTTATATGGTAATGGCAGATGATCTGTCTCCCCTGGATGATATCACAGCTAACAGAACACCAGACCAGGTGTACCTACTATGAAGAGAAAAAGGACAGAGAGAACTAAAAGTTAAAATAACAACAAACAATGCAAATTGGAGAACAGTAGGAGAACTCGACAGAGCGAGAGACATAGACCCTGATGTCCTCCAGCAGCCTAAGCCTATAGCAGCATAACTACAGAGATAACTCTAACTATAAGCTTTAAAGTTTTAAGTCTTAAATTCTTAGTCTTAATTATGACAGAGAAAATGAAATTCATTACTTTAAACCCCATCATTATACAATCTTAGTCTTTTAAAAATATATGTCAAGTGGTAAAAATTAGCTTCTATATATATGCTGAAGTTTTTTTTTTATATTATTAATTTGGCAAGGGCGTTATCTTTGTTGTTTCTGAAGTGAGTTTAGTTTTTTCCCTAAGTCATGCCACGTTTGATGGGCTGAGCAACTCCTCCTCTCTCTCTCTCTCTCTCTCTCTCTCTCTCTCTCTCTCTCTCTCTCTCTCTCTGAGAGCAGACTGAAAAACTTCCCGAAGTTGCCTTCTCCTTCTCCTTCTCCTCCTCCTCCTCCTCCTCCTCCTCCTCCTCCTCCTCCTCCTCCAGATCTCAGCGGTGGTTCCCCCGCGTCCAGCCCCGGTTCTGCAGACACCGGCATGCCGGACTTTGTCGCCTGAAGGGGCGGGATGGCGTCGGCCGTGTTCGAAGGGACGTCTCTGGTCAACATGTTCGTGCGGGACTGCTGGGTTAACGGGATCCGGAGGCTCATCATCAGCCAGCGCGGGGAGGAAGAGGAGTTCTTCGAGATCCGGACCGAGTGGTCCGACAGGAACATTTTATACTTGCACCGCAGCTATTCCGACCTGGGGCGGCTCTTCAAGAGGCTGCTGGAGTCCTTCCCTGAGGACAGAAAGGACCTGTCCAAATCTCCGCTGATAGAAGGTGGGTACGATGGGAGATGATGAAGGAAATTATGACAGATGAGTTATTAATAAAGCTGAATATTTAGGCTCAGCAGATATGGAGAGGAGCGTCTGACTTTCAATTAGAACTTTTGAATGATATGAAAAAGTTGGATCTATCTATCTATCTATCTATCTATCTATCTATCTATCTATCTATCTATCTATCTATCTATCTATCTATCTATCTATCTATCTATCTATCTATCTATCTATCTATCTATCTATCTATCTATCTATCTATCTATCTATCTATCTATCTATCTCAAAAGACAAACAATTCGAACGATGTATCAGTTTTGCAAAATAAAAATAAAACACTGGTTCTATCTACATTTTATTGAAAAATGGCATTTTTCTGTTTGTTTTTTTAATACCCTTCTCTGTAATAATTTATAGGACACAAAGCAACCAAATGCCTACATGAGTCCTGTGTTGTAATATTTGATAAATACATCATGATACTGGTGTGAGCTCTTTGAATGTGGAAGCCTGATTTCCCAAGTTTTAGGTCAGAAAGAGTCAGAAAGAGTCAGAAAGAGTCGAAAAAAGTCGAGCTACCCTGAGTTTTGAAATCATTACGGCTGCCAAAGGTGTGAAATGTCAGGATAGTGGCAGAGCAGTGGCACGCGTGGTGGTGCAAAAACATGCAGCCTAAGTTTCTTCAGTGCTTTAACTCATGCAGTGATTAAACAATATATCAATATTGGGCCGTGTTGCTAATAACAGTTAGCCCCCACGCCGTTGATCAAATCCGGCTGTTCTCTGCGCAGCAAGGAGAGCGCCTCCCAAATCGGATGAGACAACATCTCCGTCTCAGAGCTCAGACCGCCGTTACAACTCACACCGAGCCTTTCCTACTGCCCCTGGGTATTATTTTGCAGGAATTTTCCCCTTTTCTAAGTTATTGCAAGGTTCAGGTTTCTCCTTCAGTGTTTCTGTAAAAATGGATCCACCAGGGAGTAGAGCTAAGAGGAAGTTGGTATCTGACTGGGCGGTATAATCCTCTGGGTATTCATGCTTCTGCCTCACACGGTACTGCAGCTGTTGTTTTGAAAATTTTCTGCATTTTTTTTCTTTCATTTGACCCCAGAACAGCTGTGAAAATAGGATTTTTTCGCATCGACCCAACAGTCTTGTTCAGTGACTTGCGAAACTATTCCCCCCTCCGAAACTTTCTCACATTTTTTTTCCGGCCCGACGTCCATTTTCAATGTGTTTTATGGGATTTTATTGTGGTAGACCAACATGAGGTAGAGCGTAATTGTGTACCCTAAGAAAAAGTGGTCTCTAGAGGCAAATGGGAACCCTGCAGGGGCTGCAGAGATCTACAGTTCATGTCGACAAGGCAACTATCACCATGTTCACTCCACATATCTGCATTTTATAGAGCTACAAGCCATAAGAAGTCCCATTTAAAGTTTGACACAAGCCATGTAGGGGACAAGGCAACCATGTGGAAGAAGACGTTCTTCCACATGGAAAATTAAGCCTTTTGGCCGAGACGCATAACTCTTCACATCTCCCTGAACACCCAGCATGCTGTGCGGATGCTTTTCTTTAGCAGCAGCACAGAAACGGCTCCGAGTTGATTGGAAGATGGACGGACAATCCTGGAAGGAAACCTTTGTAGAGGATGTAAAAGACTTGAGACTGAGGGAGGGTAACTTCCTGCAGGACAGCAAGCCTTGCACATAGGGCCTGGTACAACACAATGGTTTGGATCAAAGCATATTCATGTGTTGAAATGGCCTAATCAAAGTCCAGACTGACAGGGGTGTCTGAATTAGGGCTGGACAAGTAATCACATTTGCAATATAATTGCAATAAAAGAAAAAGCAATTTCCAAATGGTAGAGGTCTGCCATTTCTGGCTATGTAACATATTAATGGATAAGGCGCGTCCTTTAGGTGTTGGTAATATGTTTAAAGTGGGTTTGCCTCCACATGGAAGGGAACAGAGTTGCAGCAGCGGGATAATCTGATTTTATTATTTGTTTTAGAGTTTATATAATCATACTTTTTTTTACCATAACCTTTCAGCAATCTCCCCATAGCATTAAGTACTTGTGAAACTGATTAATACATAAACTTGCTTGTTTGTTGTACTTTATGTTCAACAAGCTATTCTCTTGAATAATAATATTCTGATTAATAAAAACAGCTACATTTCTTGTTTCAAATAGTTCTTGTTTACATGCATCTTTATCTACAGGCTATTTTTGTTGCTTGTGGTTAATGCATAGTGTATATAGACTTAGACTTAGACAACTTTATTGTCATTTTGTATGTACAGAGTGCATACAGAACGAAATTTCGTTGCATATAGCTTAGGACAGAGCTCTAGCTATAGCTCTAGATTCTGTATATATATCTATTTTGTCTGCACCATCAACACCAAGTCAAATTCCTTGTAAGTGCAAACCTACTTGGCAATAAACTTGATTCTGATTCTGATTCTGATGCGGAGAAAAGTCAAAATTAAATCGCAATTATGGTTGAAATATATCGCAATTTTGATTTGTGGCAAAATCGTACAGCCCTCGTCTGAATGCAAATCCACACCACGCTTTTTCAGATTGTTGTTTAATGAAATGTTTAAAGTTATGCATCATTTTTCTCTTCGTTCACAACGACGCACCACTTTGTGTTGCTCTATCACGTCAGAGGAACAATAAGTAATAGTGACACCTAGTGGTTAAAATCGGAACAACACGTACACGACGCCTTTCACAAAGCCTCGGCATTTACCCAACGGTGCTGCGGCTGTATAAACGCCACTGGAATTTTACTAACACAGCATAAGCACGACGTTGTAGTCGGTTCTATTTCTTGTCCGCTTCTCTTACTGGCTTCTATGTTCGCAGGCTGCTGCTCAAAATAAAATACCAAATGCTGCGCTCTGTGTTGGGAACCCTGGGAACTCATATGATTGGCTGAGGAACCAGGAAGTAGAACCCACTCTGAACCAAAGTATTTCCAGTACCTCTAGGTTTGATAGGAGAAAAACTGGACTAAGACCTTGTTGATGGAGAGAACCGATTGTTTATAGGGAATGTTACTTCCATCCCGGGTGACAAATTAAAATGATTTAGGTTGATTTTATAGTAAATATCTGACTTATTTCTCCTTTCAGTCCTCATAAAATACATTGAATTTTGTAGTTGTGATGTGACAAAAGATAGAAAGGGATATGTATAGATTTTTAAGGCGCTGCATATTGACCGCTAACAGGGACAGTTATAGAAACACAAAAATAATGATAATATATTTAATAGTCAGCACAGTCCTTAAGGTTTTGGGGTTACTCTGAACTGGTCACGGGTAACATTGACGTCTGCCTGTTTGAACAAGTTAATTATTAACAACATCTGCTTTAGGACGTCTTTGTAGCTGCCCTGTTGCACAGTGAACTAAAAGTGGAGCAGATAACGTGCTTCTGTGACATTTGACAACATTTAAAGCCGGATTTATTTCTGTTGGGACTACTTTTGTGGCCGCACTGGAGATTAACGTCCGGTCACCGCAAACAGGTTGAATTAGAATGGGCTTTTATGCACAATTATGTTCAGTTGACTCCGTCCTTCAGAGTGAAGTCATAATAAAACTCCTCCATCCATTTGCTGCATGAAGCAGTTAGAATAGATGAAAAAACATCATATTCCAAACAGGATATGCCCTGATAAGACTTTTTCTGTCTGATTTCCAGCTACCTGTAGGATGGATCCTGATACTTAGCTGGATGGAGGTAGTTGCTCAGAATCTAGTGGAAACTAAAGGAGTCCATCCCTCTTTGTGCTCTTTGTGAAGTGTATGTCCCTAACATTCAACCGATGTTTGAGAAACCCAGAAGAATCTCATCAGAGTGCAGACCTTTGGTTGCTGTGCTTATAGAAAGAAAGTGGTGGGAGTTTTTATTTTTTGATTCGTTCATTTGAATTTTAACTTGATGATTACGGGTTAGACAGGACCGAACGGCAACAAAGTTCTACTTTGCGATAGATTCAGTGGCTCCGGCGTGGTTTTCTTATTCGGAATGCAAAAACAATAGTCGCAGCTCCCCAAAATACCCCAACGAGTAAATTAATAGTTTGTGCTAAAAATGCCACCAAGGAGAAGTTTTACAAGGAAATAAGAAACTGCTTATACATGAAAAATCACATGGAATGGGGAAGTCTGAGAAACATAAATACGTGATAAAATGATATGTAAGATCTGCCTAGTGATTGGTGTGCTTTTCAGAACTTTCAGAAACATCTTTATATGCAGATTATTTGTATGGCAAACCAACGTTTCCTGTCCCGGGGCCCTCAGCTTGAACACCAGCGGGGATTTGAAGCAGCGTTTTCTGTAGTTTGTATGCTGGACCTTTAGCCTCAGCCCCTCTTGCATGCTGGCGTCGCCACACACTCGCCAGAGCTTCCCATTTATTTTGTGTTCTAGTTTCCCCCACACTTCCCTTCTGTCTCTATAGCCAGTGAGCCCATGCAAGTGTTTGGGAAACATCCCTTTAGTGGCGACTGGAGAGCTCTGCTTCCTGTCTGCGACGCTGAAAGGGCTGACGGAGTTGTTGACAGCGCGCTGCCTTGCCTCTGCCTCTACAGTGTGGGGTGTATTTTGGGAAGAGGCTTTCTGGATCACATGACTGACTTTTGTGCTTCTTTATTCTGTCTGTGACGCCACTTAAGCTGAATGGTAAATGCCAGGTTCCTAGGTAGTCGAGGAAAGTCTGGAAAAGTGTGAAAACCTTCCAGGTCTGGATAAAGCTTTATCTAAACGTCTTACCTTCATCGTGTCCTTACTTTCTACCTTGAGCCCTTACCTCTTTCCCTCTTTGAGTCTTTCTTCTTTCTGTCCTCCCAACTTGGTGTCCCTACATCCCTTCTTTCCGTTTACTTTTGTTTTACTTCCTACTTTCCTTTCTTTACTTGTCCTTCCTTGCTTCCCTTCTCTGCATCCCCCTTTCTTTCCTTGTGTCCTTCCTTCCTCCTATCAATATTTTGTTTCCTTCCTCCCATCATTTCCCGTTTTCTTTCTTCCTCCCCTCATCTCCTGGTCCTTCCTTCCTTCCTTCCTTCCTTCCTTCCTTCCTTCCTTCCTTCCTTCCTTCCTTCCTTCCTTCCTTCCTTCCTTCCTTCCTTCCTTTCTTGTGCCCTACTTATGTCCTTTCTTTTTTCTTTCCTTGTCTCCTATCTTCCTTCCTTCCTTTATTGTTTTTTCCATTTTCTTTTTTGTCATTCCTCTCTTTTATCCATCCATCCTTCCTTCCTTCCCTGTGCCCTACCTACCCTCCCTCCTAAAGTCATATTTATTTGTTTCCTTGTCTCCTACCTTCCTTCCTTCCGTGTATTTTCAATTGTCCCTTATGCCCTTCATTTCTTCCATCCATCCATCCATCCATCCATCCATCCATCCATCCATCCATCCATCCATCCATCCATCCATCCATCCATCCATCCATCCATCCATCCTTACTTCATTCCCTATACCTTATTTACCCTCCATCCTTATGTCTTTCCTTTTTCTTTCCTTTTCTCCTACCTGCCTTACTTTTGTTTTTTTTTCCTTCTTTTTTCCTATGGTCCTTCTTTTCTTCCTTCCTGTTTGTTGGTTTCCAGGCTCCACATTTTAAGCATGTCTAGTGTAAAAATATCACAATTAATTTTAGTATTTTTGAAATGAACATGAAGGACTGAGAAGTTGGGTCTGGAAAAGTCTGGATTGTTTTTCTTTCTTTTTGGAAACGTGTGGAGGAAGACTGTCAATGCAGACGGCTTAGGGAGAAGTTAACTTATTTCAGTCATTCAGGGCCGCTTCAACATGTCCTGCCGTTCCAAACAACACAGGTTTAATTACATTCTTTCACATTCGATATTTCATTTGCGTCCCTTCTCCCTCGTCTGGATTGACGGGCCCTACCCAGATGACTCTCAGGCTGCAGTCATGTTTTCCTGTTACTGCTCAGCTCCCAGGCAACAAAGAAGGCGTGTGAAGCTTTTCAGGCTGATGTCATGATGAGAAAGAGAGTCAGAGAGTGACTGAGAGAGGAGGGAGCTTGGCCATATTTAGCCCGGGTGGCCTGACTTCATTTACCTTACATGTGACCTCAGTGTGAACACAGAGAAGACCGGATTGCTCAAAGTCCAAACAGATATCATTAAAACTGCAGACTCAGACTGCTTTTCATTGCTTCCTACAAGTACAAGAGTGTAACTAAAATTGTTTAGGACTGATGGGCGGTAGCTTTCTTGTTGTTTTTTTTAAACATTTTAATAAACTATTGAGTTATTCTATGTATAACTCAAAGAGATTATGTGGTCCTGCTAGACTTTATTATGTAGGCAAGATTATTATGTAGACTAGAGAAAGAATACCATCTCCTTTAAAACGATACACTAGGCTCTAAAACTAGGGATTTTATTGTGACATTCCAACTTGCTCTGGTATTCTTCTGTTTCTATAAAGTCACCAGCAAATACACTGGACTCTCTTATGAAATAAAATTACAAACCATGAACGATAATCCCTTTCTTTCCATTTTTGTTTGAATAATCTTAATTAACATCTTTGTAATCACCTATCGGAACAAAATATAAATAATTGTGTCTCAGCAGTACTCAGTAATATTGAAATATACTATTCCTTGATCATCAATAGAGGTATTCCATAAAAAAGAAGGGGAAAACAAGGAAATGTACCCTAGATGTTATTATGACCGGCCCAAGTGATTAATTACCGGGTCCCAAAGATTACTAAACTAACTTTCAATTGACGCTGAGCTATAGTTTTCTCCATGCAACATGCCTTCTTCAAGCCTTCCTGCCTTGTTCAGTCGCAGGGTGCTGGACTTTAAGGCCAATACTTAGTTAGCATTTTTCTTGCAACTAATTGTAGTATTTGCATCAATTTAACTAACTTGTATGAATCCTTACTTGAGGACACTCCAATTACAAAATGGACAAATTCTGATGACAAATTACATTTTAATATAGTTTGGGTTTCCCCAAAATGCCCTGCCAGAATGGTTTCAGAACGGGGCAGTCCCAAAATATATGTGTGTGGTCCCCAATGTCATTACAATTTCTCCAACACCAAATTTATATTATTTCTATCACATTTAGATATGGTAGAGGAAGTCCTAAAGAATCTCATCATAACTTTCCATCCAAATTCGCTCCATATGGGAATGTGTGGTTTTGTGGCCATATTTACCTTTAGCCAATCGTGATCTTCAATAATGACGTTTGCTTCTAATTCCCATTTACCCTTTACATCCAGAGAATTATGGGACAACCTCGACCTCGCAGTTATGATATAGTGATATGATTTTTGTATTTCTCCTCTCATCCACGATATATTTTTAAGCCTCGTTAACCTTTTTTCAAGCATAACCTTTTTGCATTATTATTCCTGTTTTGAATCTAAATGTGAGGCATTACCTTTTACGCAAAGAGCAGTTTTTTGAATTATGATTTCAGTCATTAAGGGATAAAAAAAACTATCCAAACCCTCCCCACTCTCATGTAAAAAAGTAATTGCCTCCTAAACCTAATATTAGTTGCGCCACAATTGGCAACATTGCCATCAAGTGTTTTACTCTGCAATAAGCCTTTTACATCCCTGTGGAGCCATTGTGGCCCACTCTTCTTTGACCCTTTGATCCCCTTAGCACCGACCGGGCCACGTTTAAACGCCACAGACTACCTGAGTATTGTTGCTGACCACATCCACCCCTTTCATGACCACTGCGTACCCATCCTCTGATGGCTACCTCAGGGACAATCCGGTCGTTAAGTCTGACGTCACGGGTGAACTTCCAGGTCCACATCAGCTGTACATGACATTGTGGTTTATGCTTACGGTTAATTCTCAAACTCGTATTTATGCTCTACAATGTCAAAGGTTAGCGTATGTACTGTAGTTAGCATTTGTGACAGGTTAGTTTAATGCTAACACGACGAGTCAGCAAAATCGCACCATTTTAATAATTTCCTGGAGAAGAACTCATCTTGTCGACTGCAGCCATCTCCTCTTCTCCTTCTCGTCGCACGGGAAACGATAAAACGACAGCTGGAGTTGCTTTTTTTTTTGTCTGCGATCTATCAAGACGGCAGGGAACACAGCACAGCGGCATATTGAATAAACGACGGAAATGTCCGGCTTGGATCCGGAAGCAGTGGTAGATACGTCACGACTTAGCAGCCCCCACAGGGTTCAATGTCACAACGCTCAGATTTCTTAAAATTTCTTAAAAATCACAATGTCGCCCGTTCCAGAAAAGTCCCGTCATAAACCCACAAAGATGAGGGCCGGTCTGAGCTACTCCTGGCCGTTGATTACACAAAACCACGTCAGTGACATTCTTTATATCTGGGAGCTTTCAAAAACCGTGCCGGCATTGTGGAACCAGCGGAGGAATGCGGTGGAGTTCTGCGGGGTCGATGTAGAGCGTTGCACATAAGATAATTCCTGAAAGGTTAAACAAATGTTTGGTACATGACGCCGTTATTGCATGTTAAACATGCAACCAACAAGAGGAGGCTTTGTGCGTGTTTGCTTGAAATCCCCTGACAAGCCAGCTGCACAGGCAAGGCCATTTTACCCTTCCAGAAATCAGCTGATGCGGCAGCGTGACCACCTCGCTTGGCAATCACAGACGTTACAGCAGCAGGTTAACTTGACCCCCCCCCTCACTGCTTCGGTGCATTCACAAAACACAGAAATGGTGAACAGCTGTCTTTTTTTTCTGTCCTGTCTGGCAATGTGGCATTAAAAATTGTCGTCTTAATGGCAAAAAGAGCCCAACAGATTTTACTTTCACAGGTGGAGCATTACTGCTTTCACCATAGTGCTCCGCTTGATTTATATATGCAGTAGGCTTTATTAGAATTTATGCTGGGACTATTTGATGTTAAATGGACATTGAAACAGGTAGAAGTAGGGGGAAAAAAAGGAGAGAAACAGATCAGACAAAATGCCTAAAATGCAGAATAGGTGAATCCACGTCACCAATAACCACGAAGAATGGCGGTGTACCTGAGAAAGAGGCCGGTGAGTGTACGTAGCGGGAAACATTGCTTAGGCTTTAGGAGCCGCCTGTTAAAACCTCTCCGTGTGTAAAGATGCTTTCTGACACGGTGTTATTAGTTTTGTCTCGTTGCGCGTTGACGGCGGTATTGAGAAATAACACGGCTGTGCGTTAGCGGTTGGGTGATTATGCCTCACACCGCTGACATGTGCTTATCGGATCCTCACAGATGAAGCTTGCGGCTCTTGCAACATCTTCTGACTAATTTAAGCTCCGTGCTTTTTGAGAAGACAGGGACACTTTTTGAGCTCGTGCTGTCATGACTTTTAAAGGTGCTCTAATCCTAATAATCGCACATGTTTGCCGCTCAAACTGAAATGAACAATACAGTCTCTTGCATCTGTTCAAACGTTACTGGTGGCTAAAAGGGAAGCGCTTTAAGCCGGTCATAGTCGACAGCTCTAGCAGCAGATCTAACTGAACAATCTTGGAGAGCGTTGCATAATACGGTGCAGCATAACACCAGGAAGCCAGGAAGTCCATGCAGGAAATAGACACTTAAAGAGGAAATTGGAGGATGGGTCTCAGGCATGTTAGTTGGAAAAACAAGACAGATTTGTGATTGCACTTTTTTTCTGAAGACGATCGATGATGATGAACTGTATTGTCCCAAAGGAAATTTGTCTTTTGTTCAGAAAACGAAAAAAGTCAGAGAGTGATCAGGCAACTAGGACAGCTTAGACTATAAGGAAACTCAAAGCTTATTTGACTTCCTCTCCTCACTTCTACGTTGTGTTTTGCTGACTAGAAGCCTAGCAGGAGAAGTGGTGCAGGCAGGGTTTCTTAAATGAGTTTGGTGGTGTTGTTCCCCCTTCACAGTGCTTCAGACGGTATTTTTTGACATGTGGTTATAATCTTTCTGTCTTCCACACTCGATGCCTGTGCGAATCTGACATTTTACAGCGATCAGCTAGCGTGAGTCACACTGACTAAATAATGATGCACAGTTTAGCTAGCATTTACAGGGCCCTCTTCTAAGCATGGCTTGTATAAGAGCAATAGGTGTCACTCCTTCGGTTTCTTAACATGTTTTTTTTGGAACCATTAAAACCGAAAAATGCGCTAGAACGTTCTTTCAGCCAGCTGATGAGCTGTGCGCAGCAACAGGTGGGGGAGAGGTGCCACTGTGAAGCCCTCTCTTCACACAATTAAATGAGCTACAATATGATGGAAGATCTTAGCATTTAAATAAGAAAAAAACTTTTTAAAGTTATACATTTTACCAGTAGGGACTGGTGCCCTTATTAAGAAGCCACCTCTGGTTGACACCGTAAGTCCAGATGAGCACATTTTGAAGATTCCCTGTCAAGAAAAATCCCTGGAAAGTAAGCTCCCCTAAATGTTTTGGGGGATTTAACCATCCGATCGTTCCTCGCGCCCCCTGGGAATTACGCAATCACTTGAATTGGAGGAGGCCGTGGGTGCACACAGCACCAGCTCTTGTATGCGACAGTGACTGTTTCTGTTTACGCTGCTTACATAAGGAAGCCCCTCGTCAGTTTGACCGCGGTGCTTGTTCTTCGTACTCCTCGCCACGTCCCTTTTCTGTCAGCATGGCAGCAAACGACGCCCTTCTGACGGCCTGCTCGGAGGGCGCCCGCCCCGTATCACCAAACAACATGATATTTATCCACCCACCGCGTTCCAGATACGTATTCCCTCTGCTGTTCAGGACTCAAATGATCACAGACGTTGGTATGCAGCGTCTATTATTACTTTCCTCTGTTGTTAGGCGCTGTTAAACAAATGCCAGTGGCTGTGTAGTAATTTTACAGCCAGAGATTATACAGTCTGGTGTGTTTCTGCGGCGAGGACAGCTACCATGCAGCATTGTTAAGGGAAAGGTTACTGTAATAAAGGCTGGATCACTATTTTTATGCATCTTTTCTAAAACAAAAATGGAGCTTTTCTGACTTTATGTCCTGACTTTATATATGGATAACACTCTGATTGTAGTAAAGGTCAGAGCAACAGCGCTGATTAATTGTCAACACACAGAAATGGTTATGTTTGGCATTTGAATTTTGGCAGGGTTCCTTTATATGTTAAACATTTCCGTATGCGGCAGCACTGAGAGGTGGATGGGTACATCGATACATCAGGGTAACAACTTACTTTGCGATGAACTTGGTTTGGATTCTGATCATCTACATTGAGTCTGCAGCCTTGCTTCTGCCTATGTGAAGCTCCTATAAAACATACATTTAAAGCTGCAACAGTCTTATTCATCTAATGTTACTAATATAGTAGTAGGCCGTGTTAATGATCAGCATTTGCCATTTAAATGCAGTAACACTGACATGCGTTAAACCCACAACTGAACAAAAATCTAAGATGGGCCTTGAACTTGCAGAGACGTTTATTCATATTATTTCCACACAGAAGGTAATAACGACAGTCGTGCTATAAATATAACGCCTGGTATTTGCAAAATAACAAGAAAGATATCCAAAAATATCAAAAGATGAGGAATTGCCAGACATACTTGTCAGAAGTATCTCCGCGTTTAGACTCAGTCAGTCCTGGTAAGGGCTTCCGCAGAGATTTTACTGGCAGCCAACGCAGACAGGGAGTGATTTTGTATTTTAGCATATCTCGTGGGCTGTATGAATCAAACTAAATTAGCTAGACTTGTAAAAGGATAAACCGACATTGAAGCTAAACAGACAGATCCCACCTCAGAGTGTGGTACGCTGTTGACGTGCATTTTTCCCTTTAAACACACATTTGACAGGTCACACTGAAACCCTCCGACACGTAACAGATCACCGCATTTCAACCAAGGGTAGTTCTCTTGAAAATAGAGCAAGACAAGTGTTTATGAGCGGGAGTATATAAATAGAGTATTAGACAAGTGTTTATGAGTGGCTTGTGAGCGGGAGAGCGGTCCGGCAGAAGAGATGAAGGAGCTGCGGGAAATGACTGTTCCAGGAGGCTCTTGTGGAGGATCAGCATGTTAACCTGACTAACGGCAGATGGATGTAGTTCCGCCGAGCTCCACACGGCTTCACACGTCCATCTGGGATCGCTCCATTGCAGATGTATTTTAGAATGATCAAAAATCCTTGCAAATGATTGGATAAACCACTTGTCCGTATTCTTTACTGACGTGCTACATGCTCTTGCAAAACCTGGTCGGGAGAAGGGGCGAAAACATCATTTCCACTAACAAAAGCCTCCAAAGCCATTCTCTGTTGTTCTTTTAAAGAATTAATATTCGGTAGATTGGACAACGCTGATGAAACAGCAGCGTCAAAGCGTCAATGCTACCGCTTGGTCCCTTGCTGCGAGACGCCATTGTTGTCTGAATCAAAACAGCTACGAAAATCCCACCCGGCGATCCTGATTGGCTCGTCCATTTTATGTGGTATTGAAATCCCTCCCAATGGCAGCGATTCCAGATGGATGTGTTGACGCCGTGTGGAGCTCAGTGGAACTACATCCATCTGGCGAGAGTCAGGTTATCAGCATGTGGAAATTCTTAAAACAGATATGTTAGCTATTTTTACTTATAAAACTGAAATTTCCTTAAAGAATTTTATTCTATCTGATTTGTTGAATTTGTTTGATATATTTGCACTAAAATGGCTGAAAGCACCAAGTAATGTTTTGCACGTCTATTTATTGACTTTGTTTTATCTGAAAGTGTGTTTCTGAACAAATAAGCAAGCAGTTATGCTTCCTGTCTGCGATGTGGATTATATTTTACCTCACAGCAGCTGTTGATGAAGTTGTAAAAAAATACAATAAAGAAATAGTTATGAAAAATATAAAATGTCTTTATTCTTTTTTGCTTATTTTCTGTAACAAAAAAAATACAATGTCACATCAAGGTGCTATGATTAATGAAAGGCACACAACATATATTTTTTAGGTATTTTATATTTATTTTGGGTATATATTTAACAATATTATTTTCCATTCAATTCAAATTTGTGTCAATACCCGCCCTGCTATCCCCGATCGTCTCAAATTTCAGTTCCTGCAATGTATTCCCCTCAGAACGACTGGTTGTTGCAATTAACAATTAACAAGCAGTGAAGGTGGCAAAAACAGTGACAGTCCTGTCAATTTTGGTTTCACAGGTATGATGCAAAGGTGCAAATCCATGACATAACCCGTAGTGTCCCAGTCCTCCTGTTTTGGAGGCTTGTAACCTGCGCGCTTGAACCCTTATGTGCACTTCCACCAGCTGCACACTTCATAGAAGTACGTAGGCTTTAGTGTGAGTATTGGGACAGGGCATTGCTCTCCAAGCCATGATAATGATGATGTTGTTAATGATGACTTTTGACCTGGAAGACCCTAGAATAGTCAATATTATTGAATTCCTGCCTCCTCCGCTTTTAACCACGATGTTGTCAAACCCTTTCTTAAGAAATCCAGGTTGGTTCCCTCTCATTCGAATCAGTAGAGACACATTTCTAAACTACATTTTAAATAAAAAATCTTGGAAAAAGTTTTGGGTGACCAATTGATTTCTTCTCTGGAACAAACAACACAATTAAAATAATCTAACATTTTCTTTTTGTAAAACACTTTGAACAAACACTGTTTTACATCATAAAGGTTGCAGACACTTGGGAATTTACTGTTCGAACCTTTCAGCAGCTGTTGATGCTGTCCATCATATCCTCCAAGTTAACAGACTTTGTAGCTTTGTAGGGCTTTCTGATACTATTTTAGACTATTTTTGTTCCCAACTTTCAAACAGAAGCTTCAGTGTCCATGTAAACCACAACATGTCAGAGTCTACTGATCTAATATGAGGGGTACCCCAAGGCTTTGTGTTGGGCCCACTTATTTTTGTGTTTTATGTGCAACCCCCTGGACAGCTCATTGATCAATTTTATCATATCTACTATCACCTTTAAGCAGATGACATTAAGCTGAAGCTCTCCTTCAGGAGTTCTTCAAACTGTCTGAATTACAGAAGTGCTCACAAGGAGTTACAAGCTAATTAAAAAAAACAACTAGGAAGTGTGTCTGCTCTTTGCCTTGGATGATCAAAGCTTAAACAAAAATTTTATGTGAGGATTTTGTGTACAGATGTCTGAACTTTCTATCTGTGTTATGTGTTAATGTTATTAATTAGCCTTAACAGTTGCTTTTTATCTCCTCGTTTGTATATTCCTTTTTGTCCAGGTCTGGTAAAAATCAAAGACGCACATGACATCGAGGAGAAGTTGAATGAGGTGGAAAGACTTCTAAAGAATGCCATCAACATGCCGTGCAAGGTTGGTAATTTAATTAATGCTGCATTATGGAGTTCGTATAGGCCTACTGGTAATTTGACTAACAAACCTAGAAGCACTAAATGGTCCTCCCTAGGTACCTCGTTATGTGATAAAATGGAGGGGGGAGGGTGGTAAAAATAACAAAAGATAAATAATTACACCAACTCCCTTTGCCCAAATTCGATTAAATAAATAAATAATATACAACTTTTAACAGAGTATTATTATTGTTTGTTTTAGGTCGAAATGCTCACATACTCCTCTGGACGGCTCCTTGTTAAATACAAATATAATCCTTGTGCTGTGGTTTAGGTCAACAGGATCCATTAAAGCGAGATATTGGAAGTTTACTCCACCTCCAATATGCGCGGACAGATACGTGTAGAGCTCAATTTCTCACACTATAAACTGCTCCGGGGTGAAGAAGTCTTCACATCGACCTGTTTTATATGCGACACCGAGCTTGATACACTGAGCCGCTTCAAGCAGGCGGTCGCAAGGACGCGAGGCGTCACAGCCACTTTCTGTGCTGCACTGACTAGATGGCTCTAATCGCTCAGCTAGCTAAACAAACATGCTACTAGTCTTTCCCTCCGCTTCTTCATGTAGGAATTTGTCACAATAAATGTAGACAATATACGCTCCACTATGAAGGGTAAATTGTTCGCGGAGAGTCAACGGGGAGTCCGAGCAGGTCACAGCATGCGCACAGTACGCCCAAGTCTACGGGAGCCTTACCTCTCAACTGCTCCGATATCAATACCAGTTTGCATCAAATCCCTAACACCGTCAACAAATTAAACTGTAATGTCCAAAATAAGCTATCTATATCTGATAGTTTATGTGAAATGTTGAAGTAAAAAGCAGCTATATCTCCATACAGATGTATAAAATGGTTTCTGTGCTAGCTAGCAACATTACAGATATGCTCAATGAGTTTAAAGCTAACTCTGATTAAAAGAACATTAATCAAGCTTTAAAATAAAGCTTTTTTTCTTTTTCTTTTACTTCACATTTTTCCTATGAGTTCTGTTTCAGTGCTTATATTTACATCCAATTACTGTAGGCTATATATATTGTAAAAGCAAGCTAAACCTGCTTCATTAGCTTCAAGCTATCACCAATTAAAAAACAATCACATTTTTATGTTGGACTTTCGAAGGAAGCTGGAGTACCTGGAGAGTACCCACACATGCACAAGGCAGACATTCTCGTTCCTCACAGAGTGTCCAGAACTGGGATTTGAAAAAAAGAAAAAGAAAAAAGAAAATGCTTTTCCGGCTGTAAGGCAGCAGCAACAAATAAAAGCAACTAGTACAGCAACAAAACCAACAAACTACAAGATCCCTCTCGAAGCAGAAATACAATGAGACTCTATAACATGACAGGTACATTGTTGAAAGAAAAAAAAGTAAAAATAAACGTAAGGCTAAAGCAGCTCCATCATTGCCATTGTCTTTTGTAAAAAAGTACCAGAGCCATCTGGAACGATCCCTTATGCAACACAGCTTCCAAAGTAGCGTTTTGACAGATAAAATAAAAAAAAGATACCTTAAGAACATTCAACAATGATTTAGATATTATTTTGACTGTAAAAGGTATTGTGGCAAATAAAAAAAATCAACAGTGTCTCTTTGTCAAAGTTTTAAAGGTTTTCAAAACAAAACATCACGAGTTTGTGATTTGGGAAAAGGCAAACACTGACTTATAACCAATTTTCTTTAGTTTTTGCCTGCATTTCTCTAGCAGGTCATGTTAGAGGACACGCTAGTCCCTCGTGTCTGTGAGCTTTTCCTTAATGTCGGTACAGCTGAAGTCTCAGAAGCTATGTCTGAAAACAATCCCCCCCTCCAGTTTTCTAGGTCAGAGGTGATGTTGACTTTCTTTGAGCGCTCTCCACTGGACCAGGTGTTAAGGAACGACAAAGTCCACAGAATCCAGCCATGCTTTCAGAGTCCGATCAACATATCAGGTACATGTACATGTGCAGCATATCGATGAGCGTGCTGATTTCATCCCCCGGGCTTTGATAAGTTCAGATATTGATGCAACGCTGCACTCTGTACTTTTCAGAAATCATGCGGTCAAATGGATTCTGTCTGGCCAACACAGAAACCATTGTATTTGATGACAGCATCCCAGAAGAAAAAGAAAGACCTTCATCCACAGACTCTGTAGAACACATGTGAGTACTGAGTCAGTGTAGAAATACAGTGTGCATAAAAACAAAATTTGCATCAGGTTTTTCACCAATTTGCCTCCTTTTCCACACATCCTATTATTTGCACGTTTGTCTCTGAGTTGTTGAGTGAAGAAGTGTTTTAATGTGACCGTTGACCCCCTTCGTACATGACAGGAAGTCTGTCCGTACACCTCTTCCTTCCCTCTTGTGTAGGAAGCAAAAGAGGAACACATTCCTTTTGGTACTTCCCACAGAGCAGCCTTTGTAAAAATAAGAATTGGGTAAAAGAAAAAAACAACTCTGAGTTTATTGGTGACAGATTTATACCTATATGTTCTATTTTAAACATAGCTATACACCCCTCGCTTGTATTGGGTTAAAGGTCATTTGCAGGTTGCACTTTGACCACGCCTTTTCTAACCATCAAAAAGTTTCTGGTGGTTAGTTTTAAATAAGTTAGATTTGGCTTTTTTCGGCCGCGGTCCACATATTTTCAGTTGTGTTTAATGTAATTCCACAATCTCATATTCCTGGATTCATCTGTTGCAACGTCAGCTTTGGTGTGAGTCTGTTATCATTGTCCGGTATGTTCAAGTTTCAACTGTCTTATCCACAATGTCAACCTCAGACAAGGAAAACCAATTAGAAAGATCCAGAACAACCATGGAAAGGGCAACGCTCTGGTCTGCTATCGACTGTACGCTGCTGGAGATGAACAGAGAAGCAATTGCTTCCAACTTGATGACTTTAAACTCAATGCAAATTCTCACAAGGAGGATCCAATGGCTACTGAAGAAAGATTTTGTGGTTAGACGAGACAAAAATGAAGAACCATTCCTTTGAGTCTTTCTAAAACATGCAGGACCCCGGCTCAGGAGAACTGGAGTCCGACGCTACAATGTCGGGGAGCGGGATAGGACTAATCAGGCTTTCAACCCAAAGAAGACTGTGTCTGGTGTCATGGATGGTGGTGGCCGGTTTCTCTGCCACTGGTTTAACTTCACCCCACAAATCTACAGAGGGAGTTCTAACAGGAAAATGGTCCCAAATACACGTCAGAACTGATTTTTGAACGGATAAAGCAGGCTGACGTTACGCTCATGAAATCCTTTTCGTTTTGTCAGGAACCATAATGAACCCAGAAGACTGTTAGTGGCGTGTACTGAGGGTGTATAAATCCATTTGAGCATATATCTACCATTTTGAACTTCCCTAAATGAAAGAAAATTCACAACAACTTGTAACATGTTCAGCAAGTTCTTGTTTTAAAAGTCAAAATCGTTTGTCATGGGGTAGAGCGTGCGACCTATGTATGAGGCCTTAGTCCTCAACGCGCCCATCCCAGGTTCGACTCCTGGCCTGTGGACCTTTGCCGCATGTCTTCAGCTTCTTTCTCAGCCTTGTTTCCTGACAACAACTTTGAAATAAAGGTCACAAAAATAGTAAATAGAATTTGTCATACTGTCAATATACACTAGAAAATTAGCTGTTTCAATAAACCATTAAAGGTCCACAATAAATATGACATTTATCCCAATGGTGAATCTTTTGACCGGACCTGCTTTGGTTTTCCCCGCCAGGTATGAAGATGGAGCAGATTTCCTGCCAGTGGAAGCAGACGTGTGTGACGAGGAGACGGAGGCGTACGTCACCAACCTCTCCTACTACCACCTGGTGCCGTTTGAAACGGACATCCTGGAATGAGCGCCTGCGGCCGGACATTTCTCCTTCGTCTGGCCTTAACTACGCGCCGCGTATGGCTCCCGATGGCAGCAGCCGCCGGAGGCGGTGAACCTTAGAAGATTGCTGCAGCGTCACCCCTCCGTCCACTTCACGGGACATCACCAGTGTGCCTCATTTGGGAGTCTTAGCTCCTGTGTCATAGGTGCTACAGATCTGATGGTTTCGTAGCCAGGTCGCAGAGCTACGCTGAGACATTTTCTAAAGAAGCTACTCAACCACTTTAAAGGGACCATAACCTATCAGCGCCGGTAGTTCGCCGTGTGACAGGGAACGTCGGTTGGACTCTCAATACAGCTGTAATTTATTGGGGGGTCCAGTGTTAATGTTATTGACTAGCAAGCATTGTAATTGTCTGGGCTGTTTTATATCCTCTGGCCTGCACGTGTAAACCGGCGACCTGCTTCGCTAAGGTCTTTGTGATGCGTCTGTAGCGTTGATTGTCTTCTCGTCTCTGAACTGTGACCGTCCCCCCCCCCCCCCTCCACCACCACCCCCTACCCCAAGCTTGACTTCTACAAAAGAAACACAAGTCTAAAGGATCGTTTTCCCTCCACAGTTAGAACTTGTTGAAGTTTTGCCTTTGTCTGTGTGATAAAATGCACGTACACTGCCACGTTTGTAACAAATAATCTTATGAATGTGAGCCCTGATCCCGAAAAGCTAAACCACTCGAGTGCTATCGCTGCTGTCGGACGGACGAGCGATGAAACGGGGCAAAGGACGCTTTGTTTCCCCCTCCCAGCTGAAGTCATTTCTGTCCCTCTATGCGACACGACATGAGTGGGATCGGTCAGCTTTACTGGAGCGTGGGAGTCTGCAGCTTAGCCTGGGACGGCCAAACAACACTTTTCTTTATCTGAAGAAGACAGATCACTTTGCTTGTTTGAATGCTGGATGAGGGGGAAAAAAAAGAAGAAAATCTTTATTGGTCCTGCCACGATAAAGAAGACGTGTACAGCTCTGAAAGCTTGGAGCTCAAAGGAGCATTGTGTTTGGCTTGTTTTAGATGTTTTCATTCCTATGTAAGCTAATGGCGCGCGCCCAGGTCCTAAAGTTTTCAACCCCCACAGACTTGGCACATGAGCCGGGAGCATGTCCTCCGCATGGGTCCATTTAGAAGAACCGGCCTGATCTCTATTCACCCCCGTGAGAAAGCAAACCACAGCTTCATTCTCTGTAGGGTATTTATTCTCTTACGGTTTAGATGTAGATGACCTTTTGAATCGGCACTTTTGCCCACGTTTTTCTTTTTTCAAGGGTCGATTTGAAACCATTTCCAGACCAAAGATGGTTTGGGTTGAGAAGCAAGTCTGCCTAATTTAACCTGCTGCCGTGACTGTAGTGGAACTAAACAAGCGCAAACCGCTGCAAAGGAAAAAGAGGAACAAAATGCTGGTACTTCAGTTTCTGTGCAATCATGACACATATCAATATGCCTGACGTGCCAGCTGGGGGTTGAGCAGTGATAAAAGCAAGATAATGTAAGAATACGTAGAATATTGCTTTATAATGTAATGTTCAGCCACTCTTTGTGATGCAAACTGTTCTCTGTCCTGTTCTTGTTTTTTCTCCCCATTATGTCTCATGTGAGGAGATACTTTGCAATGTAAATATGTTTAAATGAAGGTAGCCCTTATTATGAAGTTGTTTGATAACCTTGAAACAATTCAATTTTAGATACAGATTATTACTCGGAGATTTTCTCAGACGAATAAATATGTTTTTAATAAAACACGCGCCGCTTGTATCTGTTGGGTAAAAGGGTACTAGCATGAGCGAATAGTAATGGACGTAAGGTTATTTATCTTAAATTTGCACCTTTGAAGGCATTAAGAAAGCACATTGAAATCATTTCTGCAATCAGGCACACTTGTAACATCATTTAGTTAGCAGTTTTCAGCAGCTCTTTGCTATCCATATATACACAAATCATAAATGGATGTACAGTGACCTCATGAATGAACCATTTATATAATTTGACTGCATAGTTAGTAAAATCGCACTTTGCCAGTTGTCTTGGAGGGACACCTTGTGGCCAATATCTGTAGTGCTCTTTAGTTCCATCTGTCCTTAATAAGAATATTTATTGAGAGTCTGCAGGAAAAAAAAGCTGAAAACAAAAAGTACAATTAGATCCATGTTGGCCATTAGTATCGGTGTGTTGGTGCAATGTAAAAAAACAAAAACTAAAAACAACACCAAAAACAATGCACAGCGGCTGGAAAAGTAAATAATTAAACAAATGAATGCTGAATTAACAACATAACTACTATTTCCTATCTTAATACTTTTTTCAATTTAGGAAAATTAACCAAACTTGGAAAGCACACATACAAGATAAAATAAATAAAAATAAATATGGGACTTTATGCATAATATTACTGCTGATCCAAAAAAAATGTTAATTAGATTTTAAACAGATTAAAATATCAAGTGTTTGCAGCACCAAACTACAAACAGATCAGATCAGAATAATATAAGTTATAAATGAAGAAACTTACAAATAAAAAATAAGAAAAAATAAATTTATGAAATCTTTAGACATTAGGCTGAATGCAAACATGCAAGGATGGCAGCAAAATGATTAATTCGTTTACATTTCACATTGTCATTCATTGTTATTCACATTGCTATTATTAAAGCTTAAAAATATATAAACAAAGAAATGAAAATGCAGTATGAGTCATAAATAAAACACTGACTAATATATAAAAATAAATTATTGTCAGATAAATAGATCACAGTATTCACAATTATAATACTATTCCAATTTTAATTTTCAATAGTGAATTATGATGTGTCTTCATCATATTAGATTAAAATAATATTTCAAAAATGAAACGGTCAGTATTCATGGTCCGTGTATCTTTTGGTCATTGGATTTTCGTTTCAGAAACACGAATTAAAAAAAACAAAACGAATGGCGATTTGATTTTTGTTTTAAAATGAAAAAAAAGGAAAACGAAATACAAAGCGTTTCTCTTTTTCATTGTCAATAAGGGAAAAGTGAAATTAGAAAATTGATTTGAGTTTCATTTTCCATTTCGGGTAACAAAAAACAAAAATGGTTTAAAACATAAACGAAAAAAAGGCTAGTTTGTTCGTATTCCGAGACCGGAAGTGGTCACTTATGCGTTGCAAAAGCACCACATTTTTCAGAATAATATGTCTTAAGAACCTCACGTAGATTTGATTTTAGACACGACTAAACAAGGCTTGTCATCCATACAAATCTCAATGCAGATATCCCAGGTGAGAGGGGGAGTAAGACGATATTCTCTAAGAAAAGTGAGGTGATTTTCCAATGAACATGGCTGAGTTTACTTTGGTCTAGCCAGCCGCCACTGGGGACATGCTGCTACTGCTACTTTCCAAAATAAAAGCAATGTGATTGACGTTTATCAACCTATTCTATTCTTTGTTTTGTTACACATATGCACGTCATTTGAAATAATTTCTTACAGCTTTATGTTATATTTCTTTATTATTCAGCCCTGCTGGTGAATATATAAATATATATTTTGGTCATAGTCACTTTTTAGCCTGAATAATTACAAAAAAAAATAGCAAACAGCCTTAAACAGACTTGCTGCTGCGATGATTCGTATAACTGAGAATATGCACAGGGATATTAAAACAATTGGTTTTCCCAAGTGACCACTTTGACTTACAGACGACAGAATAAGATCTTGAGATGTTACTCATCAAAATCCATAAACATGATGTGGAATTTCTAAATTAAAGCCCTCCAAAATCTCTACATTGTCAATTTCACCTAAGTTGCTGACAATGTGGCTACTAAACGATACATTTTTAGGGGATACGGTCACTTCAGCTTGACAGTAGAACACCTTCAAATGTTGCTCAACAAATTTCATCAACATCTGATGTGGAATTTCAAAGTAAAAGCCCTTCAAAATCTCTCTATATATTCACTTTGACCTAAGTTGCTGATAATGTGTCTACTAACCCTTATGTTTTAAGGGAACGTTTTTGATTCAGCATGACAGTAGAACACCTCCAGAGGCTGCTCAACAAAGCTCATTAAGATTTGATGTTGAATTTCAAAAGACTGTTCCTACATAAGTATATACACTATATTGCAAAAGTATTCGCTCTGCCATCCAAATTTTTGGAATCGGGTGTTCCAATCATTTCAGTGGTCACAGGTGTATAAAACCTATGCATGCAGACTGTTTTCATGAACATTTGTGAAAGAATGGGTTGCTCTCAGGAGCTCAGTGAATCCCAGCGTGAAGCTATAATAGGATGCGACCTGTGCAACAAATCCAGTTGTCAACTTTCCTCGCTCCTAAATATTCTTGAGTCAACTGCTGTATCATAAGAAAATGGAAGTGTTTGGGAAGGACAGCCACGAAGTGTTAGGCCACGTAAACTGTCAGAGTGGCGTCAGTGGATGCTGAAACACATAGAGCGTAGAGGTTGCCAACTTTTTGCAAAGTCAATCACTATACGCCTCCAAACTTCATATGACCTTCAGATCAGCTCAAGAACAGAACAGAGAGCTTCATGGAATGGGTTTCCATGGCCAAGCAGCTACATCCAAGCCTTACATCACCAAGTTCAACGCAAAGCGTTGAGACACGCTGTTTGGAGGGACAAATCACGCCTCTCCATCTGGAAATCTGATGGACGAGTGTGGGTTTGGTGGTTGACAGGAAAACGGTGCTTATCTGACTTCATTGTGCCACGTGTAAAGTTTGGCAGAGTGGGGATTATGGTGTGGGGTTGTTTTTCAGGAGCTGAGCTCTGAATGTTTCCACAGACTAAGACATCTTGGAAAATTCCATGTTCTCAACTTTGTGGGAACAGTTTGGAGCTGGCCTCCTCCAACATGAGAAAAAAAAAAAAAGAATAAAAATACAGACAAAATCGAAGTAGGCAGATGATGTCATATGCACATTCACTGTGATATATATATATATATATATATATCACAGTGAATGTACATGAGGACATGGATGGAAAAGTTTGGTGTATAAAAAACACACACATATATATATACTGTTGTTAAACTTTACGGTTGTTTCAAGTTTTTGATCCAATTTCACATTTTGAAAAGTAACAAATCTGTTATCAAAAGAAAAGTATTTATTGAACCTGAATGTTAAGGTGTGTTTTCAATTGGTTGCATTCTTCTTCAACAATAGCTGCATGCTACCCTTTCAGAATATTAACAGTGACAACATTAGATGTGGATGATATTTGTTGAGCAACATCTGGAGGTGTTCTACTGTAATGTTGAAGTGACAGTATAAACTGAAAACGTACGGTTCAATATTGACAGCAACTTAGGTCAAACTGACTTAACATAGAGATTTTGGAGGGCTTTTATTTTGAAATTAGACATCATGTAGATGGATTTCAATGAGTAACATCTCGAGATCTTAACCTGTCATCTGTAAGTGAAAGTAGTTACTTTGGCCAACAAATTTATTTAGTGTCCCTATGCAAATTCTTATTTATCCAGATAATTGTAACAGCAAGCATGTTTAAGCTTATATGCTGTTGTTTTAGTAGTTATTTAGGCCAAACAGTGACCAGAATATATATTTCCATATTCACTAGCAGACCTCAATAATAAAAAATATTACATAAAACGAAAGAAATTATATAAACTAACTGTAGTCGACATGTGTAAAAAAATTATGACAAAATAGGCTGAGGCACGTCAAACTTATTGCTTTTATTTTGGAAAGTAGTCTCAGGAAGTAGTAACCGCATCCGGTCTCCGGAATATGAACAAACGAGTCGTTTTTCCGTTTCTGTTTAAAAGCATTTTTGTATTTTATTACCCGTAATAGAGAATTAAATTCAAATAATTTTTCTAATTTTACTTTCCCTTTTTGACAATGAAAAAGATAAACGTTTTGTATTTCGATTTTCTTTTTTGTATTTTAAAACAAAAATCAAACGGCCATTTGTTTTTGTTTTTTTACTTCCTGGTTATGAAACGAAAATCCAATGACCAAAAGATACACGGACCATTCATGCTACTACTATTCTAGTTTTGTATTTGTAATATAACAAATCACTGTCCGACAATAAAGAAAAAGTAAAACAAAACAACTAAATGGTAAATAAAACATCATAAGTTTTATAGACAAACTAGAAAACTAGAAATAAAGCAAATCAAAATGACACATCACACATGACAAACAAACAAACAAACAAACAAGCAAAGAAACAATTAAATAGATAATGTAATGTGAGAGTCACATTTTTAACGTTGATAATGTGGGTGGCATTATTTATACAGACCATATTTTTACATTAATGGATGAAAAAATAACAAATAGGTAATCATCTTAAATTAAATAAATATTGTTCATCATTCAACTTTGTAGACAGATCTAGGAAGTTGAGCAGAGACTTGAATCATGAAAATACGTCATTAAATGTAATACATTAATGTTTAAATGCAAAAACAACAAAGAAAAATGCAATATTTGTGTTTAAAAATAAATTGTGCAATTTTTTTTTAAATTCCAAAATCCTTTAGGGATGAAAACTGTGATACATGGGTAATAAATCTTCAAATCAAACATATATTCCAATAAAATTCAGTTAATGCATGATTACCAATCCCGAGCATTCAGGGATTTGAGGGTCTTGTTCAGATAACCAAAATAGAAGTCGAACAAGCGCTCTTACCCACGGCAGCTATTTCTAAAATTATTATCGCCCAACGTGGGGCTCGAACCCACGACCCTGAGATTAAGAGTCTCATGCTCTACCGACTGAGCTAGCCGGGCTACAGAAGCCGTCAACAACGTGGTTCTTTTTGATCTTGCTTTATTGTTTTATTAAAGACTACACTGTTGGGTTTGTCTTGCAAAGATTTAGAACAGTGAATGTAATCACTTGCAAGCAATTATTAACGAACAAAAAACACGTCAGGATCTTTCACGTCAGTTTTTTTTTCATTCCAAACGAATATGATAATTTTTAGTAATTCTTTTTTAATTATTTTTGATAATTCTTGTACGTTTATTCATAAACAAAAGTGTCATGTCAGTCCAGAACATCTTTGTCGAATAGCAACCCCAAAATAAATGTAATAAAGTATCTTCTATTTTTTATTTAAATTTTTAAATTTTTATTTTTTTGCAAAAACTGCTCAAAAGGTATAATTACCAATTAAACCTTTTAATTAAAAACGTGTTACCGGGTAAAAATTATGAATTCTTTTAAAACTATTTTTCTTTCATTGTGTTGTTTATACAATAATAATCCCGACGAAAAGCTTTCCGTGCGCATGCGTGAAGGGCACAACGTCAGCCGCAGCATTTCCTGCTTGCTCTCTTTCCACTTGAAGCAATGGCAGAAGTGAAAGCTTCCGTGATTTGTGGAGGTACGTCCACCCTTCCCGTCGCCTCTGCGCCACCAACACTGTAGCGCATTCGCTTTCATGGCCGGGGGTTGGAGCACCGTCCGAAGCGGCTTGTTGCAAGAACTGTGGCCCAGACTGAGGCACAGTTAGCCGGGGGGGTGACAGTAGCTTTAGCTGGTGATGCTTCAGTCATCAGGGGGTTCAGAGCTGGAGGTTCTCTGCTTGACTTTGATTTAAACATGTTGGATGTCTCTGTGTCTCTTATTGTTGCAGTTCTGGCTGCTTTCCTGACCTCAGCGGTGCTCGCCTTTGTTGAAGATCTTGATGAAACGTAAGTGATGCTTTTGTTGTGTGAGTGTGTGTGTGTGTGTGTGTGTGTGTGTGTGTGTGTGTGTGTGTGTGTGTGTGTGCAGTTCCAGCCTTGAAGTCTCATTGAAACTTGACCATGTAATGATGCGCTGGTGAAGATTCTCAGTCATCCAGGTCATGGTCCAGTTGCTTTGTTTTACCTTTTTTGGCATGTAATGATGCAACTTCCTGAGTTGAGAGCCGTGCGTTCTGTGGACGCGTGGTGGATCACTGAAGGCATTTTGGAGTAATGCAAATGCCGTTTGCATGGAGGAAAGGGAAAAAAAAATCCTGAATCACATATAAAAATTATTCCCTTCATGATTTTCTTGTCAACCAAGGACACAGAAACAATCTTTCTAGATCTACTGTTAATTTCAAAATCGGCACTGAGTCTAAACTAATAAATGTTCCTTCATACAGCTCCGACAGTTTAATGTACTTTTAATGAGATATCAGAGAACGTCTTGGAGATTTCTCCAGCTGTATGGAGCTTGGAGTAAAGGCCAGAACACACCGGATGCGTCCGACTGGTCGCGCTCCGATCCGATTTCTTCAAAACACACAGGCTCCGACTTGAGGTTCTACGGGCCACTGGACTCCTCATATTGAATAACCATGGTGCGTTCCGTTTTGGCTGTGAACTCAAAACTAACTAACTAACTAGTCACAAATTAGGTAATATCCTGATTGTTCCAGCTTCCCGCCTGTCAGACAGTGAGAAAAAACATGGGCGCTCGCACAAAAGCCATTGTTAAACGTAAAAATACAGCCAGCCCGGGTTTTATTGCAAAATCTCTCTCTTTGTAAGCCTTATTGAACCGTTCAACAGAACATAAAACGTTAAACGATGATCCTGTATTGGTAGTTTAGCCAATAAGCCCACTGTTATTCTGCAGGGTATTTTGTGGTATCAAACAGTGGTTAAAACATCCCGTTTGAATAAACACCTAAAAGTAGTGCCTGTGTGACTGACAAAAATGTTACATGAATAATAGAGAACTGCTAAAATCATTCAGAGCATTTTACCCAATGTTGCTGCGAGCAGCAGAAGTCGGGTACGATCCTGTTGCACCCGCTTTCCGGCTCGTAGTTCTGACCTTTAGGGGCCGTTCCAGTTGGAAATTTACGACTCTGAGGTCGGAAATTCCGACTAGCGAGAACAAGTAGAGTGCAGTAATGATTATACCGGAAATCCCCACAGTTGCTGCCCCAACAAGCAATTTTGTTTTTCAATAAATGAACAAAAGTACACCTTATTCCTAATATAATTACACAATGAAAAGGAATTGTTGTTCAACTCAAAATGTTAACTGTACTGTTATTGGTCTATGCACATTAGATCAATAGTAACATTAAAAATCAAACAATAAACCAAAAGATATTAGTTGGTGTTTACTTAAGTCTTTAAGATAGTTTACTACAACAGTAAAATAAAATCCTGAAATTATGGCTTTTTGTTTCATTGTGCCACCCCAGGAGTTTAAGTGGCCCCATCTGGCCCCCCCTATTAAACATTTCTCAAAGAATATCGCCATTTCACCTTTAGAATCTATTCAGTACTCCTTTGCCCGTACCATGGGAGGAAGAACAGTTTGTTAAAATGCTTACTTTTGATGTTGATTTCTGCGGACACTATGCGGCCCGATTTTTCCTGTCGGATCGGATACCAAATCGGATCTGGTGTGTTTTGGCCGGCTCCGTTTCCCTCCTCCCCCATCTGTTGCCGCCTAAAAGAAGGCTGCTTTGTGCTCGTCTTGCTTACAAAAGACAAATTTGGCTTTTTTATTTTTTAAAATCGGCTTTCAAAAAGACACATGAAGTAATGTACGACAACAAGTCCCCCTCCCACCACCCTTCACTCGTATTAAGGTGCAACAGCACATCTTCTGCAATGTAGGCTTGTTTTTACTTGTACACTGCAAAAAGGGAACTAAAAGCAAGTAAAATTTTCTTGAAATTGGTGTATTTTTTCCTTGATTTGAGCAGCTAAATAAGACTATTTACCAATGGAATTAGTATTTATACCCCTAAAATAAGGTAATTAAGAATTCTGCTCTTGAAATAAGATGATGGCGATGAATCGTTCCTATTTTAAGTGCAAAAATCTTATTCCATTGGCAAATAGTCTTATTTACCTGTTCAAATCAAGGAGAAATACACAAATTTCAAGAAAATGTTACTTCTTTTTAGTTCCCTTTTTGCAGTGTAAACTGGCACAAAATCAGCACGCGTTTAATTCCATATTCCTGCGTGTCTGTACTGTCGAATTAAAAATAATAAACGTTATCACAAGCCTTATTAGGATTGTAATTATCAATGCTCTATTCTTCTAGCAGCAGTGAGAAAAAAAAGGTTGCTTTCCAGTTTTAAATAAGGATAAATCACATTATTGGTGTTTTAGATAAAAACCCACCCGCCTTAGCACCACATGGCTGATCTCATCCTGGCCCATGCTGATTGTGTTTAACACATCACAAGTGAAATAGTTTCTGTGTTTTTAAAAATCTTAACGAGCCCGTCTGTAACAGGATTATTATCTTTTTTTTTTTTTTTTCCCTCCTCTCTGACAGGTTTAAAGACACCAGGGAGAATGACGTCTGGCTGGTTGACGTGAGTCTGATATTTCACACACATTGAAGCCCACTGAACTGTGCGGTTTACTTTGGATCCAGCGCGCCGCTGCCTGGATCCTCGCTTGCGGAAGTGGCGGTTGCTGGGCAGGGTGTGTGTGTGTGGACCGTCCTCTGTGGTGGAGATAAGTTGATAAGAAGTCAAGCATGCGGGGAAAAGCCCCGGGGATTGGAGAGGTTTACGGCGGTGGAGTTCGGGTCTGGGACAGATCACCGGCAGAGTTGCTTTGGCAGCTAGTTTGGGTTCCAGCAACGACTTCTGCAATTAGGGTTATTGGAACATTAGGATTCGTATAATGAGTTCAAATGTGGCAAATGTAAAATATTTAAGATTGTCCAGATAACCTAACAAGAAACTATCATTTCAGAATAATGAAGGGCTTTTGTCAAAAAAAAAAGATGCTTTTTAGTTTTGAGTCCAATTTCTAGCGATTTACCAATTTTTAGTTCCTAATTTCCAATCTTCTGTTTTTTTTTGTAAAACTTAAGAATAGAAATGTCCTTTGTTGCCTAACACCGGGACAATTCAGGTGTATTGGCAGAAAATAAGGGCAAAAAATTTACAACACAAGAAAAAACACTGTGCAGTTCTTAAAAACAACATACTCAGATTAAATGAAATGTGCAGTAGGGTTAATTTGAAAGTGTACAAAACGTGCACCTATAATTGTGGATAAAAAACAGAGCATTTACAAGAAAAAGGAAAAAGTGTGCAGAAATAATAATTTATTTGTATGCTCCTTTCTTGACACTGAAAGTCACCTTACATAGTTTACCATAAAAACAGAAACAATATTAAAATACAAAGAAATAAGTAAAAAATTAAACATATAGCAGCAAGGATGTAAACCTAACAATTAGAATTTCTCTTTAGGAATCATCTTATGATAATATAAGAGCAGCATTTATGTGTCATTTGCATTAGGAGCAGAGTCAATGTTGGGACACGATGAGTCACTGTAAAAAAGTAATTTAATATATTAAAATAATAACCACTCGATAGTGGAGCGACTATTTTAAAGTCGCTGTAGCATTTTAAATCATTAGCCCTGTTAGTGCGGCTAGCATTGCTAAAGCAGCAGTCTGCCAACAGTTACAAAGGTTGGAAGCTTAAAAGTGTCATGGTTTTCAGATGACGAGCCCACATGCAGATACGATCGGGAAGCAAAGCACAGTCTTTTAAGATGTTTATTTAGGAAAAAGGCAGATATCAAGGACGGGACTACGGGCAACTCGGCAGGGTCAGAACGTCACGGCTGGAGAGACTGCAAGGAGAAGAAGAGTAAATGACTTGGGAAGTTGAACCAGGAGAACTACTAGAAGCTGCGCTGCTTACCATAAAGCTGGGCGGACCTAACCGGGGAGAAGTAGCGCCGAGGGAACTCTGTGATCCTACCCTGTTGGTGTTAGGCGGCTAGTGGCTGAGGGCGGCAGATGTTACTGGTGAGGGATCCAGAGCGAGCCTCCTCGGAAGTGGGTGACAGATGGATTGACCAGAGTGTGGGGAGAACCAGCAGAATCCGGGAGGGGGAATCTCAGGCCCCGCTGGTTAACATCCAGGGAGTATGAGGGGAGAGCCAGAGCAAAATCTGAGCAGGAGGATTCTGATGGTCTGGTTCTTCGGACAAGACGTCAAGACAGGTGAGTGCATCCAAGCACCAAAAACTGTGACGAAAACAGGGAGATCCAAAATTAGTTCAAAGATGAAAAAACTCACAAGCAGGTTTCCAGGAGTTGGGTCAGCAGCCACGTCGTACCACGACTGGTTAAGGCTCTGGCGTCTTCCATCTGTCAGCGCTCTGCTTAAGAAGCCAGAGGAAGCCACCTGCAACGAGCCGCAGGTGTGGGTCACGCCCCCTCAGCCAACTAGACACACCTGAGGAGTAGAGTTAGAGCAGAACAACACAGAGAACCCTGACAAAAAGGAGAAAAGAGCAAATTTGCAGTCTGGCTCTTATATTAGCCGCCAACAGTCTTGCTCTCTGTTGCCGTCTTGCAACCTGGATTAACAGTAATCTCGTCTCAACAATGCCGTAGAAAATACAGTTGGTTTTTTTTGAACGTCTGCTTACATCTTGTAGGTCGCTTACAGCGTCCACACTATAGATCGTTTTTCACCAGCCGTACCCGGTAAGTCATTAAGATTCTGTAAGGTGCGTTTACTGAGTGGGAAAAATATCAGATTTTCCAATTCTGACCAGCCGTTCTGGGACATTCAAGCGTGAAATCCACCAGACGATCTTTCAGTTCATCTCTAGCATCCACGGACCTTAAAGGTGCCGCGACATCACTGGATAAACCGTTTCATGTAGTTGATATTGCTGCAGATGTAAATTCTCCAAAGAATTTAATTTAAAAAAATAACGTCAGCTTGTTGTTTTTTCAGGCCAAACGTCCCTCCTCAGTAAAAGTGTTGTGTACGGTAATGATATGCAGCTCTACCAATCTGACTTTACTCTGATTGGCTACGGTCAAACCCGTAGCCACACGTCTTTGTGGCCATCCACCCCTCCCTTCTCGCCACAACACTGTTACAAATGGCTTGTGGAAGCCCCGATAATTCAGGTTGATTGATAAGGAAAAGTATTTTTGTAAGTGTTTGGAGTTTTATATTAAAGTTGTGTTGTATAATAGTTGTTTGTTCAATGAATTAAAGGTTAGGATTTGGGATTTTGTCGGAAGGTCATGTACTGTATTCTTGACCCAATCAGTTTAAGAGTTCATTATTTTATTGATCTAGTAATTTATCTTTTGTTTTGGAGCAAAACAGCATTTAGTTAGCAATAGTTACAGCCTACAAGCACACAGCCACCAACCAGTGGACATATACACATGATTTATCTATTCTGAAGTATTTGGAACGCTACAAGAACAGACATAATTTGGAGCCTTTCAATACGATTGTCCAAAGGCGTCATAAAACGAAGAACACGGTAATTCAGCAGCACCGTGTCTTGAGTCAGAGGCTTCTTTAGATCCGTAACGCCTCAGGAGATCCCTGCTGCCCACAGCCGTCACCATCCAGGGTGACTCTCTGAAGCTTCCTGTGAAATGATACTTATGAAGAACATTTAATTTGCTTTTGGGTTTAATAAAGTATCCTTAAATTAGGGCTGGACAGTTAATCACATTTGTTTATTTTACATTTATAGCTATTTCACATTACAGTATAATCGCAGTTAAAAAAAACAACAACACAATTTACAAATGACAGAGGTTTGCAGTTTTTTGCTGCGTAACAATAAATGTATAAGACGCGTCCTTTAGGTGTCGGTATTATGTTTAAAGTGGGTTTGCCTCCACATGGAAGGGAAGAAAGTTGCATCAGTGAGATGATCTAGTTTTATTATTTGTTTTGGAGTTTATATAATCAATACTTTTTTATAACTTACAGGAATCTCACCACAGAATTAAGTAAACCGGTCAAACTGTTTAATACACAGACTGATTGGTTGCACTTTATGTTCAACAAGGACTGACGTTCAACTCAACGAGCGATTCTCCTGGATAAGAATATTCTGATTAATAAAATGGTTTAATTACTTGTCTTAAATGGTCCTTGTTTGCAAACATCTTTATCTCCAGGGCATGTTTGTGGCTGGTGGTTAATGCAGAGAAAAGTCTAAATTAAATTGCAATCGCAGTTACGGTTGAAATATATCGCAATTCAGGTTTTTGGCAAAATGGTGTAGCCCTACTTTAAAGGAAAGAACAAGTATGGTGATCGATTAGATGCATTATATTTTAACAATTAAAAAAAAACAACACGTCATATTCAATCATCAGTAATAATTTAATGTCAATCAATCCTTTCCATTTTGTAATGTATTAAGTTTTATGTCGGACTCGATGCTTCATAACAAGCATAGCTAATATCCATCAACACTATTAATCCTATTCAATAGTTTGAAATAAATACACATTATTTCTATGATTGAAAACAATTACTGGTGTTTAGGTCCTCGCTGAAGAGGTGTCCATTGTCCAGATTTGTGGTCAGATGTTTTTACCTCAACTTTAGAAGCTAGACCACGGCTGGGTAGAAGTATGGCAACAGAGTTTGGCCTGGTCAAAACCTTCAGCAGTCACATTTTGCATTATCTTGGTTTTTAGTATAGTAGAACTGTAATAACTGGCTGGTGTTAAGAAGACATTCAGTAAATCATAATCCTGGAGAATGATATTCAAGGTTTCTGCACAACAGACAACCGGATTTTCCCAAACGCAAGGGTGCATGATGTCTGCTTCACATTCTCTGTTATATCCCTGTTAAACTGTTGTTTGGTCATTGATTATTGTTTATCTGCACCCCGTTGCTATGGCATATATGGATACTCAGATCTAGCTAATTATATGCAGCCTGCAATAAATACGTCACTGCTTAGTGAGGAGAGATTCTAACAAACACAAAGGAGCCACTTTTCTGCTCTTAAGATGTCTCCATTAAGTTTATTTATTTATTTTTGCACAGGAAGAGGGTGTGTCCTTTTGTGCTTTGTCAGCAGGTTTTCTCGTTACTTGCCAAAAACAACAGTGATACATTTTAAAACTCGTTTTTCTCTGCAGCGTTCTGCTACGCTGTTGTAATGAGATTGATGCTAAGCTGGCAGCAAATAATACAATGCTGTGGAAGTTTTTTATTTTACTTCGTTTTTGCAGTTTTGCCATAGTTAAAGGTATACTATGCAACCGGGGTTGATTTTCCAGCGAGGCTCCCCCCAGAGGGCGAAAGTAAAAGTGCACTGTCGTAAATATGCTCAGCTGTTCTGGTTTCTCCGTCAAGACAGGCGCGGTTGTTGTGAGCTTAGCAGACAGGCGAACGCAACGAAAAGTGGAAAAAACGGCAGTACAAACAATGACTAACACAGTGAAGGTATGAACATCAAGCTTCCCGCAGCGCTATCTTGGCGAGGCGGCCGCCTCGCCAACATAAAAAAAAACAACAAATAATAATAATAATAATAATAAAACTCGATATGCTTGCATGTTTATTTGACGTTAACACGCGGTTCTTTGTTGTTGCTTTCGCGCGTGCATATAGTGAATGGCAGGGCAAAAACACATGGAGTTCTCGCCGTAAAGCGAGACTTCTGTGTGTGCGAGCCGAGGGCTCTTGCATTGCAAGTGCGGTATTTCCCCCACAGACCCCCAGGGCGGCCGAGAAAACCTTTGTTCGACCTGAAATGACTCATTTAATCATCCAAAACGGTATGGAACACATTAATTAACTGAAAAATGTTGCATAGTATGCCTTTAACCGGTTCGGACGATCAAACCAGTTTTATTATCCTATAACGATAACTTGAGTAAATATTAAAAAAAAAAGCATTTTTCAAATGATATCATCCACTATAAGAGGAAAGCTAGCTAGAACAACAGGGCGGCGTGTCAAAAATAATCAAGTAATGAAACAGCAGCTGATTTACACAACCGGAAAAAGAGAAAGCAAGACAAAATCGAGTGGTCTAGAGAAAGTTTGTACCTGAAATCTGAGAGATTACAGGTGAGATGACCTTAAACCACTTAGTCATGCTCAGAAACCCTTCAGTATTGCTGAATTAAAGCAATTTTGCAAAGAGACCCAGCGCTTCATAGCAGTTGTTGCTGCCAAGGGTGATGAAGCCGTTTCTTTAGGTTGTTTTGGTATAGTTAGATTTTCCATCCTCAATTAATGAGATCGTCATTTGAAACCTGTTTTCTGCCTTTACTCTTATCTTTGACTGGTATCAAAATGTGTGTAATCTGAAACATTTACTGTAAGTGTGAGTGGAAAAAGGCACAACAGAAGAAGTGTCAAATGGGGCAAAAGCTTTTTTTTACGGGTTCTTGGAAAAACACAGACCTTTGCATCTGCAAACAGCTTTATGGTATTTCTAAACTGCAACAATTGTGCCCGTTTGGCTTAAGTAATATCTGACTGCCGACGGTACGGTAAATCCACCAAACACTTGTGCACTATGGGTGTTTCTCAGTCATTAAGGAGGGACGCATCAGGTGTTCTGTTGTATCTACAGGTCGCCGCCTAAAGGGTTGTCCTTTTTTCCTAAAGATGCCTGTCGCCCTGTGATCTGTTTCAGTTCTACGCCCCGTGGTGCGGCTACTGTAAAAAACTCGAGCCAGTGTGGTACGACGTGGGAGCCGAGCTGAAGAGTTCGGGGTCACCGGTGCGCGTTGGGAAGATGGACGCCACCGCTTACTCGGGTGAGTAAATAACGAGGCCCTTTAAATGGTTCCCTCAGAGCCCCCGTGTGTCCAGATGACTTGTTTTCTTTCTCGACCTAAAATACATACTTGTGCCTCTTTCTTTAGATAAATGTTCCTGGTTTAAGAGCAAGACTAAATTAGGGGGCTACCTGAAGATCTAAATGTTGTTCCTGAACTGATGTGGGCATTATTTTTGTGAAATGCAGGAATGGCCTCAGAGTTTGGTGTTCGAGGTTACCCCACGATAAAGCTGTAAGTGTTCAACTTTTGCTTTCTAGGGCTGGAGGGAGGGCTGGTTTAAGGGATTTAAGGTAATACCAGATACTGGTATTGCAGTAACTGCAAGAAGCTATAAACAGTCTTCTATCATTACTTTTATTTTTATCTCATTAGTACTACAACATCTCCTGGTGAAATTTAAGGTCCATCCCTATTAAATAGTTGCTCCTTAGGGGTGCTCTGTGTTTTCAGTGACCTAAAACATTTCCATACAGCCAGATTTGTCCTGTGGGCACCAGATACAATCTAGCAGGCTTCTTTCAGCCAGCTGACCTGCCGTACACAGCAACAGGTGGGGGAGAGGCGACACTGAAAAGCTCCCGTCACTTTCTCTGGCGTCTCGTTAAAACGACTTTGACTCACAGAAAGAACGTGACGTGAAGATTTTGGTGACTTTTTAAAACCTCGGCGCGCCTTTTTACGGTGACGCACCTTAAACTTGGTGCTGATAAATCTATATTGGATTAAAAAAGTAATCGTATCTGGTCAGCGAGACACCAAAATACTCATTTCTTTCATGTCTTTCCCTGTTGATCATGCTGTAGCTGGGATTGTTTTTTTTTTCTCCTCCTTTTTGTTCGTTTGCCTTCGTTCGGTGTCGTCGTTAGAACCCTGCGTTGCCTCTGTTTGTGTCTCTCCTGCCGAGGCTCGGCCTGTGGGGACGCCCTAAGATAACTAACTGTATCCTGGAGGGAAGAAGGTGTTGTTGTGTTTTCCTTGAGGCATAACTAACCGACGGTCTCTGTTCACACGTCCTGAACCTCAATTTGATTAGGCCTGCCTCATCCGGATTGTGCGTTTCTGTCTGGAGCAACCGTGTCCAATAAACAGAATATTTAATGTTTGGATATAGTTTTCAGCATTTTTCCTGTTGGATTTATCGCCTTGTTTTTATTGTATTTTCTTGCGACAGCAAACACAACCAGGCTGATTTCCTGTCGGTACCATTTTCCTAGATGTCGTCTATTGTAAGAAATGATTTCTTGAGAGACGAGCGACATGTTCTCCGTTAGATCGCCGGCTTTGTGTAGACGGCAGCTGCGTGAAGGCAGAGCGCCACGTTGACAGGAGGATAAATGAGCAGGGTCTCCTCCATGTGTTCGAATCCGGGCCATTTATCAGCAACGCTGCCATAATGGGCTTCCCATTTGCTTTCATCAGGTTCATTTGGGAAACTGCCACAGGATCCTAGCAGGGCTCCTGACATTAAGCCAAGCCGGTGATGAAACCGCCGTAGAAGACGGCTCCCTCGATGAGAGACGGAGACTTGATTTAGAGGTTGTTGGGCCCCTGAGCTCATTAGCCCCCTGTGGGCTGATGAAACCTTGGTGATCCTTAATGCGTTCTGCTGCTTGGAGGAACGGGACATGGCCACCTTCCTGTAATAGCACTTCACATGGAAAAAGGGTTTTATTTTTTTTATTTGCTTTGTCGGTGAGACAATTTAGACTAAGCTGACTTTTTTTTTTGTAATGCCTTTCCCCCCCCCCCCCCCCCCCCTCTGGTTGTAAACATTTCATCTAAATCTGTCAGCGCTGTTAGATTTGGATATTTCAAAACCACTCTCTATTGAAAGTTTACTATGATTTTAAAATGAACAATCCTTTTCAAATACAAACCGATCATACAAATTAAAATCAAAACATGTATAAATAAGAAATTAGATTTGTCTTACAAAAAAAATGCTCAGAAAAAAATGACAGTATGGGTTACAAATTAAGAAGTAAAAAATAAAAGTGAACTTTCTCAGCTAGTAAAATGTTGATGTATGTTATCTACTTGCGATACTGTTTAAGAATACAAGTGTGTTTGAGTACAAGCATAACAAAATGTTGATGAAGTTTATGCTTTTGGTTGTAGTCTTCTCCATCTTGTACCTTAGATAATGGTCGCCCCACTTCCTGCTTGATAGGATGTATCTTGTCTCCTTGACTTTTAAAAACCTACTTTTATCATTTATTTTCATTTGCTGTCATCTATAAAATATTGCGATGGTTTATTGCCCAACAATACTAGAGATGCACCGATCCCGTTTTTTCTGATCCAATACGATACGATACCTGGGCTAAGCGTATCGGCCGATACCCGATATGAGCCGATACTACTATTGAATGAATAAACCATTTACCATGTGAGTGAAGTTATCATGCTTGAAATAAACGTTATTAAAAAAAAGTTCTACATGTTCTGTACCATGTTGCTTTTTGAGGTGCTTCTTCAGCTTTGTGGTGTTGAATTTACCAACTTTATCACCATCCCTTACAACGGCACTTGCTCCGTGTTGCTCTGTGTTTGCTCATCGCTAGCTGCTGTGCGTGCTCTGCGTAACCGCCGCAGCAAACATAGAATAGAAGTGACTAAATCGCCGTAACTGTATTGCTGTGTATGATATTTATCTAAAAAAGAAATGACTGGATCGGAATGCTTGATCGATCATCCGATATCCGATCCAGCTAATTAGTCAATACGGGAGCCGATATCTGATCCGGGTATCGGATCGATGCATCTCTAAACAATACCGTTAGTTTCCCAACTGTTGAATACGACAGAGCTGGAAGGGTATAACCTGTATCTGTAGCTAGCTGGAGATAAAGTAACTTTCAGAAAATGGTCAGTTTAACATGAGAGCGGGTTTAAAAAAAAAAACAGGCAAGTAATTAAGAAAACAATTCTTGGAGACGTTTTACCGCCCGTCCAAAAAGGCGTCCTGCTGGCTTACAAGTGAGAAAAAAGAAGACCAGTTGTCTCATATTTAAGCCGTTAAGCACGTATGATTGTTATGTTCTGGGCAACTAAAAAGCTACATTGGGGGGACACCAATATATGTTTGTTAATAAGTTCACTAATGCTGCGGTGGTGGCCTGCAGCGAGCCATCCCAGTGTGTCTGTTGGGACTGATGAAGTAGTCTTAGACATCGCAACTGGACAACAGAATGACAGCTGGCAACTGAAGCTGTATTTGGCTAAAATAATGATTTTTTTCCCCCCAAAAAGACATAAAAAATGAGGATTTTGTATTTCCCTGTATGTTTAGTCTGACCATTTACCTTCAAATCTCAATCCAAGATAACAAGTCTGACCCCCGGCTCTTCTCCTTAACCTTCGCAAATATATGCTCAGGGCTAAGCTGAGTCAAAAACTCCACATTCTGTATCAACGTTTCGTTTTAGCATGAGCTGTCGTCATTTCTCCGTTATTCGCATCTCCCTCGCGTCTGCCGGCGGAGGACGTTCTCCTTAAGTAGGAAACCAAAGAAGTTGCTTTCAAAATAAAAGCCCCACCACCGGATTTGCGTGCTTGAGTTGTAGCTTTCCTGCAGGCCAGTCGAGGACATCTGAAGGCTTGTGTCATGTAAAATGTTCACATCTAAGCTGGGCTTTTTTTTAATTTATCCTTTTCTGATGACTTGGGCTTTTTTTCCAGTGGGTTTCCAATCAGAACTGCTGTAAGTCCGATGCTGTGTCAGCAGGTTGCAACTTCAACATCAGCTACGTGGAAACTACAATAAAAGTTGTTATGACAGGTTATTGGGAAGAGGACAGGAGATGCAAACGCCTCCAGCCCCTTCTTCTGGCTCAGTAAGGACTTTCCGGTGTGATTTTTACTGCTTTGACATGTCGATGGCACATATTTAAAAAGCCCCGAACACCAGCTGGGCATTACTGAAAAGCCGCGGCGTGCGCCGGTTCCGCCGCCGACTCTAATGGCTGCTGCCAGCTGGAGAGGTTGGCATCGCCACGGCAGCAAGTTAATGAGGCCACCGGGTTCCAGTTGTGGCGCCAGACTGCTCCGGTCTGAACGTGAGAGCCGCAGCGTCAGGCGAGGGCATCATTATATGAAGTCAGGATGAATCTGTCAGGTTGTTATTGAATCTCATGCGTAACGTATCAGGGTTGCTTCGTAAGGCCTAAAGTGGGTGTTGTTTTAAAGCCCGACTTGGATTAGGACGTTTTAGGCTCTTTAAGCCACTAAGAATCTGAAATTCTGTCTGAACGCATCATGTTGAGCTTTAGTTCAAAAGGCGACTGAGAAGAAGTGTTTAATATGCAGCCAAGATTTTATTTGCAAATTATTTCAGTTTATAAGCCAATGAATTCAGTTCTCTGGGAACGAAGTAGTGGGGGGGGGGGGGGGGGGTAAAACATATAAAATGAAATATTCACTGAGAAATCAGTTTTTAATCAGAGCTGGATGGTTTTATTTATTTCTTGTTGTTGGTCTGATTGGGTCTAACCGGGGAAGGTCCCCCTGGAAGCTGAAAAACACGATTCCTTTTTCTTTCTTTCTAACAAAACTCGGTATGTAAAACAGCAGCAGGTCTGCCTGACTACAGCGCTCCCAGGAGTGGACTCTGCAGGATTCACGGTTAGTTATTGTCGTCGCTACTCAGACCCATTCATTTATGTCAGAACCTCGATTCACTAAGTGGAACAGGTTAGATAAATCAGTTACGTGCAGACTGATGTATTCACGCCTTTATTTCTGTTCATTACAATTACCTCTTTTTGCCTACAGCTGATGAAAACCTAACATTTGAGATGAAAATATTACACCAGTCCAATAAAGAAAACATTTTTTTAAATACAGAAAAGAGGGCTTAATTAAAACGTGTGTTTAATACCGGCCTAGTGGGTGTTGATTTCAAACGGTAACTTTAATCTGACAAACGAGCCTCATCGGAAGATGTATGTTAATTTATTGAATAAGTGATGCATTTAAACATAAAGTCAGAGGAAGCTGAAAAAAAAAGCTATTTCAATCATTTTCAATCAATTTCTTTATTTGTCTTCCTCCTTTTGTTTCTTTTCTTCTTCTCTTTCTTCCTTGGATCCTCCCATCCTTCCTTGTGTCCTGCCTTGGTTCCTCCCTTCTTGTCCTTTGTCCTTGTGTCCTTCCATCCATTTTTGTTGTTGCTGTTGTAGAAATACCTGACAAACATTTAATTTATAGTGGATATTTGTATTTTACATATTTTTGTTTAGATAATTACTTTATTGATCCCCAATAGGGGAAATTCATCTGTCTGATAGCATCGATAAAAACATGTAAAATAGGATAAAAACATAAAATTGGATAAAAAAAAAAGTAAATGTATAAATAAAATAAAATAAAAACGTAGTCCTTCAAGAGGCATTAAACTGTCTAATGGCGTAAATGATCATAAATCACTGAGAAGTCTGGGGTTGTTGAGTATGGACATAAAAATGTGTAGAAAACCTGAATTAAATGTTTTTTTTTTTTATCATATCCGAAGCAGCTTTATCAGGTTTGGTGTATGAAAGTTTGAATCGTGTGAAAAACAGCGAACAGACTTTCACTTCAGCTCTGCGTTTGTCTCTGTTGTCCAGGTTAAAGGGCGACCTCGCCTACAGCTACAAGGGACCCAGAACAAAAGACGACATTGTGGAGTTCGCCAACAGGGTGGCGGGGTGAGTCCCGCACCGAAACCATACGACACCAGGCTGAGAACTTAGCAGAACTCCCCTTTCATTTTCAAAGTGCCACATGCCGCGCCAGCGGAAGCCGTCCAAACCCGGTTATCAACACAGAACACACTTGTCTCACAGCTCGGCGGATTTCTGCCTCTGATGCTCCACTTTAAGCCGCTGCACAAAGCGAGCCTGACGGATTTCCTCCTCCTTCAGGGGGAACGGAGCTCGCTCCATGACAGAGGCGATGATCAAAAGCTTGGCCCCAACTTGAGCGGGGATGCAGTGTTTTATTTTTAAAGTTTTTTTTTTTTTTTTTTTTTTTTTAGGAAGCCTCCACTAGGTGGTGCCATCGCTATAAGAATGAACAACTTGACTCCCCAAAAAGTGTCTCCGTCTAATTTAACGGCTCCTTCTTTGTGGCTCTCGCTCCTTCAGGCCAGCCGTCCGGGCTCTTCCCAGCAAGCAGATGTTTGAACACATGTTGAAGCGCCACGACGTTCTGTTTGTGTACGTCGGGGCAGAGTCTCCTCTTAAAGTAAGCACCACCCACGAAACGAGGCTTTGTTTCTGCTTCGAGCTTTCTCAGGACAGACGCAGTGCTGGAAACGTGTGCACAGACTCAACGAGTAAAAAAGAAATCACACCTTTTTTTTTAGCAGTTAAAATAATATTAATCTGATTAAACCATCAGAAAGCTCATTTCTTCCCCCCCCCTGTTTGCAGGAGAAGTACAACGACGCAGCATCTGAACTTATTGTCTATACTTACTTCTTCTCAGCTTCAGAGGAGGCGTTGCCAGAGGTAAATCTTTTAAAAAGCCATCTTTTTTCCCCCCCAGGTCTTTAGTATATTTATAGCCATTAGAAAGTTCAGATCACAGTTCCTTCCAGAAGCATTCATACCTCTTGAAGCTTTTATTATGTTGTCACAATATCACCCCGATTTTTATGAGGTCTGGATGTGATCGACCGACCAGAAGTAGTCAATAGTTGTGAAACAGAAGGACACGATTAAAGGTTTTCGTGTATTGCTACCAAAAATATCCGATACAGGATATTTTGCAGGCTCGGTAAAAACCAAAAACCTGCAGGCCTTTTACTAAATTATTTCGTTTTATTATAGTTTTATACGCGTGGCACTAACAGTACAATCCAATGTTCTGTAGGGAGACTTTAAAAAGTGATACCAAAACGATATAAGATGGGGACCTCCAATGAGGACAGTTTTTTTTTTTTGTTTGCACATACTGCATTCAGGTACAAATATATCTAATGAACTTCAGTGATTTAAACAGGTTTTATTCCCCCATTTGATCAAAGCCTTGTGTGAAAATGTCTAAGCATTAACAATGACGGCTTTCAGGTGATTATATTCTATCTAACAAGGCGTTGGCTGCTTATACTAATTTATTCATTAGAAAAAAACCCTAACAAGTCAGATTTTCACCTACCGTTTATGCTGTTATGTTTCACACATAAACGTCTAAAGCAGGGGTCACCAACATGGGGCCCCCAGGCACCAGGTGGCCCCCAAGGACCACATGTGATGCCCACAAGCCTGTTAAAAAAAAATAGCAACACCCTCCTGTGAGCTGCTTTTAAAATGCTATTTTATTCAGTTGCTCTTCCTTTTTAATCATACTTCTATTTACGTAGATTTAACAATGACAAAAGCATTAAAAAGGTGTTTATATAACGTAAAATTAACGTGACCTTGGACTCAAAAAGGCTGGTGACCCCTGGCCTAAAAGGCGTGGAGAGCATTTTTGTTCAGTTCTCTTTTGGCGGGGCAAATGAGACCGAGATGAAGCTCTTGCGCCCTAATCCAAGCCGTCATATAAGGTGGAAAAGTAGCGTTCACATCACCCTGAACACACCACCCCCACGGTGAAACGGGGAGGTGGCAGCATCATGCTTGTCTTGAGCGGGGATGGCTGACGAGTCTGAAAGAAACCCCGTTAGAGGCTGCAAAAGGGTCACCACTGTACCAGCACTGATCCTACAGCCAGAGCCGCAGCGGTTCACATAAAGGCTCATTCCTGTGTCGGAATGGCCTAGTCAAAGTCCAGACACAAATCCCAGTGCGGACCTGTGGTAAGACTTGATGTTCACGGACCCTCTCCATCTAATCCGTCTAAGCTCAAGCTTTTATTTTCTCAAAGAACTGGAAAAGGTTCCAGTCTGTAGTTGTGCAGAGCCCCGTCCCCTTTTTTTTTTGTAAAACAACAGACAAACTCAACCCTCTGTTCTAATTCCCTGCTGTCTGCTGGTTTAAAGCATACAATGCCAGTTCAATACAGTCAGGTCTGTTATTCCAGAGGGTATGAATACTTTTGCAAGAGACTGCACCTTTTGACAGAACCCCAATATTCTGAACTACCCCTGTAAGAAACAACAAAAACAGGTCAGGGTGGTTTGGAAAATGTAAGAGAATGAGAGCTGCTGACTTTTACTGTGCTCTGTTTTAAAGCATGCTGATTGTTGCAGTTTTTCTGCTGAAAACCTCTTTTTTTTTAACGGTTATGGTGATTTAGTTGCCGTAAAATCAGCTGTTTTGCCATAAAAATGAACCAATCCAGGCTTTTCTGTTTACTCCAACAGTCGGTGTCTTTGTCAGAGCTGCCTGCAGTTGTCGTCATCAAGGATGGATCCCATTTTACTTATGACGGTGGGTGTCTTGTTCCTCTGCTCCTCGTCGTTTTGCTGTTCTTTGCTGCTGCTGTTCTGTTGTTTCCCTCGCCGCAGCGACTTATGGCGTGCCCGGCTCATGGTAAACCAGCTCTGCCCTCTGTTATAGCCGTGTGGTTGGGCCGGGGATGTCGCAGCGGCTTGTCTCTGTGTGGGCGGGCCTGGGAGCTGGGCGTGCTGTGAGTGGGCGTGGGAGACCGCAGGTTCAGAAAAGAAAGGCGTACGCAGCTTTGTTCGCTGACACAGTCAAACGAGCTGAGAACGAACCGACAAGAAGAAAACGCCGAGTCTGAGCTGAATGCTGGGATTCCTCACAGGCTTCCTTCATAGTCTGGACACTTTGAGCCCAGGTGTGGACATGTGTGGAAAACTGTGTGTTAATAGACCCTTCCTTCCTTCCTTCCTTCCTTCCTTCCTTCCTTCCTTCCTTCCTTCCTTCCTTCCTTCCTTCCTTCCTTCCTTCCTTCCTTCCTTCCTTCCTTCCTTCCTTCCTTCCTTCCTTCCTTCCTTCCTTCCTTCCTTCCATTCTTCTATCCTTCCTTCCTTCCTTCCTTCCTTCCTTCCTTCCTTCCTTCCTTCCTTCCTTCTATTCTTCCTTCCTTCTATTCTTCCTTCCTTCCGTCCATCCTTCTATTCTTCTATCCTTCCTTCCTTCTATCCTTCCTTCCTTCCTTCCTTCCATCATTCTATCCTTCCTTCCTTCCGTCCATCCTTCTATTCTTCTATCCTTCCTTCCATCCATCCATCCATCCTTCCTTCCTTCCTTCCTTCCTTCCTTCCTTCCTTCCTTCCTTCCTTCCTTCCTTCCTTCCTTCCTTCCTTCCTTCCATCCATCCTTCTATTCTTTTATCCTTTCTTCCTTCCGTCTATCCTTCTATTCCTCTATCCTTCCTTCCTTCCGTCCATCCTTCTATTCTTCTATCCTTCCTTCCTTCCTTCCATCCTTCTATCCTTCCTTCCTTCCTTCCGTCCATCCTTCTATCCTTCCTTCCTTCCTTCCATCCTTCTATCCTTCCTTCCTTCCTTCTATTCTTCCTTCCTTCTATTCTTCCTTCCTTCCTCCCATCCTTCTATCCTTCCTTCCTTCCTTCCTTCTATTCTTCCTTCCTTCCTTCCTTCCTTCCTTCTATTCTTCCTTCCTTCCTTCCTTCTATTCTTCCTTCCTTCCGTCCATCCTTCTATTCTTCTATCCTTCCTTCCTTCTATCCTTCCTTCCTTCCATCATTCTATCCTTCCTTCCGTCCATCCTTCTATTCTTCTATCCTTCCTTCCTTCCTTCCTTCCTTCTATCCTTCCTTCCTTCCTTCCGTCCATCCTTCTATTCTTCCTTCCTTCCTTCCGTCCATCCTTCTATTCTTCTTTCCTTCCTTCCGTCCATCCTTCTATTCTTCTATCCTTCCTTCCTTCCTTCCTTCCTTCCTTCCTTCCTTCCTTCCTTCCTTCCTTCCTTCCTTCCTTCCTTCCTTCCTTCCTTCCTTCCTTCCGTCCATCCTTCTTTCCTTCCTTCTTTCCTTCCTTCCTTCCATCCATTCTTCTATTCTTCTATCCATCCTTCTATTCTTCTATCCATCCTTCTATTATTCTATTCTTCTATCCTTCCTTCCTTCTATCCTTCCTTCCCTCCTTCCTTCCTTCCCTCCTTCCGTCCTTCCTTCCTTCCCTCCTTCCTCTTCCTTCCTTCCTTCCTTCCTTCCTTCCTTCCTTCCTTCCTTCCTTCCTTCCTTCCTTAACTAATCAGGGAGTTATTAAATGCTTTAAGGAAAGAAAATCAGCTTTTAAATACTATTTATAATATTCCTGTCAACTTGATTGTAATCAATTCGTCATGAATCATTTGTAATGCTTAACTAAAGAGACAAACAAAACATAAATAATGAACGCAACACTTTAGACGTGATCTCTGACTTAGAATGAGCAAACAAAGTGAATGGCAGTGGATAAAGAAAAAAAAAGTGGAGATTTAAAATGTGTAAAACTCCCGGACACTGTTCCGCTGAGGACCGCCTTCTTGAAGTGAGCTCCTCTCTGCGGTTCAGATCTTGATTTGTCAGCGACCCAGACCGGGTCTTCTGAGATGCGGTCCCGTTTGCCAGCCCACGGGGAACCTGAGCGCGTAGCTGGTGTTCGACCTGCGGGTCCGTCGCTGTTTGAAGGAGGCAGCGGCTGGCTGCAGTCGTTGGATGCTTTCCCACTTTGGGTAACTCCAGAGCCAAAACGGAGATGAACAAATAAACAAAGGCTCTTTAACAAGTCGCTGAGTAATGTTGAGGCTTGGAGGATAAAAACTAGAAGAAACTCTTCACCGGGAAGTTTACAGAAAACAGGCTTTCAGACGTGTGTTCATGTTAAGAAATAGACAGGATTACACTTCTGGGTTTGATTTATGAACTGATCAAGTTCATGAAACGCTACATTGAAGACCAAGAGATAAAAGGTAGTTTTCACAGTCATGGAAGGGTGTTTTAAAGTATTTATAGGGGACTGCTGAATGTGTGTCAAAGGTCAACCCGGTAGTGGACTGGTGCTCAGGTCCGGCCTTCCCTCCTTAAACTCAACTTATGCTGTTTGTTGGTTTCATTACAAATTAAGCCCTATCCACATGGGACTAGTTTTACCTAAGGACCACATGTGATTTGTAATAATTACAGAGATTGTCTATGATTTTATTTCCGAGTGAATGTGCCATGTCGTAATTTGTAAAGTAGAAAAATCCCCAGTAACTTACCTACCATATTTTGCTGAACTCTGAGGTCCTGTGATAATACTAATCCAATGCTACCAGGCTTCTCTGTGATTTGGACAGAAATGGGCAACATCCGATACGTGGATAGGCAGTTTCTTTGTTTCCTGGGTGCATTTTTATCTGCGTTTGGGTTTTCTAAAAACTCCATGGAGCCTCCATTCTTCACCAGAGTCCTGCAAAACTACAGTATTTTTTCACTTTAGTTTAAATGAATGTTCATATGCAAAACACAAATAAGGCCATTATGATTACAAAGCTCCAGTTTTTTATTGAGAAAGAGGAAAACAAAATGTCCATAAAATGCATTTCAAGGGTTATTTGTTAAAATGTCATTTGTTTTAGAAATAACGATTAGAAAATTAGATGATTAAAAACTGAAAGTCCTGATGACATAAAATAATCAGCTAACCAAAATATTGTAAAAATGTCATTTACTTATATGCTTGGTTGAGTCTTTTAAAGCTATTTTCAGACACACATGTTGCTGTTTACATTCATACTATTGTCTATCTGTAGTGACACATAACACAAGGCACTGGAATAAGTTTATTAAGATGAATATAGGATCAAGAAATTACATTTTCAATGCATGTCAGTTTAAAAATTTTTCCCTCTTAGGAATAAATGTGACATCTCTCGTGTAGCTTAGCTAGTTACACTGCAAAAAGGGAACCAAAAGTAAGCAAAGATTTCTTGAAATTAGTGTATTTTTCCTTGATTTAAGCAGGTAAATAAGACTATTTGCCAATGGAATAATATTTTTTGCACTAAAAATAGGAACAATTACTCTTCACTATCTTATTTCAGGTGCAGGTATCCAATCTTATTATAGGGGTAAATATACTCATTCCATTGGCAAATAGAGTTATTTTACTGCTCAGATCAAGGTAAAATACACTAATTTCAAGAAAATTTTACTTACTTTTAGTTATTTTTTGCAGTGTATGGATTATTTTATGGATGGACAAATAGATGGATGGACAGAAGGGGCAAATCCAAGCTGTATTTTTTTTTTTTTTTACCAATGAAGCTGAACTGGTCTGATCCATGAAGATCCCCCTCGCTGATTTAAGTCTCTCATCGCAGCAGCGTGAGTTTACCGTGCTGCTTCATGATGCGCTGGACGTCGGCGGCACATTCGACCTGAGCCGGGAGCCGGAAGCGGAAGTGAAGAGCGTCGAGGCACAGCGCCAGAACGAACGGCCCCCAGTAGTGGCTGTTGGGCAGGTTTGGCGCACGGCGCACGACCCGCAGAATAAAATCCATCCGCGTCGGAGCCTTGAAGCTGACGCCCGTCTGCTCCAGCTGAGCGTTGCAGAAGACGGGCTTCGTGCTCCAGAAGCGCAGCAGCAGAGGCTCGCCGCAGCAGACGCTGACGACGAAAGCGCCACACTCGGCGGAGTCCTCCAGGACGCTGATGCAGAGGATGCGGGTGTGTGGCATCACTGTTTATACGGTGGATTAAACCTGTCAAAGGCAGAGCAGCCAAACAAGGCGGCCAAAAGACTCAGCTGTGTGCTTCTCTGACCCCCAAGAAAGAAAAGCAGCTTTCTTATCAAATCTCATCGATAAGCATCGTTAAGCAAACCAAACCTACTCAGTGACGGTTGAAAGAGATCCTCAACGGCTCTCTGCGTCTTTGTTTTTATTTCCTCTTCTTTAGATCCCCAGCATCTGCTTCCGTCTGCTTTTCTTCACGTCGCAGACCCGTCTCCCTTGAATTCCTCTGACTTGATGCCGCGCAAGAGAACAAATGATCCTGAAGCACCTGATGCGGTTTTCTGCGTCGCTCGCTTTGCATGGCGTTCTATCAGAAAGCTTTTTTTTAATCAGATGTTGTTTTGGTCGAACTGCCGTGACACATTTGCATAGCTGTTCAGTTTTATTTCAGGCGGTGAGGCCTGAAATAAAACTGAACAGCATATTCAGTTTTATTCCCCCCCCCCCCCCACAATTTTCGCTTGACAACCAGTTGCCTTTGGAAGTCGGCGAACTGGAGTACTGATCAATCCATCAGCAAATATAGAGTATGGCAAACCTGCTAAAACTGAGAGACTAGAGAAGCTGCAGAGATCCGCTGCTCAGGCCCTGGGATTTAAAGACCTGGGATTATTATTTTTTTATTCAGGTAAAAGGAACCATGGGCTGTCTGTTTCCACTGCTCTGGCACCGGAAAATGTAATTAAATCAGCCTAATGTTGCATGGGGGTCTTGTGAAGAAAACTGCACTACACTTCCAGTCCAGTGGGTGGCGGTAATAACATACCAAAGGCCAAACAACTGACCGAAAAGCCCTCTGAATCTTGTGTAAAGTAGAAACTAACACCACCACGCTGGTCTTAAATATGGAGGGGAGGGGGGTGAGCAGAAGTCGGAACAGTGCAAGAAAAGGGTCCATCAATCATTGCTGCGCAGCAAATTACTCCGCCCCTCACCAATCCTGGGGTAACCTGAAAGTCCTAAGCCCAGACCAAAACTTGTTGTTCAGGAAAGTGTGTGCCGAGGAAATTGCAATAATTCTGGTAAAATTGTGTTAAAGGTGAAATATCATGCTTTTCAGTTCTCCCTTTCTTTTCATATTGAAATTATTCAGTTGTGGTCCGTATAAAGTGGAATTCCTCATTAATTTCCCCCCTCGTTCCCCCTTTTCCCCCGTTCTGAGGTGTGCCTGAGAGCAACACATTTTGATGCGGTCCCTTTAAATCTAAAGAAAGCAATTCAACCCCCTTACCCCCTTACCCCCCTCACTTCACTAAGTCCGGCTGTTTTTGCAGTATGCTGGATGACGGTGTAATGAATTGTGTGGGTTAATACGCCCAGCAACATTTTCACTTATCCACTTGTAGCTCCGGCATCCTTCAGCTTGGACCACAAACAACTCTGAGAAATAAAAACGGTGGGTTCGCCAAATTAGTGGGCTGGAAGTCTACGACCTTGTTTAGCAGCTCTGCAGCAAAATACTGTGACGTAATTGTAAAAAAAAAAAAAAAAAATTAATAGAGAACAGAGAAAACGGAACGGCTTGGAAAAATATGACCCGAAAAGAATATAAATCTCCTCACTATGAAACACAGTGGTTACAGGATCATGCTGTGGGGACGCTTGACTTCGGCACGGGCGGGGAAGCTGGGCGTTAAATGGAATATACGTAAAGTTTGAATACATGGCAATCATGTAGCAAAGCCTGCTAAAGGCTGCAAAAGACTTAGAATTGGCAGCAATAGAGTCATCACTGGAAGTCCTTGCAGAAGAAAGGGACACGGCGAATGGAAACGAAGATGGTCTGCTCACATAAGCCCAAAAATAGACTTTTAGGCATAGGCTCCATCCAAATAGGCCTTTTGGGTAATTACTCTTTAGCCACAGGGGAAGTGCGTCAGCGGTCGCCACCATGAGTGCAGTCCGAAAAGTGCAGTCAGTAAGGAAGGAGGTAGGAAAAGGAGCCTGTAAGCTTCCTCTCATAGCTACTTTAGAACAGGAACCACCTCGCAATGTCCCTTACGGGCGGTAAGGCGCTATGAGGAATCCCACAATCCTTTGCGTCATACTGTAGGGATGCATTTAGTTGATTATCCTTCGCTTACTTGACAATTGACTTTAATCTCCGTTCAATCTGGCTAAGCTTCGGCTGTTTTGAGACAAATTTGTTTTGTGTCCGTTCTATCGCACAGATCTGCTTTGAATGCTGACAAAAGACAAAGATGTCTGCATTTAAAATGTGGGCAAGTTAAAGGGATATGAACCCTTGTGCAAGGCACCATACTACAAGGCTCTCGTATGCATTTCTTTACGAGTTGCATTGTTTATCTGCTAGCTTTTAGAGGCTGGCCCTTCCCAGAATATGCAAACAATGCCCTCCCATGGCAGTTGTATTGTTATTTTTTTTTTTTGAGTTTGTTCAGATTCAAAATGCTTATTAGGAATTCACCGCTGCACCCTCGCTGATCTTACTGTTCAGGTCTGTGTTGTTTTAAAGGAGAGTTCCCACTGAGCAGAGACGCGCTGCCCGAAAACCAGCCCTCGCTTTGTGTAACGTGATATCTGACACAGTGTTGTTTTAGCTTTGATTGCCGTTGCGGCGCACTTCCCAAAACAGCAGCCTCCCTCTTTTGAAGAACGCCATTAAAATATAGTCCGGCACAGAGCCTCATGCATATTTAATAGCTGAAATCCTCGGTGCCGTGCTGCTGTGCTGGTCTGAGCTGTTACTGTGCTTCAGGCTGACAGCACTGCGGATCATTATGTTTCTGTGGATGAAGACGTTGACCGACATGGTCTGTTTTTGTGGGAAGGCAGAAAAGCATTAGCTTTAAGGGGATAAAAGCGTTTTTTTGTCACTGCTACTTTCACCAACATGAGATATGTTGCCCAGATTCATTCTCTGTCTAGAACAGTTTTGAAAATGGTACTTTCCAGTTTTGGATTAGTGTGGAAAATGAAAGCAAGAGTATAATTCATTTATTCCTAAATGTTTCACCCCCTTTTCTTGCTCTTTTTTTTCTTCCTTTCCTTCCTTCCTATGTTCCTCCCTCATGTCCTTCTGTTCTGAAGTATTTCCATCTGTCTTTTTTTACTTTCTCGTGTCTGTCCTTCATTTGCCCCTTCTTCCTTCCTGGAATCCTTTCTTCGGTCTGTTTCCTTTAAGCCATCCATCCATCCATCCATCCATCCATCCATCCATCCATCCATCCATCCATCCATCCATCCATCCATCCATCCATCCATCCATCCATCCATCCATCCATCCATCCATCCATCCATCCATCCATCCATCCATCCATCCATCCATCCATCCATCCATCCATCCATCTATCTATCTTTAAGTAATCAGTTATCAAGGAGCACTTCGCAAATTTAAAAGTTAATCATTATCTATTTTCTTTCCCATACATGCCCTTACAATTGCCCAACGTGTAGAATGAGTTTTCCTCTATTTATCGCAGTTGCCTCTATAGACTCCATTAGTCGATTCATGAGAGAGTGATCTGGGTTTTATTCTTTGGTCGTGGGTGTGATGCGCTGCACGCTCTCGTTCACCTGGCTACTTTGTTGAGGCGGTGTTGCAATCGATGCATGGGCTAACTTCAACATTTATAATTTTCTTACCTCAGAAGACATCACGCCTCTAAACAAAAGACATGCGCGGTCACAGCAGGAGCAGATACTTTTCCGCATCTCCCATGCGCGTACCCAACACGGATGTCATTTCAACTCGTCACCAGAGGGGGGCGCAGGTCTGCAAAAACTCTGGAACTTACAATATGCCCCTTTAAGGGAAAAAACCCCAAAAGATTTTAAATACTTATACAAAATAATTATTTCTAGCACCTTCCTTTTTTCCTTCTTCTCTTGTGTCCTGTCTTCTGTGTGTCCTTCCTTCATTGTATTTGTCCTTCCTTCCTTGTGTACTTAATACGTTCTTCCTTTGGTCCTTCTTTCTTTCTGGGTCCTTCCCTTCAACCTGCCCGTCTGTTGGGTCTTCTAGTTTCCATCTGTAAAGCCTGCCAACAGTAGAAATGTGGAAATATCTACGATAAATTCGTAAGAGATATGAAGGACTGAAAACTCTGTAAATTCTTGTCTGGGAATTTAAACGGAAAATGCGCAGGAATTGTGTATTTAAGTCCTAATTGACCCTTTTTTACGACTCCCGGCAAGGCTTTTCCGTTAATCTGCATGAGTGGTTAATGGTTTGACCGTGTTGCACCTTTTTAGGGAAATGTTCATAAATGCGCCTGCTGTGAGGCAGAACCTGTTTGCATCTGCTGATTTGGTTCATTTAAAGTAGGGGCTGTATAACAAGTCATAAAAGCTCTTAAATAAGTGATAACACGGCGATGCTGCCACAAACAGGCAGTGTTCAGCACTCTGATTATCTGAGTAGGGCCAACATGCGGAAGGAAAAAGTAAACACTGGTGACATTTTTACCTTTTGCGTCAGGTTCTGTGGTTGAAAATTAGGTATAATGGGAATGAGTCAGTCCTTGTAAACAACAATGTTAAAATGCCCCAGTGGTCTACTTTTACTGTAAACGTGTAATTTTTTAAAAAAAAAATCCGTGTTTTCTTCCACTCAATTCCCTATAAATGACAACCGAGTGCAAACCTTTATGCAACTCAGTGGTTCTAACATGTATAGCACCTTCCACATTTATTGACACCTCCTTCCTCTTCTGCCTGACTTGAATGGCTTAGTCTTTTGTCTTTGACATTACGGACAGCATCTGGGCTTCTCAGTGAAAGGGGAACGGCATGAAAAACGCCATTCTGGCTTTGATATTTAGCACGTTCACGTTTGTAATTTTTGGAGAGTGGCGAACACAAATGGGCCTCTGAGTCAAGTTTATATCCCAGGAAAACAGGAAGGCAAAGATGGTTAATTTGAATTTCTGTTAAGCTTTAGGAAACTGGAAAAGAAGGGTTCAGTTGCATTTTCTTTTAGAATTGTAAGGGGTGTCAATAAATGTGGCCTTTTGGATTTTTATCAGTCATATCCTCCCAGTGTATTAGGAATATTGACTCTTAATCCATCAGTTCCTTCTCTCCACACTGTTAATGCTATATCGAGTCATAAATTCATGTTTTGCACGTTTTTAATATATTTTGCCTCCTACTGCTGTAGATGAACACGCTTGACATGAATAATTTATTTCCCAAGAGGCTAAATGTCAGGTTCAGTTTAGTTTTGGAAGCGACTTAATGACAGGTGAGTAAAGAGTGGTCATTGCAATATTGCAAAAGTTGCGGGTCTCCCAATATTGTGCAGTTCTACTTGTGTATTTTAATTTGACATCTGACCCTTTTGCTATGGTAAGAATTTCAGGTGATGACTTTAGAGTCTGCTGAAATTTGTGGTTCTGCAGTATTTACGAGTCCATGGCTGTCTGTGGGATAAATTTAAGGATTTGGTTTAATTACTGTAAATGCATCAAGTATTTACAAGACAGCATACACAACAAGCCAGGCTGCCACAGAGTCTTTGGACATGGCCGATTGATCCTTTTAATATGAGGGGAAAAAAAGAAACCTGATGAATTGCACAGCACTGATCCCAATATACGAGTTCTATTCTCAACAGGAGCACACCAAAGGCAACACACTTTCACTTTCACACTTGATGTTTCAAACACATCCTCTTCGTTACATTTTTATTCTCGTTACTCATTTTTTCAAAAATTCAGCTTTCGTGGCGTTATAGGACGCAATGAGATATAAACTTTAGGTTCAATGGATTTATGAAATGAGTTGGAAATGAGTTTTCTCCGTAGTGTGTCTGGGCTCTCCCTTAGAGATAGGGTGAGGAGCTCAGTCATCCGGGGAGGACTCAGAGTAGAGCCGCTGCTCCTCCACGTCGAGAGGAGCCAGTTGAGGTGGCTCGGGCATCTGGTCAGGATGCCTCCTGGACGCCTCCCTGGTGAGGTGTTCCAGGCACGTCCCACCGGGAGGAGACCCAGGGGAAGACCCAGGACACGCTGGAGGGACTATGTCTCCCGGCTGGCCTGGGAACGCCTTGGGATTCCTCCTGAGGAGCTGGCCCAAGTGGCTGGGGAGAGGGACGTCTGGGCCTCCCTACTGAAGCTGCTACCCCCGCGACCCGACCCCGGATAAGCGGAAGACAACGGACGGACGGACGGACGGACGGATTTATGAAACATTTGTTTTGATCAGCTGTTTTTTTTCCCCCTGTTTGGTTCTGATTTATGGCAAAAAAGTACACCCACTTAAATTGTAGTATTTCTGGGCATTGTATCCAACAATTTTTGTTTAAAGGGACCTAGTCACATACAATTACTATAAAAAATTAAAAAATACGATATATTCATCATCAAAGACAATAATAAACGCCAAGCATTCGTCCTGACAGTGTTTACTTAGTCCTTTGTGGAGCCGGGCGTGATCAGCAGACATGAATGTCGTTGTGCCATCTGTGCCGCGACACCATCAGAAAGCAAGATGACGACTGTACTGCTAGAGCCAGTAGAACGTCCCGCAATGCCTCACAGTAAAGTGACAGCTCGGTGTGGTCAAAGACCAAGCAGATCTACAGGGTCAGGGTTACTTAACTTTCTTTTAGTGCCTCCCCTGGATGTTGATGACTGGCTCGGGTCCATTTCTTCTCCTTGTTTACGTACGTCTGGTCACGTGGTCTTGTTGTGGGAAATAGACCCAAAAACGCGTCATTTGCTAATCGGAAAACCTTTGTATGTAACTAGTCAGCTACTGGTGTAGAAATTTGTGAAGTCATATTACGTGACCAGGCCCCTTTAAGACTTAACGTGTTGTCGGTTGAATGTAGGTATAACACGTAGTGTTAGATTCAAATTTCAGAAGCTGGTAAAGACCAGGAAACGTGTTCATTTATATCCTTTAATTAACTGAGGCTGTAGTTTCCTTTTTATTCTGACTGTAGGATGACATGAGCCCATCTCGGGAAGGTACGACTGTTTAGTCCATCCAAAGCACAAATCAGCAATCTGGTGCTAATCCCACTAATAGTTTGTGTCACGTTTTAGTCTGTGTGTCTCTTTATCCATCAAACGCTTGAGCGTCAGATCTGATCGCCTGCTCTCGTTGTAACATCTTTTCTGGCGCTTTTGAAGGCTCGTCACGTTATCTTTTTTTTAGTTGTTCTCTGTAAAGCAGTACATCAAGATATGCACGCCTTTTATTGTGCAACCTTCTTACACATTACGCTCAGGCGTCTTCCTCTTTATCCCCATCAACCCTCTCTCTCTCTCTCTCTCTCTCTCTCTCTCTCTCTCTCTCTCTCTCTCTCTCTCTCTCTCTCTCTCTCTCTCTCTCTCTCTCTCTCTCTCTCTCTCTCTCTCTCTCTCTCTCTCTCTCTCTCTCTCTCTCTCTCTCTCTCTCTCTCTCTCTCTCTCTCTCTCTCTCTCTCTCTCTCTCTCTAAGTTCTCTTTGATGAAGACCCCGTCACTCCGCTGCTCCTCTCCACCCGTGTCTTTCTATTCGCATGTGCTTCCAGGTCTCCTCCGCCGTTAACCTTCACCCTCGAAATGTGTCGGCGCTCCCTCCTGCCTCGGCTCCAAACTCTGACACCAGATCATCCCCTCTCCACCCACTGTCTGTTTTTATTCCCCTTCCTGCCCCTCATCTCTCCATGTCGTCTCCCCACTGTGTGAACTCTTGGCTGACGGGCTCCTGCAGGGCAGCATGAAATTTCTGAGGCTCGCGCCCCGAGAAGAGAGCGCCTCTAATTTGATTCAAGGTGAAGCAAGTTGAGTCGGTGTACAAGAGCTTCATCAGACTGTGCAACCTTAAAAAGAAAGCACCCCTCACCCCCCTCCCTTCGCAATTCCACCTCGCTCTGTTGCTTCTGGGGAAAAGTTGGGCAGCTGCACGCTGTCTATAAAGCCAAGACATCTGTGGGAAGAAGTCTTTGGAATATCTACCAGATAGACTGACTCAGCAGGCTTTTGCAGCGAGTTTCTGTTGGCTTCTGTTGGGAAGAATGCAGTCTAACGCAACCGTAAGGCACGACCTTGCAGATTTAAAAGCGTGTTCGAGGGTTTTAAGTTGTCATGTTCGGCGTCGTGCTCCCGGCTCCTTGGAGGCCCCCGCCGCACGAGAACCGTGTTAAAAGTCATCAGTGTTCGTGTAATTACTTAAATGGTAGCGGAAAGGTCGGGATAACTTATTAACATGTCATAATAAGGGTCCCGGCTACGCTTGACAGTAATTATGAGCATCCTGTAGCTTTTCTCCGCTTTTTTTTTTTAGTTTCTGAGAAGCCTCACTGAGCCTGTTGTGTAACCTCCAGATGTTTGCCTAGAAAATATATTATGGTTATGTTCTCGTTCCTTTTCTGAATTATTTTCAAATTCTGTCACATTTTGCCATGTAACAACAACAAGGCTTACTACTAAAAAAAATACAAAGTTTTGAAGCAATATTTCCTTGCAGAACCACGTTTTGCTGCTCGGGTGGAGCTGGAAGGGTGGTCAGGGTTTGCATTGGCCACCCCTGGAACGCAGAGATGCTACTTTTAGCTTAAACTCATGATATTGCACAGAGGGCTCATCGCTGAACTTTGATGTGCAAGTTTAGCCACAGATTCTCGGTTGGATTCAGGTCTGGACTCTGATTGGGCCATTCTAACACATGCATACGCTTTGATCTGAACCCCTCCATGGTGTAGCGGGCTCTCCTTGCCCGGCCTGCCGGTGTAGGAGGGAGGCGACTGGTAGCTTTCCAGTCCTGCCATACGCTTTCCATTTTTAGACGTTTAACCGAACAAGGCTGTGTGACATGTTCAAAGCTTGTTTTATAACACAACCCCGGTTTAAACGTCTCATCTGTCTCCCTGAGCTGTACTCGGCGTTCCTTGGTCTTTGTGATGCTGTTGATGTTCTCTAACAAACACCGAAGGTCGTCACAGAACGGCTGGATCTACCCGGAGAATAAACCACACGAATGTAGAGGATTTCAAAGCTGTTGGTCGCTCTGGATCTCATTTAACGGTATCAGAGTGTAGAGCGAGCTGAACACACGGCACATCAGTTTTCAGGTTGTCCTTTGCGCATATGTTTAAAAACAACCACGTCTCGTTTTTCTCCCCACAATTATGCCCTGCGTGGTGAAGTTGCCGAATAGTTTTTACCTCGCCTGCTTTGTTTTTTTTGTGTGCTTTTTTTATTTTTATGGCGGACAAGTACAACCGGTGTGAGAATCGAGACAAAAGGGAAAATGTAACTCGTGAATAAATAATTTAACGTTTTTGCCAACCGTTTATTTGATGCATAAAACATTTTGTTTCGTTCTTTCTGCATAACTGCTGACAGTCGAGCCTGAATGAAATGTCCTCAACCCTGTCATTCTGCTTGTTTGTCTCCACACCGATCGTCTGTCCGTCCGTCCGTCCATTGGGCCGTTTGTGAGCCAGACCACTTCAGGCTCCTCTGATCCTTGTTTAGGTGTCCCCGTGTCTGTGCACGCTCACACCGTGTCTCGCTCTTTACCCCCCGAAGAGCTTACGCGCCGCAGACATTGTGCTCTTCTGACAGTCCAGACATCAATGCACTGCTTTGCTTTTGATATTGACAGGTTGTGTGGTGAATCTCAATCAGCTGCTCTGCCCCTTTTTGTTTCTGAAGGATTCACTCTGTGTGTGTGTGTGTTTTTTTTGCAGAGTACGAGGACGGCAGCCTGTCGTCGTGGGTGAACAAGGAGCGCTTCCAGGGATACCTTCAGATTGATGGCTTTACCTTGTATGAGCTCGGAGAAACAGGTGGCGTGTTCCTCTTTCATACATAAAGTCATTTTGTTTCATGTTTAGCTTGTTTTATCTATCTAAAGAACATTGTTTTCGCAATAAGACGTGTGAATCCTTTACATATCCATAAAGCAGTATTTTTCTCTCCATAGATTTCTGAAAGATCATTTTCCACCATAACCCCCAATTCTTTGTAATTGGCTGTGAAACAAAAAGTTGCATTTGATTAGCATTTTTTCTTGCAGATTTGAATAAGCAAATAACGTTCTTGTATTTGTAGTTTTATTTTTTTGTAACCCACACCAGATCAGAATCAACATTAGAGAAATAGGTGCAAATATACCTAAACACCAGCAAATATTTGGCTGACTGTCCTTCACCAAGTCGTGCCTTTTCTACACACTTTTTGTAGCCAGAAATAATCTCTGGGCTTCTTTTTGGCAGAATTGGTAAAGTATACCTATAATTTATTGGTTTTCTTGCTTTCAGTCTGGTTTTAAGTATAGTTTACTAATCTTGACAATGGTTAAGGTTCGAGATCTAGTGTTGGCACTCCAGAAGCTAAGCGTTGGTCTGGTTTATTCACTCTCAAACCACTGAAGTGTGTTTGGATTAGTTTTTTTTTACGGAACAAATCCTTGTGTGAAAGCCAAGCTGTTGGTGTAACATTAGAAAACACCAGAGGTGGTTCTCCTCCTGCAGCTTTAGATCCACCTTGTGGAGTGCATCAGTGACGCTGCTTAGAAACGCGTGTCGGGTAATCCAGGCAGATTTCTGGTAATCCAGGCAGATTTCTGGTAAAGAACGTATCCAGGTCTGTGTCGATGTCATAGGCGGTGACGTTTGAAGCCTCGAGACCCGACCGTACAACGTGACCAATCCAAGAACTGAGTCAGCGGGTTGCTCGTTATTCGAAGGGGCAGCTGATGCCGCCGATCTTCATCATTTGGCATCATTAACAATATATTTGTTTTTTTAGCTGTGAAATCAGCAAGAAACAGGATGATTTTGGAACAGACAGAAGATATTTTATCCCAATTTATATAAACTTGCCGTTGCTCTTCTGGCTTACTCAATCTGTGCCCTGGGAAAATATATGGCGAATGTTTTCCAGTGGTCAACTGGGTTCGGTTCCCCGCTAAGGTTTACAGTTTTTCGCTTGGAATAGAGAGTTCTTTAACTCGATGAGGCCTTGATTTAAGCTGGGTTAAATAAAGGCTCATTATTATAAGCACAGCTACAAAGTTACACGAGCAGATTCTCATTACAACCGTAAACCCTTATTAGTTTCCACTTTACCGTTCAATTCAGTTCCTGTACGATGAAGACGGATTAAGACCATAGACAGAATTTGTTTATCGGCGTCACACACCGTTCATTTATTCAATCTAAAGCTTCACATCGAATTCGTGTCAAATAATCACTGCGTGTAATGCATTTATTGTCCAGTAGAGCAAATTGAACCACCGCATTGCCTCGACACAAGAGTGGAGCAATGGGAGGGAAAGCCTGAGCCTCATCACTACCAAACGGCACGATGCTGCCACCACCATGCTCGACAACTTCTGCAGCTATCTTTGGTTTAAAAGCCTCAGATCGACTTCCTGGGTTGTCCTTATACATCCGGACAAGTTTCCTTTCCCGCTGATGGTGACTGGGTGATATGGTTGAAACCTGAGCCCCATTTACACTACCCTTGTTAAACCGATCCATGCCGAGCTCGGACCGAGCTCGGATCAGTTAAACGTGCCGAGCTTGGTTCTTACAACCGTTTACACATCACGCTATCTCGGTTCCTCGCCTCCTAGTGATGATCTGCGGTACTACTGCTCTCTAGGATTGAAGGAGGGACTCAAGCAAATCAAAATGGCGGCGCCCGTAACATTCAGGAAGTTATGCTTGGTTATAATTGCTTTTTGCGGAGAGTCAGGCAAAGAAGGCAATCCTTTGGTAAATTTACTTGACAGAGTCGGCTTTTGGGACGTGGATAAGACAAACGTACGTCTAATCAGGGCTTACAGACGCAGGAAACAACGGCAGATGTTAAGGTTCATCACACTGCTAAGCAGAATCATCACTGGAAATCGTGTGTCACGGTAGGGAAGCTAGTATTTTTATGAATGTCTGATATTTCTCACTGTGAGGAGATGACGCGGTCTGCTCGTGCGCTCTTTGTTATCAGAGAACCGAGCCACTGAAAAACCGGGCCGAGCTCTACTATCGAACTGGTCTAGATCTAGTGCGGTTCAGTTGTGTCTGGCACGGTTCAGTTCAGTTTGCGTTCCATTTCCACTCTATAGTTATCTCGGTTACCGAGCTCGGACCGTTCTCGGCACGGTTAAAAAAGGGTAGAGTAAACGGGGTATTGGACACAACCGAGTGTTCTAGCAGGACGATGACCCCAATCGCTCATTAAAACTGGGTTTGGAGTAGATAAAGCTGGTTTGAGCTAAAGCTTCCTGAACAGCCCCGACCTCTACTCTGTTTAAAGTAAAGGGACCGTGTGTAAAAGCATGGCGGATTCTAATAAACCAATTTAAATGAGCTCCACCATTTAACATAAAAGAATTGGTCAAATATTTATGCCAAAAGCTTCTTTTATATTATATTTTATATATTTTACTAATACTTTATTGTCAGAAGAAACATTGTTATGCAGACTCATTTTAAGGCATTTCCGCTTTGTATTTTGAGCCATAGCTGCAGTTTTATTGCGCCTTTTCGTGCATATGGCTCCTCTTAAATCTTTACGATCAAAGCCATGGCAAGCCGTTTCAGACGGCGCATTAAAACACAAGCTTAAATCATCCGAAGCCTGTCAGCAGATTGTTATTATGTATTGTATGCTTAGCAGCCCCGCCCTAAAACATGTTGTTTGCCACCGAGCAGCTCTAAAATTAAAAGTCAAACATGTTAGAGCTGCTGTTATCAGGAGCTCGGTCAGCTTCAGCTGTGCTTGTGCAGCTATTTGTGCTCTGAGAGAGCGAGAGACTCTTTTGCCCTCCAGAAATAGCCAGATTTGTTATTCTTGTTCAAAACCTCTTTTACTTGTAAAGGTCATTTAAGCTCAAAAGTGAAATGCAAGCTGCCTCTTAAACAGCAGTAAATTGATACTCAGTGCAGGAAACTGGTACTTCTCTAATATTACACAGGAGTATTTTCTTCCTTTATCGGCTTTTGACTTCCAACGTCCGAGCAGCTGTTGGCCTGACGGATAAATGGCAAGGTGTGCAGGTTGATGCCCAGCTTTTCTGTATGTTGACGTTTGTGTTTCCCCTAAAATACTTACTGGTGTCCAATTGGTGAGTTAAAACTGTTCAGTATGTGTGAACTTCTTCAGTCCTCCTTCATTTTTTAACATTTTGCTTCCATTCAACCAGAGTTGCTCAGACTTCAGCCGATTTCTTTTATTTGTATTAACGGCGCATGTATTCATACCATAAATATGCGGTTACAGCCCCGTTGGTTCGCTTCACTCCGTGTGCGGAGCGAATACAGCGTTGTTTTCTCCCCGGGTACGTGCAGATTGTTTATGCCTGGAACTGAGTGTGTAATGCGCGGTTTTAAAAAAGGGGTATCTAAACAAAACACCCAGGGACCCAGCTATCACTTAACTCTGCTGTTTGGGAGCATCGCAGTTTCTCTTGCAAGAAATGTCGACAAAACAAAAGTGTTTGATGCCGTATGGATTTTTTTTTAACAGCAGTAAGGTACGCAGCTCACTCTGCACCTAAAGGGACATACAGTATCATGATGTTCAGTTCTTCCTTTTCGCATTGAGATCTTTCAGTAGTGGTTTATATAAAGTGGAACTGCAAAGCTTTGGTCTGAATTCCTCGTTAATGTTGCCCCACATTTCCCCCTCTCCCCCTGTTTTGAGGCACGTCCGACAGCAAGTTGTTTTAGTGCCGTCTCTTTAAATCTAAAGGAGGCACTTCAAACCCCACCCCGCTCCAAATCGCAGAGGGTTCCACTCCACACCGTTCGGCCATTTTTGTTTGATGATGAGGGGGACAGTGTAGAGAAAAACCAAACATTTTTGACTTATTCACCTGTAGCTTCGACATCCTTCAGCTTGGTCTACAAAATCCCTGCTAGAAATTGTGGATTTGCGAAATTGGCCAGCTGGAAGTGCTTGACCTTGTTTAGCAGCTCTGCGGCAAATACTGTCACATAGATGTTAAAAAAACGTGACAGAAAATGGAACAAAACTGAACAGCTTGATAGATATGACCCAAAATAAATATAAAGATATCTACGTAGCTCCTGGACAGACTACATTCAAGTTTTCTGCACTCCTAGAGACTCCAGGTACACAAAAATGTTTATTTAAGGGTACAAAAAGAGTATTTTACATGTCCCCTTTAACTGCATTACCCACCTGAAACAACGTCAAGCTAAATGGAAACATCACCGGTACTGATGAAAAATCAGCAGATGTTCAAATGGCTACCTGTTGCATCCATGACCTCAAACTCCGTACATCATATAAAATGCAAGTCAGAGGAATCCTTTTGGATGAAAGGGAATTTTCCCAACAGCTACGCATGCTGCGTTCAGGTACAGCTGGTAAACTAAGCTGTTGAAGAATCAAAACATCTCCACAATGATTTAAAAGTTTTTTTTTTTTATCCTTATATTCTTATCATGGGGCAGCGGTGGAGCAAGTGGCTAAGAGTTTGTCCTGTTACCGGCGGGTTGCCGGTTTGAACCCCCTTCACCCGTTTTGACTGTAGTTTGTGGTGAGAGGGCCCTGATTGTCTGGCAACCTTCCTTCTGTCAGTCTACCCCAGGGCAGCTGTGGCTACAGTGTAGCTCACCACCGTCAGCGTGTGAATGTGTGGTCCTCAGGACTTGATGAAGAACTATACAAGTACAGGCCATTTACCACAGATGAGCAAAATCGTGTATAAAAATATCTAAAGGTTAACATTGTTTGCAAGTGGTCTTTCAGATCTGTCCAGGCATTAGCTATCCAAAAAAATCTAAGCGAATCTCCAGTTAGTTCAAAACGTCCAACTTTCTTTAGTTTAAGAACATAATAAAATCAAATTAATTGCTGAAATTGTTTACTTTTGATTGAAGTAGAAACAAAAAAACAAGCAAATATTTAAATTTTGTATCTTTTATGGCTGAAGCATACGGAAATCAATGTTCCCCCTAATTTTTCGTGTCTGAGCATTCACTGGACCTCTGAGAGCAACATCACACGTGTACACTGAGGTTACATTACACCTGTCCAGAACCTGCGATTATAACAAGGTATGTGGCTTACTAAAAGAATCAAATTACTTTTAGATTACTTATCTTACATACAAGTGATTTTACCCGATTTTTTTAATGAGCTGTATAGTATGTTTTATGTCAGAGTCGGGGTCCTGCTAAGGAAGAACTGAAAGACATGTACGTCTTTCAGAGTTCAAATTTTATTGTCATCAAATTATTTACGTTTTGTGCAATGAACATGATTTTTATCTATGTTAAACCTTTCATTTTGACCATCGAATTCAGAGACGAAAAGGCTTGAAAAATCAGTGCTGTCAACATGTAACAGAAAAAAATAAATTTTCAGTTGACTGTTTTGGCGCTTTGTTAACCTGAATCAAATAAAATGACTCGTTATTAAGCCTGTGCAGAGATGAATGACTGCTAATGAGGGAACTGAGCGATTTGATTAAGGCGTGTTGGAGAAGGGATGCATCTAAAAGCTGCAGGATGGCAGCTCTCGAGGACTGGACTTGGGCACCCCTTTCACAAACAGACTGTCAATACATCGAGAAGCAAGAACTAGTTCATTACCTACTTTAAAATAAAATCCTAAAATATAGAGAAAAGGGCGTCAAGCTTTAAATAGTTCCTATAACTGGGGCTTATAAATATAGCCTAGGCTTGCTGACAGAAACCGAATATTGCTTTGTGAGGCAGACTTGACTTTGATTAGAAACCTTGTGGCATTTTAATTTTGCTGGATCTCATAGCCTAAGATCCCGTCACAGATTTTATAAAAATGACTTTAAATGATTCGTTTTCAAAGCAGGAATGAAACTTTCTGAAATTGTATGAACCGATGTACGGATGTTATAAAATGTCAGAGGGCTCCTCTTTGCAGCTGAAGTTTGGTCTGAAACAAGCAAAACTGCAAGAGGAGGAAACGGTGAAAAAGTGAAATCCCGACAAGTTATTAACTTAAAAATTTGCTGCAGTGTGATTCAGCTATTGGGTCCTGATTCGGGTCTTTCCTGGCTTTATTCTTGTACTGTAATTGGGATCCCTTTCAGACTGTTTTGTTCATTTGCACGTTTTGTATTGACCTGCATCAGACTGATCATAATTGTTTAACTGCAATGCCAGATATGCGCATATGGTGCAAAACTCTGTTGTATTTAAATAAAAAAAAGCACCTAAAGTCCAAAGACGCACCTATAAAACAAAACAAGTGAATAAATATCTGCTTGAAAGCAAAATATACTTGGGATTGCCACTGGTTGCAGAATCTCATCTCAGTACCGCTCTGCATCGAGACCTCCTCCGCCGCTCAAACACCGTCCCACTGCCTCCATCATAAGCTGTTTTGCTTTGGCAAAGAGGATTTGCCAAGTTATTCATGGGTGCAACCTATCTTCTCTGCTCTGCTACTCAACCCACAAACGTATTTCCTCACAAACCGTTCTAAGGGGAGAACAAACGGGCTGTCCGGCGGCAGAAGCTTCATCACCAAGAAGCGTCGCTGCAACAAGAACATCAACCAAACGCAGATGTTGTTGCTTTTTTTTTTTTTTTGCGCCGACCGTAGATGTGTGCATCTCTGTGCAAATGGCTGAACGTGAACGAGAAACGTAGCGATTTTTGTTTGCGTGTCACCGCTTGACGCTCTTCAGGCCATTTCAAGTCGTTTTCTTTCCCCTTTCAGCCAGACTTTCTGCTTTTTAGACCTCTGCTGCAGCACCTTAATTGGATAAACAATGTGTGACTGTTTGAGAATTTGCGGTTCTGATTCAGGCGAACGTCTGAAGGAAGCAAAAGGCAAAAAAAAAAAAAAAAAAAAAAAATCATAGAAAAGTTGGCAGAAGCCCCGTTGCTGGAGTCTTTTGAAGCGAGTATCACATTTCATGGACTGCAGCTCAGTGGAGCTGCTGGGATGACATTTTATGCTTGGAAATCCCCCCCCCCCCCCCACCCCCATCCCCCACTTCATAAGTCATACTGACACACAACTCGGTACCCACATTTAAATACTGGTGTGATGCAAATAAAAGAAAAAATCAATGAAGAGCCTGAAACTGTAATTTGGGTTTATTTAGGTGCTTGGATCTGAAGCACAAAAAGGCAGACAGGGGAGATGAATTGGTTGCATGTTGAAAGCAAAAAATCTGTTTGGCGATATTAAAAAGCCCTTCTCAGTTATGTTGTTGTGCACTGAAACATGTCTTTTTATTTTATTTTTAAAAAAAGCACAGACGACCATGATAAAAAACCGAAAGGAATCAGGAAACATTCCTCCTCGTGCTCACATCAAATTTTAATTTCCTCCCGTTTTCAGACACGCGTCACATGAGCGACGCACTTATTGATACTGGATTAAAGCCCCGAACTGTTAATCATCAGCTGGGTAAACAGTACAGCCACGAAACCAGTGGATTAAAAAGTGAGCTGGCTGCAGTTCCTGAGGAAAAAAACGCTTCGGCAGACGACGCAAAAAAAAAAGACGACGCATGGTCTCAGATGGATGTGTTAAATTAACTTCCATCGCCGAGCGGGTCTTTAAGCTTGCAGCAGACGATCTTTTAAACTTGATGGACTTGAGCATTTATAAGTTATTCAGAAATTCTCTCTGAAGCATGAAAACACGAAGCATGATTTCATTCTCATCCAGGACCTTTTGATGTGAGAGACGAGCTGAGGCGGTAATCAAGTCATGATGCCGGGGAAGCTTGAAGCGATTCTCCGTGTTTTAAAGATCGGCCCGGAGAAAACAAGCCTGTGTTTTTATGCTTAAGTGTGTTTGCTCTCCGTCTCTGGGTCACGAATAACACCAAATATCACGCAGAGACGCTTCATAGCTCGGAGTAGCGGACTGAAAAACCGGCGAATAAGAATAAATCTCTCAGAAGGGTTTTTGCAGAGGCCAATGAAACCTTAAACACCAAAGGGAGTCATGGCTTCTGGAGCAGGATTTAAATTTAAACGTAAGCGAACTATAGATCTCCTAAGAAGATTTTACTGTTAATAATAAAGTAAAAACTGCAACGGAAAGACACATCTTGACTTCCCACCGCTGAGGTCCAATTAATGCCGCAGTTTATAAAGCCTGAGAGGATGGAGATGAAGATGAGAGGCCCTGATTAAGCTCTGTTGTGTTGGAGGACTGAACGGCTCTCTGAGTGACGTGTTACCCAAAAGGCGGACGGTCAAGTAACTTTTCGGGCTATAATTGATGTCTTTAAAGGAGAAGTCCGGTCAAAATCAGAATTCAAACTGCTGAAAGTACTTTAAATATAAAACTACTACATACTGTGCAAAAAATTATACGTTTTTTTAATTAAGAATAATTCTCATTTAATCATGTTTATGTGGAGGAATCCATCTTGGTCAAGAATAGTACTGTCACCTCCCATTTTTTGACGTCACTCGGCGGACCCGCTGTTGAGCAAGTTTCAACGCTCTGTTTGTCACGGCGCACTATTTTCCAAGATGGAGACTGGTGCTCTGTACGAAGCAGAGAGTGATGAAGTATTTAGTGACAGTGATGAGAGTTCCGTGGAGTCATCATCATCTGATAGCGATATGGATGTTTTAGAAGAGTTTCTTGACAGAAACCGGACTTTTGACGGAATCCAGCGTACCTATTTCCATTGCAAACTCAGTCGGGTCCTACAGTATATATATATACACGCGCGTGTGTGTGTGTGTGCGTGCGTGCGTGCGTGCGTGCGTGCGTGTGTGTGTGTGTGTGTGTGTGGCGCCGGCAAAGCCACACACACACACAGCGGAGGAGAGATCGCGCTGAAGTGACTTAAGTTATATATTTGCCCCCGAGCAAATAGGGCAGGTGGTCATTATTGTATAAGTATTAAAATATAAAAGCATTCCAGCACATGCTGGGGCGGAGGGATACCATGTTGTATCCCTCCGCCCCTCTGGTCGGTAACCCTCCCGTAACTTCTAAATTAAAAATTGAAAATTTAAAAATAACTTACTGAAAATCCTCACCTCATGTCATGTTCAAAACATTCTTCTTCGAGATGGTCACTGCATATGACGTGTTTTCTCTCTGGCCAGAAGTTAGATGGCAAATCCACTCTTCAAGTTGGCAATCCAGCGCCGAGCCCGGTGGCTCATGAATCGGGAAGTTGAAATAAGCTATGTTTTTTCCACTTTTACCAGTTGTGTTGGAACATCCGATGGCCATGCACGTGGGCATTGTTGCTTCAGCAATAGCTCTTGGGAATGTCAGCGGTGAAGTCGTCTGGAAATCCGAAATAATTATTGATGATCGCAGCTGTGTAGAACGGCTCCTATTGACTTTGCATGGAAAGCGGAGAGAAATACTGTCGCCGCTTCCGCTTTTCTACGTCGCAGGATGTGATGTCAAACGCCCCTTACTGCCCAAATATGGGCAGTAATGTCAGCCCCCATACACAGTGATTCAGACGACAATTTATGTTTTTATTTTCTTATTGATTAAAGATAAGTTCATTAAATAACCACGAACGTATTAGTTTTAGTTATAGCTAATGATACCCTGATTTTTCCTTGTTGACCGGACTTCCCCTTTAACCCCATAGACACATTAGGCTCAAAATTATTCATATCCCCAGTAGATTTGTATTTAAGGTTTGAATCAGTCAACCAGGAAGTAATGCTGGTAGGAAATGAGACGGGCATCTCCTAAAGGACAGGAAGACATAGGACATGATGGGGTTGGACAATGACTCAATAACAATCGACAGACGTGTGGAGCTAAAGGGGGAAAAAGGGTCCATTAAAATTAGAAGAACAGTTTTCCTTCCTTTTGCATTCTAGCCCATCATGTAGGTTAATACTACAGTCATTACATCCTCCCAACCAATCACAACGCAGACCCAGGAACTATCCGTCACCAAGCTCCGCCCCCTTCAAAGAGTTCAGAGCACGCGTTCTTTTTTTCTTTTTTAAAAACTGCCAGTTTTGGTAAAAAGTTGAAACGATAAAGGGTTGACTTTGAATTCACTGTTTGTGTTCTTTATCTAAAAATAAGGCATTAAGCAACTGCATAAAGGGGCCAAGGCTGCACGTTAAATATACGTTTAGACTTGATTATTATCTATATTGATCAATAAGATTTCTATTTTATCTATATGCTTTTTTTCTATATCTTCCAGCCCTTGGACAAGGGTATAATTGTTTTAAAAAATAACATCTTAGTGTTTTTTTTTTCTTACATTTTAACAAAAACATTAGTGTTTGGTTCATCCTCGACTTGTTAACTGACATGGAGACAAATCCAGTAAAATTCAAATAACCAGTCAACCCTAAGAAATTCAGAAATAGATTGATGTCAACAATTAAAATGAAGTTCTTCTTATTAAAAAAAGTGAAATTAATGTCTTAAATGGGCCTAGTCACGTACAATTTCTATGGCAGTAGCTCTCTCTGGTTGCATACAAGGGTTTTCCAATGAAATTATGGCCCCCCGTCTGTTTATTATGTTTTATTTCTATGTTTTACGCTCTATTTGTTAGTAAACGAAGCGCTAGACTACCAAAGACCACCAAGTACGATATTGCATATGCACGCAGTGAGTAAACGAGGGGAAGCAATGACCGCCAAAGAGCTGTTCTCGTTACATCTGGAGATGTTATGCTATGAATCCTTCAGTGATGACTGTAGTAATAAGTTTGCCGAGCTGGTTTTGTAATTGCGTTTTAACTATAATTGTAGTCTCTTAAGTGGAAACGGAGGCACTTTATGATTTTTTCCTCCACATCTGTACCTGTAATTTGCAGTGAAATCCATTCTAATGACACAGTTACCACACACAGAGCATCATCCGCTCTGTGAGTAATTTAGATGATGAATACTGGTGTGTTTGTGTGATTAACCGTATGAAGCGTTATAAAGAGAATGCGTGTAAAAATCGCTGGTTAATGTTTAAAACCCTCGCATGAAAATACGATAAGTTGTTCCCTTTTTAATGTGAGTCCAGGACTCAAAAAGCAACAAAACAAAAGAAAAACACCATTGATGTCAAAATCCCAGTGCTCTTACAGACAATCCACTGATGAACCACGTTTCTATGCTGATTATTCCAGGTCTGCAGAAAATTCAGCTGCTACACCGGTAGAGCCTCTCTAAGAGACTCGCTGGAGTTAATTTTGCATAATTACGCTTCCTAAACTCCCATGAAGACGGGCGCAGTGCAGGAGGGAAGAAAAAAAGAGAGAGAGCGCACACAAACTCAGCCATAAACCAACGTTTCTTCTGTGCATTGCAAATATTCCTGGCTGTCCACTTCCTCCACACAGCCTGTCTGCATCGCTGACCAGCAGGGGGCAGCCTGCCTCTCTCCTCTAAATGTCAGGGGCCTTCCAGCCTCGAACCGGAGCGGCTTAAACAGGAGACCTTTTTAAGTTGTTGTTTTCTTAAGTCGGCCTATTTGTCATGTCATCGGTTCTGGTCTTGAATGGCATCTAAAACAGCTCTGCTACCGACGGAGCACTTGTTTCCTGCACAACGGTGCAGAAAGCTGGGGTTAGTTTAATGTTTGAGTGATTAATGGGTAAATCGCCCTCCGTGTCCGTTTTGCCAATCGAGCGGTGAAGCATCTCCCACAGGCTTCCTGCAGTCTGGAAGAGTCTGGAGTTTTCCCGTGTCTGCAACAATATGGAAAGTAAAAAGACAACATGGGAAGTTGCACCTTTCCACACGTACATCTAACCACACTTCCATCCTTATTCCCGTCATACTCGTATTAAACGTCGCCTCTGAAATGTCTGAGGACTTCAGACATTTCCTCCAGGAAAAGGAAGGGATTTTGATGTGACGGATGTGTTGCCAGAGAGACTCTAGTTGGTCTCAGCTGGTCTTCAGTGTCTGTGATTTCTTTCTTTGTTTCTTATCCTATAAAATCATTGTCTTCCTCCCCGGCAGGCAAACTGGTGGCGATCGCGGTCATCAACGAGAAGGACCCCACAGAGGAGAGCGGCAGGTAAAGAGAGGGGCCGAATAAAAAAAAATTATAAAAAAAAAGAGCCGCCCTGCATAAGCAAATTGCTCGCCGCACTCTCAGCCGAAGCTGCCGTTTGGGGCGTGTGGCTTTCACATAAAGATAAGACCGGCCGTTATTGTTTGGGGCCGCCCGCAAATTGCAGCCGGCGGCTAAAAATAAATAAATAAGAAATGAAAAAGAAGGGATGGGCTCTAACTTTATATGTGGCTTTTCCCTCTCTTCTCATTTGCTTTTAGATTAAAGACCTTGATGCAGCGGGTGGCGAAGGAATACAGAGAAGAGTTTAACAGGTGAGGCACAGAGACACCCGGCGAGGGCAGAGATGGGGAATCTAATTTATACGTTTATTTCGGGACGGCGGAGTCGCCGGGGAAGCGCCGGCAGTCTATTCACCAGCGAGTTTATGCCGCTGTCAGGGCACGTCTAGTTTTTTTTCTTCTCTTCTGTTTCTCCTGTTCTTCAGTGGTGCAGTAGAAAGGTAATTATGTGAAATGTCAGCCTCCAAATATAGGTGTTCTTTTTCCAGCTGTCAATCACAGCCGCAGCTCAGCCCTTTTATTAATGCCTCGTTTTCCTGTTTTCCTGCACCATAACGACTCCGTAGCGGGGTGTTTATGTTGCGCGCTGCGCCGCTCGACCCGTTCCCGTGCTGGAGGGGTGCTCCGCAACAAGGCAAATAAAAACAAAGCAGTGTGTAATATTATTATTTTTATTTATTTTTCTGCTCCAAGACAAGGGGAGGAGAGGAAGCGCATCTGTAACAAAGGGCTGTGGAATCAAAGCGTTCGTGAGGAAGGCGCCCGGTGGGTTAATTTAAAGCGCGGCTGGCGGGTCATCCTTTCGCTGGAGGCTGCTGGTGAAGGCAGGAATGAAGTGGCGCCGCTGCGTTTGAATAAAGATGTCCTCCTCAAACAGCCGCGATCAAAGCTTTTCCGCCTCTCCAGGCATTCCCATTAGGGCTGATTGAATTACTCAGATCCCTATCATCAATTATACCACTATCTGCACCAGGACCTTGTGCTGTGTCTCTCTTTCTCTTCCCAAAGACATCCGAGTTTGATCCCCCCCCCCCTCCCCCACCTCCCAATGAGATCAGAGCTGCCTGCAGGGTTCTGACGCAGCTAAACGAAGTCCGTAATCGCACAGCTCTGGCTGCAGTGTCGCCCCCGGTGGTGGGTGGAGGCAGTACACCGAGCCGCTAGATCACAGGAGAAGGTTGACGTTGAAACGGGCCGACGCCGTTTGATCCAGTGTTGTGGTTTTCAGCTCACCCACCACTTGTGGCGTTCGTGCGCAAACGAGGCTCTCGACGCTCGCCCGGCTGGTGGGCGCCCTGCTTTCTCTTTCGCTGCTAAAATTAAAAGCTTTATCTCAAAGTCGCACAAACTGAGACCTCTGAGCCACAGCTTCTCTCCATGAAGGAGTTCGGGATCCCAAAATTCCCCGTCTGAAGGCCTCCAGCCTCCTGGTAAAGGCGCGCCTTCATCCAGGATATTGTTTTCGCACTTTTACAATGTTCAAATCATCCAAGATTATTATGCATTTTCTTTATAGGATCTCTATCGCCTTGTTTTGCTTTTAGGCCCCGTAACTACACAATGCTGGCTCTCCACTTTACTCCCACTGCTCTCATTTAGCTGTTTTTAGTAGAGAGAGAGAAAAAAAACCCTTTTAAAGCTCAGACTGAACCTGTAAAATATAGGAACACAAAGCAGTATGCTTTTAGCATACATGGGGATGTGTTTTTCCATCGAGTCTGAAAGTAGGATTATTGGCCTCAAAGGGGATTTTAAATGAACTTTAATGCAGGTTTGTGTCAACTTGATGCCTTTTTTCTCTTTGAAAAAAAAAAAAGAGCACGCTTTTGTCCCTTGTTTGCTTGGTCAGACGTTAAATCAGATAAGGGATGCGTGGGTGAGCAAACGGATAGATGGGTGGATTGATTGGTTCTTGGATGGATGACGGCTGTACAAATTAATACGTGGTTTGGGCGGACGGATGGCTGGATAGATGATTGGCAGAGAAATGGATGGATGAGATGGTAAATGGGTGCGGGATGAAAAAACGGATTCCTTTTCTTAATTACGAGTCTAAATTGGCAACGTTGATGGGAAAGTTTTTATGGTTGGTGTGATAATTAAAAGCAGATAAAACTTTACTGACCTTCGGCCTGGGAATCTGTTACATTTTAGTAGTTTATGCGTTAGCAACCTCAAAGCAGGTTTATTAGGGTTAGTTCTGTAGCGGTCAGCTGTATTTCTTCGTTTAAATGGTCCTTATTTCGTACAATTATTCTTTTACATCAATGACAGCTTTAATCCGAAATGCACGTTCACCATAAGCGATCGTTTCTGGTAGATTTTAAGATTGTCCACGTGCCTTAGTTCCATTTTAAGCACATTAAAATAATATCAAAAAAAGCTTTTTTATTAAACTTACAGTACCTTGAAAAACTATTTAACACCCTTGGGATTATTCATGTTTTGTTGCCTCGCAACATGGAATTAAAATGGGTTGTTTGGGAGTTTGCAGCATTTGCTTTACAGAGCATGCCCACAGCTATGAAGATGTGCTTTTTGTTTAATTGAAAAGCAAAAAACAAATAGGAAGGAAAAACAGATCTTCAGTACCTAAAGTCTGGTTTCTGGGACTTCTGCCCATTCCTCAAGTCAAAACTGCTCCAGCTCCTTCATGTTGGATGCTTTTCATTGGTGAACAGCGATCTTCAAGTCTAACCACAGATTCTCAAGTGGATTAAGGTCTGAACTTTGACTAGGCCATTGCAACACACTTAAACGTTTCCCCTCCAAGTGCTGCTTTAGCAGTTTGCTTGGGGTCCTTGTCCTGCTGGAAGGCGAACCTCCGTCTCCGTCTGAGATCACAGGCAGACTGATGCAGATTTTGCTCCAGAACATCCTGTATTTAGCACCATCCATCGTTCCCTCGACTCGGACCAGTTTCCCTGCAGCTGTAAACATCCACCCAGCATGATGCTGCCACCGCCATGTTTCACTGTGGGGACGGTGTTCTCGGGCTTGTGGGAAGTGTTGGGTTTCCCTCATAGCGTTTTTCTTGGTGGCTGAAAAGTAACATTTTAATCCCGTCTGACCAGAGCTCCTTCCACCATACATTTGGGGAATCACCCATTTGCCTTTTGGAAAATTCAAACCAGTCTTCTCATCTTTAGACCACGGGTGTCCAAACTTTTTGGCTCGTGGGCCAAAATTGTCAAGTGAAAAAGCACTCGAGGGCCCAAATAAACGACTTTAAAAAGATAACATAGCCAAACAATTGCAACGTTTCTTGACTTGCTCTACAAAATCTGATCATTTTGAATAAACAAATTAGACTATCTGTAGTTAATTTTAAGAAATACATAGTGCACCAAAGTCTGCATTTGAGTAAAAGTCGCTGGATAGATTTAGTCCTATTTGAAATTTAAAGATAATGTGTGGTTATTAGAAGACAACTTTTTGTGTTGTTCCTGACATTTAACTCTAGGATGTTAACTTCTCTGTGGTAATTATAAATCATAAAGTGTTGGTGGGGCAAATCTTTATTGAAATGCAATTCGGGGGCCGGACAAAATCAGCACAGGATCCAAAATGGCCCCCTGTGCCGCACTTTGGAGACGCCTGCCTTAGACTCAGCAACAGCTTTTTTCTGGTCCCTCTTCCACGGCGCGTACGGCTTATTGTGCTCGTCCAGATCCTCCAGTCTCTGCTGTGGAGCTCTGCAGCTCCTCCAGGGTTACCTTTGGTCTCTATGCTTCCTCTCTGATTAATGCCCTCCTGGCCCGGTCTGTGAGTTCTGGTGGGCGACCCTTTGTCGGCAGGTTTGTCGTGGTACCAGGACCTTTCCATTTGAGGATGTTGGATGTGATGGTGCTCCACGGGAACATCAACATTTTTATTTATTTATTTTTTCTTTTATAACCTCACCTTGACTTTTCTTCTCAACAACTTTGTCCCTGACTTGTTTAGAGAGCTCCTTGGTCTACATGGAGTGAAGCTTAGTGGTGCTGCAACCTCTGGAGCCTTTCAGGGAAAGATCATGTGACACTTAGATTGCACACAGGTGGACTTCCTTTAACCAATCGTATGACTTTTGAAATATATACATGCCAATTTTCATATATATAGTGCAGATCTGTCACATAGAATAAAATAAGATACAACAATATTTGAATTACAGACAGGAATGTAACACACAATAGGTAAAGAGCTGGGGGGGGGGTTAAGTAGGTTATGCAGGAGCAACCACAGAACCAGTTTATTAGGCTTAGCTCTTTGGCGGTCAGCTGTAATTCTTCATTTAAATGCTCCTTATTTCATGCAATTATTCTTTTAAAATTAAAGCCACATTTAATCCTCCAAAATACTGTTTCACCCCAAGTGATGATTTCTGGCCAATTTTAACGTTACCCACGTTCTTGCACTTTAGTTCCATTTTAACCACAAAAAAAGAGAGATTTCTATTGAACGCAACAACCCCATTCGTTTAATGCTGAGCTCCCTTTCAGTTCGCCTTTGTTTTATTCACGCTGTGCAGGGAGCGTGTCCTTCCAACGAGCTCCTGCAGCACGGAGGAATCAGAGGCGTGACGCGCAACATGACAGCCTCTGTTTTCCAGCGCGCCTTGCTCCAGCGCGCTGGTGCTCTACACACATTTGTTGATTTTGGTTCGGTAACACGGGTGGAACAACATAACCTCCGCCAAACGTCTAACGGGGTGCAACGGGTGTGGTGGGGGCAGGAATGTGTCTTCAGCACATTCACCTTGGTTCAGGTTGTCTAGAGCGGAAAAAGACAGAAGAAAACTCAAAAAGTTCAGGTAAGGTCCAGAATCTAGGCTTCCCCTTTCAGCGCATTGCAGTTCAGCGCTGACGTAATCGAGTCCCTTCATAGTAGATTCTGTAATTGATTAAGCAGAAATAATCTGCGTGTAAAAAAAAAAAAAAAAAAAAAAATGCGTAGATTATTGTCGTCAATATATTCTGTTGAAGACTCAAAGGAACATTTAGTGATTGTCTAGCTAGGACGGCAGCTTAGGTTTTTTCCATTTGGCTACTGGGATAATGATCAAAATTACAAGAAATAAAGGCTTGAAATTGTTCTGTCCATGTCCAGTGAACCTATATATAATATCTGAGTTTCACTTTCTGAAATGAGTGAGAAAATTGCACTTTTTCACGATGTTTGCATATTTTGGGACGCACCTGTAGGCTTTGTGTAGCCCTCAGACGTTGACACCGGTATCCTGGGATGGTTTCACTCCATGGGATCCTGCTGCCTTACTGAAAAGCAGAGGAATTTTCTGATTGTTCAGCTCATTCACCAGGCTGAATCCTGTCAACATCTTAAGCAGAAACGTTTTTCTTAAAGGAGCAATAAGAGATTTCTCACCACTAGGTGGGGCTTGGGTACTGTCTGTAGACCAAAACCAGATGTGCATCAAGCCACGCCTCTCTCCATCTCCGCTCCAGCTGTAACCCGACTCCCATTTCCCCTCCCCTTCTCACACATCGCTTCCAATGCGCGTATTTGCAAGGATAAAAACAAAGCAAAACATCATCACCCTTCGGAGGACCGCGTCTTGTGAAGAAGTAACAATTAACTTTATAATGATGTTAGCAAGAGAACCTTTCTATCCGCTGGCCGTCTCCTCTGCCAGGTTGTGCCTACGCATGGCGGCTCTGGCGGTGGCATTTGTAACGGGCAGGGAGGGGCTAAGCCTTGAGTGGCAGCTGTTCACAGGCCCACATATGTACGCGCAGCCGGCCGGCTATTTAAACAAGAGACTGGAGAACAACACAGAAAGATGCTGTGTGACCTCATACCACAGTCCATCTAAAATGTTACCTTTAGTTCTTCACAAAACTATTCGTAGTTCTGAAATAATGAAATTTCGCTTATTGCTCCTTTGAAGAGGTTGTTCAGTGCCATGTCTGGAACTGTTTATGTCATACAGATAGAAGTGATAATAGTCTTTTTCAGTTAAAAAACGCATTTCGCCCACTCACCAGTTCTTACCCAAATGTTTTGTCCCTTCCTGCTTCTGTTTCTGACCCCTAAGCAAACGCAAACAGCTGCACATTAGCTCTTCTGCTTGTAGTTTAGCTTTTTGTGTAAATCATCATAAAATAATTATTTATAAACTATATGTTCAGCAAATATAGCACTCACTATTTCCTCAGCCAACATGTCTGCAGATGCCACACATCCTGGACACAAACTGTTTAGGCTTTTACCTTCAGGCCGGCGACACCAGCCGCCACAGACGCTTTTCATTTCCCCCCCAGTATCTCTGACGTCGTAAAAACAAAATAAGCACATTTACACGATCCCAACCTGCCTTTCTTTTCTTTTTCTTCCCTTGTATTTATTTTAAAAACAAATCGTCTGTACATACTCATACGTGTGAATGAATGAATGAATGAAAACTTTATTGTCATTGTCACAAGAACAACGAAATTTAAAAAGTGCCATCGATCCGTGCATATGTTTTAAAAAAAACAACAATAATAAATAAATAATAAATGAATCTCTGTCCCTCAATTTCCACACAATATAAGAAATAAATAACAAATAACTGATAAAAACAACTAAAAAAATTTAAAATAGCACATTCTCCACATTCTCACACACATCATCCATGATAATTAATGGTTATTTTTGGTTGCATTTAGTTTTGTTATTGCTGTCGGGTAAAAACTGTCTCTAAAACGGTTGGTTCTTCTTCTGATTACTCTGTATCGTCTGCCTGAAGATCATTTTATCTCCGTCTCCTCCAAGCTTGATATATTTATACCTAATGTCTGTACGCTGTGAACGCTTCAAACCAAAGTCAAATTCCTTCTTTGCGCTCACAATCCTGGCCAATAAAGCTGATTCTGCTTCTAACTCTGGTAGATTAGGAGTAGTAGGACATGTGGATGTTCAATAAGAAATTGTGAAATTGCCAAAAAAACTAAGCTCTTCTCCAAATTTCCATCTTTCAGTCCAATAAACGACACCGAACAAGCTTGGGTCATCAGAATAACGCATCTCTGCATTAACAGATGGGATTTAGCAAGTTTCTAATGGGCACGCCCCACATATGACGCTCAGCTGATGCGTTTTCCTTACAGATTTGGCACCATTTAGGGTGAAATAAGCAGACATTTAACTAGTATAAGATGAATTACAAAAAAAGCATTGCTACAATAAAAGATCAACACATAATTATTTACTTTTAACCCTACCTAAACTTTTAAGTTTCAGGTGGTCTAAGCTGAATATTCAACATAGCGCAGAGGTTCTTCTAAAATACAGTTGGTGTAAAAACACTAAAGTATTTTTAGTGCTGTTTTAGCATTAGAACCATTTTGGAATTGGTTGAAAGAAAACCTTAATCTATGGCCTATTCAAACCCGATTAAACAGTCTTTATATCACAGTTTATAATCCGTTGCAAAAAGAAATGGAACTCCCCCCGCCCCTCCCCACCGGCCATATTGTTAAAACCCTGTTTCAGCTTGTTCTCGTAAACCTAAGATTGTTTACAGCCCCGTCCTCTGAGCCGGATGTTTTGCAGCTGCCCTGGTTTTGTTATACGTCTGACAGCCGCGTCGGATTTTAAAGTTGAGAAACCTAGAAGTCCACTTGGGTTGACGTTTCAGGCTCAGGAATTTGACATCTGGCTGAAAAAAAAAAAATGGAGCGGAGCACGAAAAACATTGCTGTCTAGAGCTGTTGACATTTATTATTAGCATTATTCAAAGTCAGTATATTTGGATCTTAAACGTGCCAAGCTGTGATTTAGGCAAATACTGTTCTCTTCATTAGAAATGTATATTTCATATGAAACCACAAATGTGTGAGCGTTTAATTAAATGTCTAAACTTTTAGTCTTTTCCAGTAGTTGTCTGGTAGTTCATGCATCCGTCTTGTTTTTTTTAAGGACCTCTCTGAGGGAAGACATGCACACATAGGGAACAAATCTGCTATAATGTAAATTATCAAGCGGCAGATTCACTAATAAAATGAAAGGTTGCTTCCTCTCCACGTCACATTTTTAGTGTTGCCTTTCCTGACGTCTCCCGCCGCTCTTAGAGCCGTAGATAACGTTCCACCTAACTCGGCTCCGTATCTCGCCGCGCCGCCGTTTCTTCGTGATGAGTTTTATTCCCAGTCCGGTTTACTGTTGTCAGCGCGATTACCTCAAGCACAGGCTTTTCTTTTTTTCCCCTCCTTTTATTGCCTCCACAAAATGTATTATATTGTGCGGTCTAAAAATCCTGCCATTCACATAAGCACAGGCGGCATTGTTTAGCGCCCAGGGGACGGTCGTCCTATACGTGGCAATGATTCAAAATGAATATAATGTATATGCGCAGGCCGTCGTAATCAGTCATTCGGCGGAAGTCGCCGACTCGCCTGGTCCTGTGCAGCGCTCCCCATCCCTCCGCTCGTTGGCTCACAACGTGCTCCTCTCAGACATAGTGCAGCACAATGAGCTACAAATTGAATTCCTCCTCCTTCCTTATCATTTAGATAAATAACCGAGGCTTTTCTTTAGCGGAGGAGATGAGGAGAAGCAGGGGTATGGCACAGGATTGAGCTTCGGGGATATTTTCTTACTTTTTTTTTTTTTTTTTATTATTCCCCTCCCGCGGCGACAAAAGCATTCTCATGTTTTCAGCAGCAGGGACATTATATTACTTTTAACCAAGTTGTCTATTTGCGTGATGTTGTGCGTCCCGGTCTGTGCTAATAATATACAGCCCACAGAGACAGGAGATAGTTCATTTTACTCTTTTTTTTTTCTTTTTGTCATAACAATTTGTTGTTGTTTTTTTTTTTATACATCTGCCGTTTCTCGCACCTCCAGAGACTTCCAGTTTGGCCACATGGACGGGAACGACTACATTAACGGCCTCATTATGGGGTGAGTGTCTCTCTTCTGTCCTCCTGTCTTCTGCTGTCGCCGTCCTCTCTTTCAGCCTCATGTCACCTTCTGTCTGCCACTTATCTAGGTCTGCAAGCGGCTTGTAAGAGAGAAAAACCAACCTTAAACAGAGGAGGAGGACTTACTGTAGGTTTCAACTCTCAAAAACTTACAACACAGCAATGGGGTTGATTCCTTCCAATTATCGCCACAATCCTCACCTCCATGCAGGTGATCAAAACATCGCTCCTGTAAGCCAGGCCAATAATGACCTTAACGACTCCCCATTACTAAGGGGGTGGACCTGTTTCGGTTCAATTTGGGTGTTATCTAAGTCATTACAAGGCCTTTGTTGGGCAGTACTATAAAGCTTGGAACTCCACACTACTACAGACATTTTGGATTGAGAAAGCTTTCTGGATGGGAAGCGAAACGTCTTCAAACATCGGAAAAAAATCCAGTTGTTTTGTTTTTTAACTTTTTTTGGTTTGAAGGCCTTAGTTAGCAAGCAAGCCGCACCAGGGGAGCTGCAGACCGGTCAGGGAAACGCGGTGGTTTAAAGGTTAAAATTGGGTCTAAAACAACGACAACAGCTTTGGACATCTCAAAGAGCTCTGTTCACTTCGTCACCTGAAAACTGAGAACGCAGAACGACGTAAAATCTACCAAGACGCGCGTATTGAGCTGACCTGACCGACTGGCCGAGGAAAGAAGCAGAAACACAGAAGTTGGGAGGTTAATACAGAAACCTGGAAGAGAACCAGGTAGAGGCTGCAGAAGACTTGAGGCGGGGTTGTAGGTGCAACTCTCAGCAGCACAGAGACCCTAAACGAGCGGCCAGAGCTACTTCAGAACGGTTTAGATCAGCGGGGCCAACGGGGAGGGGGGGGGGCGCAAGATTATCCAAATGTCTGACTGTTGTCAAATATATACTTATTTTAATATAGAAAATTTACGGAAAAGGATCTTTTTTTGATTTACAACCATTCAACATCAGAAAACATCCAAGTATTTTCTCTCAAATATGTTAAATTAATCTAATTTTTAGCTTCTTTTGTGGAAATTTAGTCGTCTGGGGCTAGTAATTAATTTTCCTTAATCAGAAATGCTCTTTTTTTTTGATTACATGAATAAAGTTATACAAGAATATGAGAATAACACAGGGTGAAGGCTGTGGTCTTTTGTAAGAGTTCTCATAAAATTACTACAATACCCAATTTTATAACTTTATTGTTGTAATTTGTAAAAGAGGGAAAAAAAAAACACCCCCACCCCGCCTAAAGGGGGTCGCCAGTCTCTGGCTCTGTTACTTTGGGGGACACAGGCAAAAAAATTTGGGAAACCCGTGGTTTAGATGAAAGCTTGTTCGCGTTTTATGAAGACAGAAATACGCTTAGGAAGGAATCTGCGGCAAGACTCAAAACCTGATGCTCCAAGTCTGCGGGGGTCTTCCGCTGAACATTTCAGCCCCAGAGCGGCAGTAACGATGAAGGAAGCTCCAGCAGCGTAGCACCCGGCCCGGCGGCCGACGTTGGGGTGTCACGCTCTGAGAGACCCTCCATCCGACACGCCACCCTTTTTAATTAGATCCGGCTCCACAAGTGTCGCAGAGCAGCAGGGCCGCCGCGGTCGCCTGTCTGTTTCGTGTCAAGTAACTCCTAGTGGCTCGTTATGTGTGTCTGTTTAATTTAGTGTGAGAGTCTGCATGCGTAATGGCTGCTCCGTTGTTTTTAATTTGAGCATGTTATTGTTTCTAGGAGAGAGATTACAGCAGCGATGCTCTCCTAAGTCCTGTGTAATTAAGTCAGCGATTCAGCCAACCTGGTAGGCTCTAGATTGCAAATGTGACCAGATCCACCCGACAGCGTCCCGGTACTACTAAAATTAAGTAGGAAGTGAGTATATTTAGGGATGAAAGCGGGTGGTTAGTGTTTCTAGGTTGGTATGGGAGCATGCAGAGCGCGGGGTTTCAAGGCGCTGAATGTTGCTGCTGCAGTGCAGGATTAATTGCCCCCTTTTGAGGGATAAAACCCCGGTCCGTCAACCAATCCTTCCCCTTAGGGGGGGTCATGGAAATAAATCTGATGGCTTTTCATCCCCCTTTCTGTCATCGCCGTGATCACTCTGTGGCAGCAATCTGTCTCTCACTGAAGGCGACCCCGGCTTTCATCAGGGGCACATAAACACTCCCATGAATGCGCACGTATCTGGCATGAGCCCCCACTCGGAGTCTCGAGGGCATCCTTGGCTTTGTTTTAATATAGGATTATTACTAACACCTTAAAGAGGCGGTGAAACACTTCGAGATGTGAGCGCTTCCTGTGTGGGAGGAAGGCTTCTGATCAGAGAATGTGGATCATTAGAGAGGGCAGAAAAACCTTAAAACCAGCCTGTGAAACAAGATGTAGCTCCGCTTGAGTGGGATTTTTAATTGGCGGTGTCAGGCTTGGGGTGCTTTCATTAACAACGTTGTCACTTGTCCATCTTGAGTGTTGATTTTATTGAGACTCATAGTGTAAGTGCTGGTCGCGAGCTGAGGAAGAGCGGCAAGGTCGAAGCACGACCTAAGTGTGAATATGCTTTCACAAGCATATTCACACTTAAAGTTTTATATATATATATATATATATATATACACACACACACAAAACCTAGAAGGAATGGAGAGATGGTGTGTCAAATAGTTATTTTTCCCCACAGTTTGCTACAAACATGCAAAGACTGTGTTGCATCAGTTTGCACACCTTCAGCATTCAGTCTTCTAGGGTCTATGCCAACTATTAAGTTATGTGACATGAAGTTCAGCAGTGCTACTTGGATTTTTCTAAACTTTCCATGTTTGGCTAAAGCCAAAGGTATCAGTCAGGAGAGGGGAGCAAAAAGTTTGACAGCTTACATTTTATTTACTGTAGCACAGGCAGGACAAACATCAGTAACCGGAGAAGATGTAGGACAGCGGTGAAATGACCAAACCTGCACTTACACACCCCCCCCCCCCCCCCCCAAATTATTTTAAAAGAAATGTAGAAACTGGTCACAAGATGCTGACTACGACACTGAAGAGATACAGGAATTTCCAACTTTCTGTGTCTGAAGTGACGTCAGGTTTCCTCCATATATCTAAGGCTGGGAGAAAAGGTTGCAAGATGGGATCCTTTTGCTTCATATAAAACATCTCTGCTTATCTAAACTTGGTAGGAAATGTGTTATGATCCGATGAAATTAAAGTCAAAGTTTTGGGCAACAATCCCTAAAGTTATGCTAGTCAGAAAAAGTCCCACCGAAATCGGCAGAAGAACACCACGGCCGCAGTAAAGCAAGATGGCGGCAGCATCGTTCTCTGGGGTTACGTTTCTTTATTCTATTAATTTCCTTTTGGAAATTAATAGAATAAAGTCATACAGTTATGAGAGTAAAGTAGTAATTTTATGAGAACTCTAAAAAGTGCTTTCTCCCCCTATGTTAGAAGGAGGAATGTTGAGCATCTTGGGAAATTTACTTTGGTATCGGTTTTGCAACTAAGGGAGTAATTAAACTTTATAGCAAATCTGCGTCAAATTATGATTACTATTAGTACAAGTGTCAGGACTTTGAAATGATTGTGCAAAAGACTGTGTGACATTTATTCTCGTAATTTACCAAAAAATTGTGTTGTGCCCATTGTTGATGACAGAAAAAAAAAAGAAAGAAAGAAAAGAAACTGAAATATTTTGAGATTAATTGAACATACTTGCAAAAAAAAAACTGGGATGTTCTTTGACGGTGAATGGTCCTAAATTTTGGATTAAATTTCTAATTAAAGGCATAAATTTGCTAAATTTAAACAATTATATCTCTGACATTGTAAAGTCAGGAATTTAGATCATCTTGCCACGCCCCGGGGGATCCAGACCTCAACGATGGGAACCTCTGATCTAGAGAAATTTCATCCCTTGGTCATGTCAACAGAACTTTGAACGAGAGGCATCTTCACGATCTTGTAGATTTGGGAAAACTGTTGCAGTTAACAAACATAGCTATGTAACAATGGTGCCTAATGATATTAGACCTAATATTCACTGAATTGTGCTTCTATAGAGCGTTAATTCAATACCGCACACACCAATCCAACCAGGTCATTAATTTTATTTCTGTTTTATTTTGGGCTTCTTCTTCAGATGAATTGTCCAGGATAAATGTCCAATTAAATGCGGAAAAGGTTTAGAAATGATTTTTTTTTTTTACATTTTATAAACTATTACAAAATTAAATGTTTTATCTCGAAAACGGAGGTGTTAAACTAAAATGTATTTCTATTTTCAGCTTTTAGAACTCAATGAATCATCTAACATTTACAAAAACAAACCAAAACACCTGAGTATCCTATTCATGTAGATATTCCATGCAAGTCTTGTATAAAAGATGCAAAAGAGCTGCTAAAAACAGGCCTTTCTTACTTTCCTTTTATAAAAAATTCATGTTTGTTGGGCCAAAAGAGCCACGTGCAGATCTGGAGCCGCAGGTTGCAGAGCCCTGAATCAGCCTTTTTGGGGGCGCCCAAAGTGTGAAGCAGCCATTTTTTGTTTGCATCGGAAACGAAGCGACTTTCTTGTTACCGGGCATGTTGCTTCATCATCCCAGCGAACCCCCTGTAGTCCCACTTAGAGGCATAAAGGCTAATCCATATTTAGTTTAAATGAGGGCCATCTGTTGGAGCGGGGCGGACGTTGGGTGAAAAATCTGCATTCATTATGTCTGTGTGTCTGTGTGGCTGCAGCTCTCAGCTGGACAGAGCAGCCAAGTGTTGATGACTCCGCCACGCGGGCGGGTGTGTTTGCACTCTGGATCTCAGCTGGGTGGCGGGTTGGGACATTGATGGATATGTGTGTGCAATTTGTTGCTGGGTTGAGTATCACCGCAGGGATGTGGGGTGGCGGCGCAGTGATGGACTGCTTGTGTGCCTTTGTGTGTGTGTGTGTGTGTGTGCGCGCAAGCAGGGCGCCTGCCTCCCTCATCTAAGCCGGGCTTCGGTGCCCGCACAAGATGTGTGGAAAGGGGATTAGTTGTTTTATGACCTTATTCCTTATCTCACAAGGATTTCTAATTCCTCTGCCGATTTGTGGAGATTAGGCAGCTCAGGAGTGTAAAGTGAAGGTTACTGTTGGAGTCGTCGGCTAAACTAAAGATGAGTGGACCGCTGGGCCTCGGCAGAGAGGCGCAGGGGCTTCCCTTAAGACGTCCTGGGATTTACTTCAAGGGTTGTTGTTTTTTTTTTTTTTTTCACCAGTCGGGTTCCAGTGCGAGACCAGAGCTGCTACTGGAGCCAGAACCTGTGAGCTCATGTTAAACTTCAGATCAGAACCAGATAGGTTCTCTACAGTGACATAAAAATGTTAATTTGACTTGTTTTAAATGGGGAAGCAGGGTGTTTTTAGTCTTGCTATACTAAACTATGCACACTGAAATAAAAAAAAAATCAAACTCATTTAAAATATTCAATCTTAACTGCTTGATATTTGCATAAAATGAAAAAAATGGATGTGAACCCTGAAGCTTATCTAGTAGGAATATTCCCTTCTTTCTTTGTTTTTGTTTGTTTGTTTCTTTCTTTTTCTCTTTTTCTTTTTTCTTTCCTTCTTTTTCTCTCTCTTCTTTCTTTTTCTTTCTTTCTTTCTTTTTTCATTGTTTCTTTTTTTCTTTTTTCTTTCCTTCTTTTTCTCTCTCTTCTTTCTTTTTCTTTCTTTCTTTCTTTTTTCATTGTTTCTTTCTTTCTTTTTCTTTCTTTCTTTTTTCATTGTTTCTTTCTTTCTTTTTCTCTCTTTTTTTCATTTGTTTCTTTTTCTTTGTTTCTTTTTCTCTTCTTTGTTTCTTTCTTTCTGTTTCTTTGTTTCTTTCTTTCTGTTTCTTTGTTTTTTCTTTCTGTTTCTTTGTTTTTTTCTTTCTGTTTCTTTTTTTCTTTCTTTCTGTTTCTTTTTTTCTTTCTTTGTTTCATTCTTTGTTTCTTTCTTTCTTCCTCCACTGATTTAACACGCTGCGTTCCATTTACCTGGAATGTCAGAACATCTCAACATCTCTGTTGTTGATGCAGAATGGAGCCGAAAATAAGCCATAAAAAAATTCTCGTGGGCGCCACATGTGGTCCTCGGGGGCTACTTGGTGCCTGCAGGCCCCACGTTGGTGAGCCCTGAAGTAAATCCTCTTTCAATTCCTAACATTAACTAAGATTATCTGGACATAAAACTGGCATAGCTATTTTATTCCATTGCATTTCTTAAAAATAAATAAATAAAAAAGTCAAACGTTTGAACTTTTAAAATCATTTTATATGTTTCATCATTTTTTTTTTTAGCTGTGCTTAACACAAATAAAGCCCCTGAGTTTCCCACATTTTAAGGAAACAGCAGGTTCGCTTTTGTTATTGGAAGTCTTCCCTTTGAAAGAAAGCCCGTGGGAAAAGTTGGGTTGCTCTCAGTACAAAGGCTGTGTTTATCGCGCCGCCGTATTATCTGGATTTCAATTTGTTCTGTAAGATAACTGCATTATGTTCCCATCTAAGCATTCACATTGATAATGGCGCCCTGTGGCGCGGCGGGGAAGACGATTAAACGCCTCGGTCTGTCGTCTCTGTCTCAGGGAAGTGGCGGTGCCCTCCGTCATCATCCTCAACACGTCCAACGAGCAGTACTTCCTGCCCAGCGAGCCGGTTGAGAGCATGGAGCAGCTGGTCCAGTTCGTCAGCGGCGTTCTGAACGGTTCTGCGCAGGTCAGAGCCCTCCACTCCTCTCTCCTCTCCCTCCCTCGCTCTCTGTTTATGCTTTCAGCTCAGAATAGCCCTCTTCCCCTTGTGTTGTACCGTTGTAATCACCTCAGCGCTTCTCATTAATCAGGGACGACGTCTTGCATTTTAAGTCCCATGGAAATATGCGCACCAGAAGGGATTGCAGCCTCCTCCTGCATGTTTAGGTTCCGCATTTCTGTCCCCCTCGGTTTTTTCGGCAGATTATCTGCAAGTCATTGAAATCAAGCGGGCAGATTACTACACGACCGTGTAAGAAAAGAAATGCCACGGTTGCTGCACTGAGCTGAAGTCCCCCAGATGTATAAAACCATAAGCCAAATATTCAGAGGTTTTCTCTGTTTTTTTTTGTTTTTTTTTGTTTCTGGGCTATTTTTTGCTTTTTAAAACAAACCACCGCCCACCAAATAGGCAGCAGCAGAAACCGCCAGCTTTCTGCCGTCCGCTTCCTGGCAAGCTTCAGGCTTCTCTCATCATGTCCGGAAACGTCCGCCACGAGCCTCTCTCACGGCCGGCCCGCGCTTCATGTGGACGCACGCGGAATACGAGTGGTTGGAAAGTATGCTGCTGCAGGTTTGCTGGGAAATCTTGAAGAATGGGAGTTTTTTTTCTCCCCCCCTTCATGAAAGAATAAAATCTATGAATACTGGAATAGTAAGTCTTGCTTTAGACATAAAAAGGCAAGGATGGAGGTCTCTCCACCTTTTTTTTTTTTTTTTTAGGAGATTTTGAACTCCCTGCTATTGTGCTACGTGCCCAGCTTTAGCATTCAGGTCTTCTGTACTTCTGCCTTTGCCAGTAAGGGAAAGTAAGGCTCAAGCGGCATGCTATAAAAAGCATTGTCAAAACTTGTGCATCCGTCTTCCTGCGGCACGAGCTCGGTGTGCAGCAGCTGCTACCTAAAAATTAGCCCCATGCCCTCTTCCAGCTAATTTACCGAGGTCCTGTTTGGGCTCAGCTAATTAACCGGACATCCTGATGAATTGGCATCGGCACACGTCGCTCCTTCGGAGGCCCAGATGCTTTGACAGACAAACAGAGGTCAGGTGGAGCAGAGCTGAAACGTGTTAACTAGAAGCGAAGGATGGACAAATGAATCTCCTGTTGGAGAAATGATAATCGGCTCATGACTGAGGAGCTGGATTTCTTTTAATCTGCGTACCGCTGAATGTAGTTAGATTTCCTACCCAGGCTGGAAAACATAAACATTTGATATATCCATCCATCCATCCATCCATCCATCTGTCCATCATCCATCCAACCATCGGTCTGTCTGTCCGTCTATCTATCCATCCTTTCGTCAGTCCTTTTGTCCATTCTTTCATCCATCTATTCTTCCTTTCATCCTTCTGTGCATCCTTCTCTCCTTCCGTCCGTCCATCCAACCGTCCTTTCATCCATCCGTCTGTCCATCCTTTTATCCTTCTGTTCGTTCATCCATACGTCCTTTTGGCCGGCCATCCATCCTTTCACTTGTCCATCCATCTGTTCATCCTTTCGTCGATCCATCCTTTCATCCATCTATACATCTATTCATCCTTTCGTCCTTCTGTGCATCCTTCTCTCCTTCCATCCGTCCTACCAACCGTCCTTTTGTCCATCCTTTTATCCATCCTTTCGTCCATTCATCCATTCTAACTTTTGTCCAGCCGTCTGTATATCCACCCATCCGCACATCCTCCTCTCTGTCCGTCCATCCATTCGTTCTTCCTTTTGTATGTCCGTCCTTCTGTCTGTCCTTTTTGTCTTTTCTTCCTTTCGTCCATCCATTTGTCCATCTATCTTTCCATTTTAACTGACTCTGGATGAAGCGTTACAGTAAACCTGAGGTCATCGGTTGGGCCACTGATCTGGAAGAATCTGAAAAAAACAGCTTTTGTCCAAAATGACCCACAGGATCTAAATTTTGACGTTTGTACCTCTCAAAGACTTTTTGCATCATTTCAACCACTTAACACTCTTTTGTTCATCACTTTAAAACATTAGAGCGACAGTCGCGTTTTGGAGGGATATTTTACATAAAGCCGCAGCTCTCTGTATTATAACCTGTTTCAATCTAAAATCTCCAGACCTTAAAAGTTCAACAAGCTGCCGATTCTTCAGATGAGACACAGGCTGTTGCTGCAGTTTCTTTTTAAATTGTGCAATACTGTTTATCTTTTATCTAAAACCCTGTTAAGGATTAGGTTATGTATCTTTTTTTTTATTTTCATTTAAGACGTTAGTAGCTCTTTTGTCTTCAATGCGTGATTTCTCTGCAGGCCTATGGGGGCGACGGCTTCATCCAGCGGGTCAAACGTGTGGCCTTTGACGCCAGGTCCACCATCATGGTAAGTCACTGAGATTTCTGTTCAGGCAGATTGCTTCCCAAGCACCGGGCAGCTGCTGCCTCAGTTGCTTCTGCTAAGAAAAACATAAATTCAGAAGTTATGGATCGACGTTAAAACCCTTTAGGTAAAAGAATAAAAATGGGGATTTCCAGTTATTATTTTCCCCTCTCTGGCTTTAGTGTTATGATTAAATGTGTCTGTGAGGCATGGCTCTTTCCAAACCTTTCACTAAGAAATAATTACAGTTTCTTTTTGTTTTTAGATATCTCTAAAAAGCTTTTTTTTCCCCCTTTCTTCATTTCAGACTTTTTATTGCTTCATGGCGTTAGAGCGACAGTTGCCCTTTGCGAGAATGTTTTCCATAAACCTGCAGCTCACACGTATTAGGCTGGATGTCCAAATAAACCAGCTATCTGACATTCTCTGCCTTTTAACCTGTTTTCATCCAAGACGTTTCCCGTTCTGGTCCTTAAGTCGAAGCAGGTTTCTACCTGAAGAGTAACTCTTCCCCTGACACGCTCCCTTCTGCGCTTGTCTTGGTCTCTGTTTATGTACGCCGTCTGTTGCAGAGAGTTTGGAGTGCAGGCAAACAACAGTGTACCGGGAACATGAAGCAGAACAGTGAGACTCGGAGTGGGAGGAGGAGAGAGAGACAGGAGGCTGGACTCGCTTCTCCTCCTACATTTGCCCTAAGTAGCCCGCTTTTTTTTTTTGGGAGAGCAAGTGTTTATTCTTCCAAGGGTGTGAGAGGAATGTACACACAGCTGTGTTGTAGCGCTTTACAGCCAACATACTCGTAATTTAGTTTGGGGGGGAAAAAGATATTACTGTTCACAAACGTGTCCTTTATGCCATAGCTTAATATAAAAGCAATCAATAACATAAAAAGTAAAATAATCAAATTCAGTAAAGAAAACTGGAACTTGAATCTTTTAGTTCCTATAGGTTACATAAAATACTTTTTTTTCCCCCCCAGAGTTATTATGACAGCAAATGTGCAGGAATATCACTTTTCAGTGGGGCTGTGGCCAGTTTTAAATAAATAATACTGGATATGAGCTGCAATCTTCTTGTTCCTTGTGATGATCCGCCCCTAAACCAGAGACAACGTTACGAAGCATCTTACCTGGGGTAAGGAGAGTCTGATTTCATTTTCCAGCCGAACGTGCCGCCTGCCCACACAGCCAAAGGTACCGATACCTGCTGTAGTTACCATGGCACCACTGTGCTTCGTTGGCCAGCAGACCTGCCTCACCTCGTAGCAAATCTATGGAGCATTTTCAACAGGAAGAGATGAGACACCAGACCCAACAATGTAGACGAGCTGCAAGCTGCTATTATGCCAACCTGGTGCTTCATGAACACCTCAGCAGAGCTCCTGGTTGAGCAGCTCCATGCCACGTTGCACTGATGCGGAGATTCATTTGGAGGAGGCCCGATTTATTTTTTTGAGCAGTATATCTATATATGTACAGTCATGGCCAAAAGTATTGAGAATGATTCAAATGTTAATATTTACAAAGTCTACTGCTTCAGTTTTTATAACAGCAATTTGCATATACTCCAGAATGTTATAAAGAGTGATCAGCGTAACAGCAATTAATTGCAAAGTCAATATTTGCCTAGAAAATGAACTTCATCCCCCAAAACACATTTCAACATCATTGCAGCCCTGCCTTAAAAGGACCAGCTAACATCGTTTCAGTGATTGCTCCATTAACACAGGTGTGGGTGGTGATGAGGACAGGGCTGGAGATCAATCTGTCATGATTAAGTAAGAATGACACAACTGGACACTTGGCATCATTGTTTCTCTTCTGTGAACCATGGTTATCTCTAAAGAAACACGTGCAGTCATCATTGCAATGCACAAAAATGGCCCAACAGGAAAGAGAATCGCAGCTAGAAAGATTGCACCTCAGTCAACAATCTATAGCATCATCAAGAACTTCAAGGAGAGAGGCTCCATTGTTGCCAAAAAGGCTCCAGGGCGCCCAAGAAAGACCAGCAAGCGCCAGGACCGTCTCTGAAAAGTGTTTCAGCTGCGGGATCGGGCTACCAGCAGAGCAGAGCTTGCTCAGGAATGGCAGCAGGCAGGTGTGAGTCCATCTGCACGCACTGTGAGGCGGAGACTCTTGGAGCAAGGCCTGGTCTCAAGGAGGGCAGCAAAGAAGCCACTTCTCTCCAGGAAAAACAACAGGGACAGACTGATATCCTGCAAACGGTACAGGGAGTGGACTGCTGAGGACTGGGGTAAAGTCATTTTCTCTGATGAATCCCCTTTCCGATTGTTTGGGACATCTGGAAAACAGCTTGTTCGGAGAAGACGAGGTGAGCGCTACCACCAGTCTTGTCTCATGCCAACTGTAAAGCATCCTGAAACCATTCATGTGTGGGGTTGCTTCTCAGCCAAGGGAGTCGGCTCTCTCACAGTCTTACCTAAAAACATATCCATGAATAAAGAATGGTACCAGAATGTCCTCCGAGAGCAACTTCTCCCAACCGTCCAAGAGCAGTTTGGTGATGAACAATGCCTTTTCCAGCATGATGGAGCACCTTGCCATAAAGCAAAGGTGATATCTAACTGGCTCAGGGAACAAAACATAGAGATTTTGGGTCCATGGCCTGAAAACTCCCCTGATCTTAATCCCATTGAAAACTTGTGGTCAATCATCAAGAGATGGGTGGAAAAACAAAAACCTAGGAGTTCTGACAAAATTCAAGCATTGATTGTGCAAGAATGGACTGCTATCAGTCAGGATTTGGTCCAGAAGTTGATTGAGAGCATGCCAGGGAGAATTGCAGAGGTCCTGAAGAAAAGGAGTCAACGCTGCAAATATTGACTTGCTGCATTAACTCATTCTGTCATTAAAAGCTTTTGTTACTCATAATATGATTGCAATTGTATTTCTGTACGTATGTGATGACAACTGACATACACACATGAAAACCAGAGGGCAGCAGATCATGTGAAAATATAATATTTGTGTCATTCTCAATACTTTTGGCCATGACTGTATATAGATAGACTAATATGTATGGTTGTGCCTTAAAACCATCAGTAGCAATTGGTGACTGTACTGTAGACAAGGAAAGTTTAAAATGACAGTAAGTTAAGTGATTATTTTAAGGTAAACACTCATAGAAGATGGCTGGAAGTGTTATTAGTCAGCGCTGGAAAATCTGCCCCACAGAGAGGATTTTCAAGGAAATTGTAGAGAAGAGCTAAATGCCACTATAATCCAGCTGTATTCGTGATGAAGGCATGTTGCAGACCTTGGGAGCTCAAGGAATAGAGCCAATGCGTAATTAAGAGATGCTGTTTCACTGCAGTAAATGATGGCGTGTAAGTTATTTGGAGTTTGGGAAGTTGATGCCAAAGCACAAAGTAAGATTTTGAGAAATATGTCCACTGAAGGTTTAATAGCTGCAGCGGTGCCGTGACTTACGAGTTTAATTGGTTCCGTGACGGAGCTCGTAATTCAAATTGCTCGTATATAAAATCAACTTTCTCCATTGAAATATGTTGAAACATCATTAATGTGTTCTGTACCCCCACAAAAAACACTGCAATTTATTTCTTACACGGTTTTGAATAAGGAAAAAAAAATACTTATAAATAACAAACGCTGGATTGCATAAAAACACACTACAATAAAATGTAGTGAAATACGGTGGTTTTATTAGGAACAGTGCAGTATAAAGTTCAGCATTTACCTCAGAGATCAGAAGGCATGGAGACGCTGACGGAGGTGAAGAAATGAACTGGATAATTTTTACTTATACTTTTATCACCAGGGAGTTTTGTTTTCAGTCAGGACCTGTCCGATGTGATCTGTTTTATGCTCCCTTTCAAAACGTAGGAAATGACTTAAGCAATTGTCATGAAAAAGCGCCATTGGGGGCTCAGAAGCAACTTTTTCAGGGCGATTCTTTTGAAAAGAAATCTTGAATGTTTCTCCAACATTCCCAATGTTTCCTTTATCTCTATTATACAGATAACCACCAGCTCAGAGTCAGCTATTGCTTTCAAGACCTCTTTGTGGCAGGGTTCACTGTGGTGGTGCCTGCGCCCACTAGTGGTGGGATGTCTTAAGTAAGCAAATTTAAACTTTCAGGGCAAAGCAAAATATCGGCTGAAAGAAAAAAAAAAAAGTCAGTGGCGACACTCGTAAGTCCAGGTACCACTGTACATTGATAGATCAAGTTTGATTAATATAGATTTCTTTAGAACTGGGGTTCTGCAACTTTCTGAGCTGACAGTATTCGGACCTTCGACAGTGGCTCCTAACTTCAGCCAAAAATTGTAAAGGGCAAAGCAAACCAGGAAAAAAAAATCTGTTTATGCTGATTGATAATCCGATCTGGATGCATTTAAACGCTTGTCTGGATCAAGTTATTCCGATTGTGGCAAACTGACCCGAGTGAGCATGTGCGCCCGACGTAAACCTGACGCATCTCCATGTTGGTGAGTGGCAAAAATACGTCGGGAAGCAAAACTGTCGGGGCTCCAGATCCAACCTTTCTGTTAAAAAAAAAACTTTACTCTCAGTAAAGTTTCAACCATAATCAGAACCTGCTGCAAGTCCAGCCTGGATTCCCGGAAGACAAGTCAACTCGTACTTTACTGCTTTGTTTGCTATTTGTTGTTGTTTAGCAAAGACGGAAGTTCTTCTTCTTCTGTTTTTTTTTTGTTTATTTTTTTTTTTAGGTGAATTTGATAACTGCGCAGGTTAGAGTGGCTCTGTTCTGAATAAAGCCAGGTGCAAATAAATCACATTACGATGGGATTAATTGATTGTGTGCCCATATAAACGGTATAATGCAATTATTTAATCCAAATACATTTTAATCCGAAGTGAAATTCTGTGCATGTAAACATAGCTATTGACATGTGACAGGGGGAAGCTGGAATTGAGCCCACAACCTTCCAGTTGGAAGACAACTACTCAAGTAGCTTTAACGAGGTGAACCAGGGCCAAAATGTCTCTCTGGATTCTTTTGGTTGCAGCCCTCCTCATTGGAAAATTTAAAAACCGTTAAAAGATTGTGAATATTTCTATATCTAAGAATATTATCATGCGTGTTTATAGCTCCTATGTTTTACGCCATAATTGGGTTTTGCTTCAGCTATAAGCTGCGCAGGAGTAGTATATGTGAAAGGCTCGAGTTGAAAAGAAAGAAATGAAACTGAGCCGTGAGCATCAGAATGACCAGAATAGAACAGAAACGGTCTGTAGACATCACACTGACGCCGCCGAAGAGCTTATCTAAATGGATCTCTGGCAGGATCAGGAGGAAGCAACAACATTAGGTCCAGTGAGTCATACCCAGACGAGTTAGCATAGTGTAACCAATCCTCACCGCGTCTAACGTCTCACTGCTCTGCCAATTCCCACCACTTTTCCCTCGGCCATAACCCGGGCTGCCCGAATCGTTTTCCTCTCCGCTTCTCAGCAGGAGTCACAATCTATGACAAAATGTTCCCGCCTGGACGTTCTTTATCTCTCCGCGACATTTTCCCCTAAAGAACTAAAACCCCTCTCAGCTGACCTGTGCATTGCTGTTCAAAGCGGGGAGAAGGGATTGCTCATTTTACCGCAGTATGGAAATGTATCATAAAATTAAATAAAAAGCTTTAATTAGGGGCAAGAAGATGTCTAATTTTGTAGAGTTCTGTTTGGGTTTCAACCAGTCATGACCCAAATTAGTGTTGTAAGTTATAATGTGCAGGGTGTTCTAATTAGGAAGAAATGAGGGAACAATTTCACTTACTGGGGGAAGTATGATGGCGCTCTCCCACAGGACGTAAAAGCCTGCGGAAATGCAACTTAGCCTAAACTGATTCATACCGCTGGCAGATTTAGTAAATATAAAAGGAAATATCTATACATCACAAGGTTTTTTTTGTTTAGCTTAAAAATGGCATGTCTAAAGTTTTTTATTAATGCTTTATCAATAATTATCACAAAAGTCTCTGTTGGCCTTTGAGGAGTCAACCCGTTCTCATAATTGCTGACCAGGCTTTTGCACGTTTCCACTGGATTTTTGAGGATTTATCTTTGCTAATGAGCTCTATGTTAAAAACGCTAGTCTGAAGAAACATGTTGAAAAAAATTAGGAACAAGTGGGCCTTTTTGTTGAGAAAAGAACATTTTCAAAACACAAATGTTCATCTTTAGTTCTCCAAGCTTTCCCAAAGCCTTTAAAAATAAGTTTCCTTAGATTTTGGCATTTTCATTTATGTGCAGTTCTTTCACGTTCCCATGACATAAATGACAAAAAAGGCATCTCAGGCCTAAAAATAAACTACTCTCTCAGGCCACCATATTAGGTTCACCTGCTTTTTAACACTAACGGCGAAGCAGCCGATCATTGCGTGTTTATCTCTGCATGTGGAGAAGACGGCTTAATCGAGCATGAAAACGGTGAAGAAAGGTGATTTGAAGTGACTTTGAACCTGGGATTCCATACCACCTTTATTTATAAAGCACTTTAAAAGGTCCACAAAGGGCTTTACGTATTAAAATGGCATGAATTGTTAAAGAAAATTAAACAAGTTAAAAGAAATAAATGAATAATGTTTGAATCATCCTCTCTGGATGTGGAAAAGGCTTCGGCGACTTAATGTTTTGAAAAGATTGTTAAATTCAGAAAGAGAAGAAGCAGGTCTGATATGCAAAGGCAGATGAGTCCAAAACGTTGCTGCAGCTACGGCCTCTAAGTCTACGTCTCTAAGTTTACCCTCGGCTTTAGGCGCGTTCAGGAGCCGCTGGTTGGCAGCGCTAAGGGAGCGTGTGGGTATATGTGGCTGTAGCATCTCGTTTGGAGATTTAAAAGAACTTAAAGCGTTATGAAATGTGCAGGTAGCCATCCAAATGGGGGTTATGGGCTCAGACTTTCTTGTTTCAGTGAAAGACCTGCAGAGTTTTCCGTTACAGTAACCCAGCCTAGATGTAACGAATGCATGAGTTAGTGATTCAACAAGTGGCCTTGAAAGAACCCATAACATAAAATCAAACTAGGTGACGCTTTTGGATAGTACAGTATCTGTGCTGCTTTCCATAAACCCCTCATTTCTAAAGAAACATTTGTTTAATTTAGCATTTTTAGCTCTTGCACTTGTGTAAAAAACTGGTAAGGCCTTTAAAAAAACAGTGAAGACTGTATAAGGACTGGTTTTTGAGATAGATTAAGATCTATGCATCAATCTCAGGTCTGACTATACCCTAAAAAACCAACAGAAACCTGAAAGAAGCCTTAAAAAAACAATCGTACACCACTTCAGTGGAAAACACAAGATTCTCAGTAAAACACCCAAAAGATTATGTCTAATAAAAAACCATCCTATATTTATGGGCAAATTATTTAAGTTTAGAAAAGTGAAGCCTATATAGGTTTCTACAAATCAGTAAATGAATAACATTGTGTGTTTTTAATCTGTAGCATAAAAGCGTGTTCTTCTGATGTATTTTGATCTGGAAATGGCGTCTATTGAGAGAGGTTTGATGCTTTTATTAAACAGCGACTCACTCCAGAGCCGCTCACATACACCAAACTGATAAATTACCAGTATGAGCGTTTTATGTGTGAGGAGTCGAGAAAGGAGGGCAGAGCTTCATCGGTTCTTAAGGAGATGAAACTAAGCTGAGGGGCCTCGCTGACCCCCGTTTCCTCTGATGCGTGCTTGCATCCTGCTTCCTCCTAAATGCCCGTCATGGACCGTGCACACGTGAGACCGCGTTTGGCAACTTCATATCATATTTTCACATCTAACCCAGGAGCCAAGAGGCCAGGGGATCAGTAACTCTACACAAGTTCGATTCGGTGTGGATTTTCGCTTGTTTACACAAGGTTAAAATGGTTCTTTCAGGCTCAGATATATACATACACGTACTACCAGTAATATTTGGTGTGGTGAATGTGCAAGTTGTGCTCCTACGATGTACGTTTGATAGCCACGAGCAAGCTTCTGGCATGTTTGTGACGGGGCGCTTTTTGCATTTTTCTCTGAGCAAGATTGGTATGCTTTTAAAATGTTTTTAACTGCTAGCACAGAGCTAACATTTTAGCGCAGTCAATGGATGGGTTTATAATGTTCCTGAAGCTCAATGTCGGCTTACTCTATGCCTTAATAAAACCGATTTTGATATGTGTTGGGGATCATTGTCCTGTCAGAGCGCCCACTTGGCTTTAAACGTCCTGTTGTCTCCAAATAAGGAGACATTTTTATTCGGTAACAACCCAAGATCCACCAAAGATCAAGCTTGCCATTAACTGACACTGCCAGAGAAGAAACGTTTTTTTCTATTATTCAACATTTTGTAAATCTGAAGTGAGTTGCCATTGAAAACATGAGGCATTTTAAGCAGTATTGGCTCTTTTCTTGATAAGGGAACTATGCAAAAACCCAAAGAATGCTTATATCTCACTTTGTTTGGAGTTAAATTTGGCCCTAGATGGAGATGGGATGCGATCAATTAACGTCATTTCTAATATGGACAGGTTCTTTGCGGAGTAGAAAGCTCACTGCATATGCTAAACCAAGTGCTGAGCTGTTTAGTGATTTCAGACACAGTTTCATTCTCTGTAGCACAAAACAGGTATTTACTGTCATGGTATGTCTAAATCAGCAAGTAAAAAGAAACAATTTCTTTTAAACACAACCACTGTGTACTCCTAACTGACTTGAGCCTCTTGTTAAGGTGGTCTGATGGTGTAAATTATCATCAAAGGGGCCGTTAAAAAGCATATTCGCCATAAACTGTATCCACTCTGAGATCTCGGACCCCACAGGAGAGCCTTTTGCTTTGCCTGGGTAATCCAGACTTAATTAAGACAAGAAGGAGCGAGGTCTAACGAAGAGAATCTTGGCGAATGTTAAGTTATGCAGATGATTAATGGCTGTTACCGCCGGTAAGTGTGTGCTCGTTTAAATAGGATGCCAGAGAGTCAAGTTATTAATCTAACTTCTTTCTCTTTTCTTCCCTCTTTCTCCATGTTTTTCTGGTCTTGTGTTGCTCCCCCCCCCCCCCCCCCCCCCCCCCACATCAGTCGGTGTTTCGCAGCTCCCCTCTGCTGGGCTGCTTCCTGTTCGGCCTCCCGCTCGGCGTAATCAGCCTGATGTGCTACGGCATCTGCACAGCCGAATCCGATGATGGCTCGGACGAAAGAAGGGAGGGCCTCACTGACGAGGAGGAGGACGAGGAAGAGGAGGAGGAGGAGGAAGAGCAGCAGCGACGAGCTGCTGAGCTGGAAGGCCCCGATGATGAGGAGGATGTCGGCGAAAAGGATCCCGAAGTGAAGAAAACCGATTAACGCTGGGGGCGCACAGCGGATGGAGGATGATCGGCTTAGTCAGCTGCAGCGACGTGAAACTCAAAGACATGTGTGTGTGATGCTACTTTGCGCCTTTGTTTTTCATCTCACTTCCACCAAAGCCCCTCCGGCACCGAACCGTCTCCTACCTTTCAGTTCTGTGTGTCGGTGTGTTGGATGCGCTGCGTGGCGAGGCCTCTGCGTTAACAGCCTATTCAGTTACAGGGCTTCAACAACATTTCCGAGCAGAAGGGATGGCTGTGAACACACCACCTTATTTATTGATATATCCAACCATGTGATGGGTTTCACTTGCTCTGATATTGTTACATCATTCGAAACCACTAATACTTTTTTTTTTTTTTTTGTCCTGCTCTCTGATTCAGATCCTGATATTTGAAATGCATAATAGATTTTGCATTTGAAATCTAATAGAAAACAATTACTCTGAGGTGTCCAACGTACTTTGTGCCCTTTGAAATTTTCACGTCGTCAACTAACAACCACAAACCTTTTTGTTTTTAAGGGGATTTTTGTGACGGATCGAGTCAAGTGGAAGTATAAGGATACATGGTCTGCTGCAAGTTTTCGGGGGTCTCTTGCAGCTTTGCACGTATTAAACAGGACATTTTCACTCGTTCGTCTTTTCGACACAGCTAAGGCTCAGGATGGAAGGTGTCTGTGAACATAAATGTGTAGGTTTTGCCAAAAATGGCTCAATTAGACGCTGGTCTGGGTCATTCTGAGACATGGATTTGATCCAAAACCATTTTGGGAAATCTTTTGGCATTTTTTAATCAATTTTGCAATCTTGCAGCTTAATGACCTGAGCTGTGGATCTCTGCAGCTCCCCCAGACTATACGTGGGCTTCTTGTCTGGTTCTCTGATTAATACACTCCCTGCCTGGCCTGTCAGGTTAGGTAGATGTATTTTTGCTCTCTCCATATTTCTCCATGGGCTGTAGAAAGCTTGTTGTTTCAGGACCCAATCCCTCTAAGCTCTCCTGATAAGGGTGACCTCTGAAGCCAATTTGCCTCAGTTTTTATTTAGGATCGGAGAAAAGACTTTTTTTTTTATTCTAAACTCAAGCATAATATTCCTTCTCCTAATTAATATACAGTTATTATATAAATTTGGTCTTTCACTGCAAATCCTCCACTTAGAATGTTGTTGGGTGTCAAAATGGGAAGAAACTTTTGAAAGGGACTATAAACTGGAGGCGTTGTGTGTAGAGAGAAAAAGAAGTGCCCAAGAAGGAGGATCTGCCATTAACGAAATGTGCTTTTTTTTTTTTTTGTACCGTTGACATTGCCTGAAAACATTTTTTCTTCTTCTTCTTCTTGAACGGGTGCAAAGTGCCGAGACAGTCTTGCATTTTAGGCTATTTTTCTGTCAGCCACCTGTCGGTTTGCGTTGCAAGATGACGAGAGGCGCTTGGATGGTAATTTGTATCACTCTCCGTGATGCCCAAAACATGTGCGATTTCTTTCTTTACAAAAAAAAAGAAGAAAAAAAATCCATTTCCACCCAAAAATGACCAACCTACTGAACACATCTTGTATAGATGGGTTCTGCCTGTCAAGCAAAAGCCATAACATGCATCAATGGCTCCTGTGGCTCTCCTAACAACTCTTATTCCTCAAATAGACAGGAGCTGTCTGTTGGCATGTTTCATTCTGTCCTCTATCACTGGTTCCTTTATACAATTTGCCTGGCAGGTGGAAGTTTACATCCCAGTGCTGTGACACGCACACTGAGCATAAGAAATATGAGGACCCTTTTTGTTACATCCTATTTTCAAACGGACGCGAGGCTATCTTTATCCGGTTTTCGTATTTCTCTGACTAGAATTTGTGAATTAGGTTAAATACTTTGCAGGTGATGGCTTCATGTTTTATACATCGCTTATTTTAAATGTTATATTGGGTTTTGTTTTTTTTATGAAAAATGCACAAAATAGTTGGACTTTGAGGTCAACTTTATTGCTTTGAAAACATGCTGGTGCCCAGAAATTAATTTGACTCTTTATTGTTTTTGAGGAAATACCAGAGCGGAACATTTTCCGGCACTGATTTGTCTGGCCCAGTTTTCAAAAGGTTAGAAAACGCAACTCAATTCCCTTTTGAAATTTGGAAATATAACATATTTCAATATGTACGTCATTATTAACAAGACGGAAAAAGCTGACTTTGCTAATAGATAATATCTGCTCACCAGCAGCCAATTATGTAAAATAACCAAGAAGAATGTCGGGTGCTGTGTAAACTTAAAAAATAATCACGTTAGACTTCTCAGCACAAGCTAGCCTGATTTTTATTTTCTTTTTTCTCTCTAGCAGACGGAGGTCCTCTGAAATCTCTGTGAAACTGAGCTTCCCTTGCCTTGTCTTGCCTTGCGGTCTTTGTAGTTGCCTATTGTTCTTTAGCAAACCTTCTCTTTTAACTAAGATTGTGGAACTTTATTACAAAAAGATTTAATTAAAGATTTCCCCCTTTTTTCTTGTTGACTTGTCTGTTTTTCTGTTGTGTATAATTACTGTTAATTGCTGAAAGTTTACATTAAAGTACTTTTTTTTTTTTTGCCTTTGTATTAGTCTGTTTTATAGGGGTCAGTGAAATAGCCCAGGACTACTTTTGAAATTGACAGAACTTAATATCTTACTGTGGAAAATCAATGGCATACACATTTTCTTAAGGTGTACCACAAGGATCTGCTTTAGGCCCCATTCTGTAATTTCAGAAATGACTTGGGGCAATTCCCTTATTTTATTCCCCCCTTGTATTTTCTATCTATATAAATTAGGACGGGATATTTTTTTATGAAACTACATCTTGTTGCTGATGACGATCATTTATTTAGCTGTATCATAAAATCAAGTAAAGTGGCTTTTCAAATACTTTTTTTCAGTCACTTCTGAAACTAAAGTTGGATCTTAACTCAAAAAAACTAAATGTATCCCTAAAATTCATGCTTGTGTTTAAAACGGGTGTTTCTTCCATTTTTGCTTTACATAGTATAAAGGAAAGTTATATCTACATGCAGTTAAATCTGATCTTTGTATAAAAATACATTAAATCAGATGAAAAGTTTCTAACTAGAAAATAGCATCCTGAATTTTACAGATGTGTGTGTTTATCGTAATTTGAGAAAAACCTTTCTCCCACATCTGAAACCTGTGGGGCAGTGGCACCCAAAGAGTAGGATTACAAAAAAAATGCTTTAAAGTGAATCATTTGGAAAATTCAACAAGATTGAAAAATAATCTTGGCAGATGGTAAAATGTTTTTTTTTCAATGAAAGGGATCAATGGAGCCAGTACCTAAAACTGTCTGTAGCCGTCAGTGTGGGATTATTACTGATTATAGCACTAATGTTTTGGCCTTCCTCCCTCTCTCAGCCCTCCTTTCTTTCCATGCTTTCTTACTTTCATCCCTTCTTTCATTTTACTTATCGTCCCTTACTTTTGTCCTTCTCTCTTTTCTTCCATGTAGCTTTTATTCCATTCTTTGTTTTTTTGTGGTTTCTTTATTGGATGATTTCCTCACGTCTGTGTGTCATTCCTTCCATGTGTTGTTCTCCTTTCCTTTCATCCTTAGGTCTTTCTTTCCTTCCTTCCTCCCTTCCTTTCTTACCTTCTTATTTCAGTTTTTTCCTGGGTTCCATATTTAAAGCCACATTGCTTTAGAAATATCTGCCAAAAATAGAAGTAGTAGTATTTTAAATCTAAAATGGTTGTAAAGGATTGAGAACTCTTTAAAATTGAGTCTGGATAAGTCTGACATTTTTACATGAAATGTGTCTAAGCACTGAGTATAGAAAAAAAAAAAGTTCTGATAGTTGAAATTATGAGACTTGAGTCTCATACACTTTTTTTTTTTTAAACTTTGTCTCTGTTTCTTTATTGTTTTAAGTCTGTTTCCTGTGGCTGGCGGTTCTGGTGTAACATCCTCACTGACCACAGTTCAGTTGTGAGCAGCGCAGAGTTCTTGAAGTGCTGGAGGAACAACAGTTTGTACATGATTTTTAACTCCCACTAAAATGATCAGAAAAAAAATGTTCCTCTGCTGACACGTTGTCCTGTTTAAAGTCAGATTGGTGAAAATAAAGACTCATCTCATCCTGCTAATAGATTTTTCTGTACTATCCATTAAAAGCTTCAGTTCTATGCAATTATCAAATAATACATAACGCTGTCCAAACCAGCCTGGCCCCCCATGTTGGATGCTCTGTGTCTTAAAACCGGTTGTGCTACCGTTGGTGGGAAAGACTGCCATCGGGTATTTCTGATAACCAGACATTTAAATCACTGTGGAGGGATTTTACCTCACTCTTTTTGCAAAACTGTTTTATTTTAGCCACGTTAGAGGGTTTTCCACCATGAACAGAGTACAGTGTCTCAATGCGATTTAAGTCCAGGCTTTGACTAGGTCACTCCAAATAGTCTTTTTTGTTTTTAATGGTTCACAAAGCTGGTATATTTACTTGAAGGGTTTTGTTACTATATAACTACCACTGTAATGTGGTAATTTGAATACGTCAGTGACTTCAAATGCTCAAAAAAGTGGTTGATTCATGAAGAAAGGAGGCAAGCATTCACATATCAATATAAATATCACTCTTTGAAAGATCAGATTTCATTTAAAAATCCAACTTTCTCAAAAATAAATGAAAGTTTGAGGACGTTCACTTTAAACCCAGTACTGAAGTGACATTCACACCCAGGATAAATCTCTGTAAACTAGCCTGTTAATCCTTTAACTCTTTTTGCCTGTCCTCCGCCCCATCCAGACAGCTGTTTCTCCAGCAAACTTTAATTATCACCAATAATTGTGTGTTTTTTTCCTATTTCTCCAGCAGTGTAATCCAACGTAGATCCATCTGCTCAATTATTGCAGATAGAATCATGTATTTTTTTTTGTGTGGGTGGTGGTGGGGGTTAACCACGTCCGATTGCTTGACTTGACTGGGAACTCATTTATTTCTCCCCTTTAGGGAATCGCAGCAATCACAAGTCAAACTGAGAGACGTGACTTCACATAATGGAAAAACCTCAATGAAAACCTTAAGCCTATCACCTGTGCAGGCAGAGAAACAGTAAAATGCCCCCCCCCCCCCCCCCCAAAGAAAATAAATAAAGAAAATAGAAGAAACCTGCCGTCTGAAATCTTGGTTGTTTTCAGGTCTGGTGGAAAGAAGGAGGCGTTCATTTTTTCCACTGCATGTCATTCCCAGGATAAATTGCAACAAAAGGAAGGCAGATAATATATTACTACCCCAGAATCAGTGTCACTGAGTGGTGCCCGTGCAAAAAGTAATTCATCGCTCAATTACCTCGCCATATATTCTGACAAAGAGTTTCATCGCCAGGCAAATGAAGGCGGCCTGCTGCCTCTTTTCTTCTCAGAATGCTAACAATCTCCTGCACCAGACAAGGACAATTACGCCGCTGCGAGCAGCGCCTTCTGACGTCTGCCTCGGGTTGAATTGGCAAATTAAGGCGAGGGGGTAATCATCTAATTTCTGGGTGGCATGGGAGGAGTTTAATGCTTGCGGTTTGGCAAGCGGGAGGTCAAGGTAAAGGGAGAGAGGGAGGCTTTTATTTCAGTTAACGCTCCAACGCCGCATTTGGAGGGGAAGTCTGAGCTCAGCTCGTGTCACTCAACCAGATGAGAAACGGCTGATTAGCTTGGCTCACCATGGAAACCAGCCCACACTTGTTCCCTGCGAGTCTTTGCAGATCGTGTCGGTGAAGCCAGCACTTTTATTTATTTATATATATATAGTTTTTGCATCAGGCCTGATAGATGGTTGCAGCTGCCGGGGTCCATCTGTTTACTGCCGCTTTAAGAAAAATATCTAAATGCCCGATTACACAGACAATGTTGGTAAATCTGCCCTTTTTGTATTCCCCCCCCCCCCCCCCCCCCATCCCAACTCCCACCCCACCTAATAGGCTACACAACATTTTAGGTTTCCTCGTATAGAAATGTGAAAAGGCTCCGTCCCTGCCAACACACCCATGAGGGGCCCATGCGGGTTGGATGTGGGCTGGTGAGTGGGCCCCAGCTGGGCAGCCCAGTTGGGGCCCAGCTAGTTTTGTCAGTGGGTTCCATGGTGGCCCCTTGTGGGCAAGCCCACATGGGCTGAGGGTGGGTTTCACATGGGCAACCCAGTTTTCACCCACAAGTGACCCTCAGCTGATTATGGGTCCTACACTGTATAGCCTTTATTATTACAGGCTATTTAATTTTGGAGTGTGTCATTTTGTGTTATTATTGTAATATGTATTATTTTTTGTGAATGCTGCTTGTGAAGACTTTGTTGCAGTCAACTGCGAGTTGCCTCTATGCACTATATAAATAAAAATGCCATGTCATTGTTCAAGGTTTTTTATTATTTCAAAAGCATAATATGTATTTTACAGATGCATAATACACACAATATGATACAGATTATGAAAGTTTTATACAAGACAAAAAATGGAACAGACAAAAAAAAAATGGTCCCATAACAAATTTTCTTCGGCTGAGCGAGAAGTGGATCTAGTGGGAGAAGGGCGGACCTGTCTATTGCCTCCCCTGTCCCGTAGACTTAGACAACTTTGTCATTTGTTATGCACAGAGTGCGTACAGAACGAAATTTCGTTTCATACAGCTTTTGTAAATCGCAGTAGAAGTTAAATTACAGTTTTAGGTGCGGCAGAGATTTAGAAGTAAACAGTAGATTTTAAGTATACAGTATACAAACAATTGAAATGTAACAAAAAAAGAAATTATTTATGTACAGATTGGATTGTGCAAGGGGATTTGTGCATGAATGCATTTATTTGTGCAATTTTAGACTAGGAGTCCAATAGCATTTGTAATGCTATATGAGCTGCAATGATGCAAAAAAATGCAAATGTTGCATTTGTGGGTTGTAGTTTAGCAGTTCAACAGCAGTTCAACAGTCTGATGGCAGCAGGAAAAAAGCTTTTGCAGAACCTGGTGGACCTGCAGGGGATGCTGGGGAACCTTTTCCCAGTGGGCAGCAGGGAGAATAGTCTATGGTGGGTGTGTGAGGGGTCCCTGATGATGTTACGTGACACACAACACTGAGATGAAATGTCTTTTATGGAGGGAAGAGGAGCCCCGATGATCCCTTCTGCTGTCCTCACCACTCTCCTCACGTTCTTCCAGTCGGAGGCGCTGCAGCCTCCACACCACACAGAGAGACAGCTGGTCAGAATGCTCTCTATGGTGCTTCTGTAGAATGTCGTGAGGATGGGCGGGGTCAGGTGGGCTCTCCTCATCCTCCGCAGGAAGTACAGTCGCTTCTGTGCCCTCTTCACCAGTGACGTGGTGTTCACAGTCCAGGTGAGGTTGTCCGTGATGTGCACCCCCAGGAACTTGGTGCTGCTGACCACCTCCACAGCTGAGTTGTTGATGAGCAGTGGAGCGTGGTGAGGCCGGTTCTTCCTGAAGTCGACGATGATCTCCTTCGTCTTCTCCACGTTCAGGATCAGGCTGTTGTCTCTGCACCAGCCCACCAGCTGTTCCACCTCCTCTCTGTAGTCCTGGTCGTTGTCGTCTCTGATCAGGCCCACCACCGTTGTGTTGTCTGCAAACTTCACGATGTGATTGGTGGTGATCCAATCAGCCATTTTACACTGCCCTCTCCACATCCTTCCTGCTGATCTGGCTGGTTAACGTTGAACATATTAGGTATAAAGATCCTTTATATGAATTTTATAATGGTCAAAAATTATAGTAATATAAGGGAACTATACAAACATATTAAGACCTGTGGCATCTCTGCATTTGGGGCCAGATGTCGCTGTGGAACTTTACGTTCACAATAATCAATTGGACAGGATCGTTCTTTATAGAGTAAAATTGTAAAAAACAATTCTGCTATAAACATTTGTGTCTATATATCTAAGTCTGCCAGAATACTGACAAGCTCAGTAGACTAAATCCTCTTGAGGCCCTGTGATATTGGGGCCAGCCCACCAACATTTTGATTAAATAAGAAACATCTGAAATCGAAGTGTGCATACCCAGCACGCTCTCAGTAGACAGCTGCGGGGCACAAATCCTTTGGCCCCAAGCTGGGATCGTCCAATCAAAATACTGGAAATGCACGTTACGTTTACGTTCTGCCAGAAAGTGTCCGACAATCCAGTGTTGGTTGGCCTTGTTGGCTCAGTGAAGGATTGATGTGAATCTTTTCTGTTAAATAAATTAATATTATGAGTGAGACTTTATTTGTAATTTATGTATGAAAACTTAGTTACATTTAGCTTGGGGTGGGGTTCCCCAAGGGTCCATCCTGGGTCCCCTCGTATTCAATATCTACATGCTCCCGCTTGCTCAGATACTAAAAAAACCCATCAGTTACCACAACTATGCAGACGACACACAGCTCTACATCACCATGTCACCAGGTGACAATGAACCCATTCAAGCGCTGAGTAAATGCTTAGAAGAAATCAATGCAAGGATTTGCCAAAATTTTCTTCAATTGAATAAAAACAAAACAAAAGTAATAATTTTCGGACCAATAGAGGAGAGATCAAATGAATGGCTTATCACCTAAAGACATCACAGACTTGTTATCAGTGTATCAACCTCCAGACCATTAAGGTCTTCTGGCTCCAGCCTGCTCTGCAGAACCAGAACCAGACATGGAGAAGCAGGTGTTGAGTTTTTGTGCCCCACTTAATTTATCATGCCAGAGACGCCACTTATTAAGACACCCCTACATTTATTCCAGGTGAGCAGGTAAGGGCAAACAACGGTCAATATGCTCAGGTTTGACTATCCAAGCAAGGACACCTTGAATGCAAATGCTAAAATGCTAAGAGAAGCCTCCAAAACCCAAACGTGTAACCGAGGGACCTACAGCAGGATCTGGCTGCTGATGACATTAGGTTGTATGCCTCTAACATCAGAAGGAGACAATATTAGTTAATCCAATGGAACGCGTACAACAACCTTTGAACTTTTATGTTGTTTTTTTCCTCATAGAACAGACTAAAGTTTGTTAGAAAGGACATGGACCAAGACTTCTGGAGTAATGATATTTGGGCATGCCTTACGATGGACTGGTGACCTGTCCAGGGCTTAATTTACCTCCCACCCATGGACCGCTGGAGATACGTTCCGGGACAAGGACCTCACCCCACTGTGAAGCATAGAGATGGAAGTGTCATGGTTTTGGAGTTGGTGTCCTGCATCAGGACCAGGCCAGCTCAAAATCATGGAATCCACCGTGAATTGTACGTTGTGTCGCAGGGGTTTTGAGGAGAACGTACCGTAGGACCACCTGTAAAAAAGAATTGAAAGCCAAAGCAGAACTTGACCCTAAAACATGCCAGTAAATCCACAAGGGACTGACTGAGAATTAAAGATGTGTGGAGACCTAAAACGGGCTTTATGCACAAGCAACCCCTCAAACTTCTCATAGCGGGAACCAATGTTCCTCAGACAGACCACTGTCAGAGATTCAGATGCCTACACCAGGGGTGTCAATGTCCAGCCCTCAAGGGCTGGGGTCCTAGAACTAGGTGTGTCCCCGGTCCAACACACCTGAAACAAATGCCTGATTTACCTCCTCGCCATGCAGTCAGGTTCTGCAGATTCCTGCTAATGACCTCATCCAGTGATTCAGGTGTGATGAAGCAGAGGAACATCTAAAAGTTGCCTCGAGGACTGGAGGACACACTACTCACTTACTTACCAGTAATTAAAAAAACATCCTTTTCTCTAAAAAAAATATATATATATTTGACATCAATATGTGAAAATCTCTTCTAAAATAGCTTAATATTTAATTGGGTCTCCTACTTTTTTCACAACTTTAAACATCAACAATCAAATGATTCATCATAACCCCGTCTGAAGGTTTTTGCTGAAGCAAATTGAACTTATAAAAGACTTTGACTTGGCGTAATAGCTGTCTGTCAGGGTGTTAGCTGATAGATGGAGCGTGATGTTGCTTTTCCTCTGAGCAGCCTGGCATTTTGGCAAACCTTTCGTTAAGGCGCTGCGAAAATGACAAAACCGCAAACATGGTTTCCATCTATCAGGCCTGATTTATCACTTCCTGCATCAAAGACGATCAATCGCACTCCAGAAGTCAGTAATAGGAATCAGATAAGAAAAAAAAAAGAAGAAGAAAGAAACACATCTAAGAAAATAAAAAAGTGTTACAGGGCTAAAAAGTAATTGGACTGAAAATGAAAGAAAATGTTTTGTTTTCCTGACTTTTTATCTTTTTTTTTTCACTACAGATAAACATCCATTTTTACAGTACTGTAAAAGTATTTGTCCTTCTATAGCTTCTGTTTTGGTTACCATTAAATGTTTCGGATCGTCAAATAAAAAATAAATTCATATTAGAAAAACAAGCCAAATATATAGAAAATGCAACGTTTAAAATGACGAATTTGTTTATTAAGGGAAGCTTAAAGCTAACAGTGAGAGAGTCCACTAAAGTATTCATTTTCTTAGACAGGTTTCCACCAATCAGAGTTGTTGATCAGCTTCATCTTACTGTATTTATTATAATTGAAGGGCACTGGACTTTAGGGTAATTGATATGAATCTGACATCGTTGGATTGTAATGGACCCAACTTTATCTCTTTTTGAAAGTGTCTAGCGATTGTGATGAAACTGAATCGCATCAAACTGATTTTGTTTTCCTGACAGCCACGTCGAGGAGGCGGGAGAACCATCCCAGGCGTCTTCAAGAGAAATTAGGCTCATTTTTCAAACTTCTAACTGCAGCCATTCAAACCTGAGAGATCAAACAGAACGCTGACTGTTGCTACGCTCTCGTCTGCTGATGAGCTTTTAAAAATGTCACGATGCAAATATGTCCCAGCATTACTACCCTTCCTTTGATGAATGCGTTTCAAAACATTTTTCCTTCATACTCTATTAATCTTTAACAGCTTGTTAAAGGGCCTTCTCATGAGCTGAATCACACCCGGCGTGCTGCTCTGTCCTTTGAGTCACATCACTGGAGTGAATGCAGTGCGACTCCTTCTGGCTACTTGCTTGTCAGCTTTGAAGTTGGTGTCCTTGATGTGCACAAAGTTGTTCCAACTTGTGCTCCTATATAGTCGTTCACACCCGACCCGCTGCTTTGGCATCCTTTATGAGAAGTGTTTAGGATGGGATTCCTCAACTTCAGTGCGGTGCGGTATCAGGATCCTTTTATCTCACCCTTCTTGGCTGCTTTGGATCAACATTAACCTGTCTCCTGGCAGGCTCTTCAAAGGCTTTTTGGTGTAATTGGGCCATCAGTTGCAACATTAAGCTTCTGGTGTAGCTGGTCCGGCTTCAGGATGTCTTAAACATTCAGCTCATAAAAGTTTGACCGTGTAAATTCAGATTTGGGCTGCCGAGTTCATTACTTTTATGTATGATCTGCATGTCAGTGCAGTCAGCACCGTCGCTTTGCAGCATGAAGGTCCTGGGTTCAATCTCTGGCCCGGGAGTTTACGTGTTCTCCGTGTGCATGGGTGGGTTCTCTCCGGGTACCCCGGGTTCCAACATGCATGTTGTGTTAATTGGTCTCTATAAATTGCCTTTAGGTATGAGTGCGTGCATTGCTGTCCTGTTAAATTGCTTTGTAATGGACTGGCAGCTTGTCCAAGCTGTACCATGCCTCTTGCCCAACGACTGCTTGAGATAGGGTCTAGATCAGGGGTGTACAAACATTTTGTCACGTGGGCCAATATTGTCAAGTCAAAAATATTCAAGGGTCAAAAAACATAAATAAAAAAAATTTGTATTACTCCAAAAATTGTATCAGATTTTTTTTTTTTTTACCTGTTCCACAATATTTTTTATTAAACAAGTCAGATTTTCTGTAGGAAAGGGTTAGGGTTAAATCATTGTAGGCCCAGAGCTTTAAAAAGCGTTTTGCACTTTTGCCTTGTTAAAAACTGGTCACCCAGTTTACAAATTGTTTTGCTAACTGGCTGAACATCTCAATAAATAAAAAAAACAACTATTTATTGTCTATTCTCAGCATTAAAAACAGGATATGGGTCAAAATTCAATGAGATCATACAGATTGGTCAAAATGTTTCCTAAGGAAACCCAGCAGGTTGCATCAAGTCTTGACAAGCAGAATTCACTCCTCCTGAAAGAGCGTAGAGCCACAGTGGACAGTCGTCTGCATTGTTGATGGCTTTGCAGCAATCCCTCATAATGAGCAAGCATGAAGCGACAGTGGAGAGGAAAACTCCCCTTTAACAGGGAGGAAAACCTCCAGCAGAACCAGAACCAGGCTCAGTATGAACGGTCATTTGCCTCGACCGACCGGGGGTTAGAGAAGACAGAGCAGAGACACAGAAAGCACAGAAGCACACATTGATCCAGGAATCCTTTCTACGTATGCATGTTTCCTCCTGCAGCCAGTGGTGGGTAGTAACTAGTTACATTTACTCAGTTACATTTACTTAAGTAACTTTATGAACAAAATATTTTTCTAGGAGTAGTTTTACCGCGCTGTACTCAAGTTTTACCTCGTTAATGCTCCTGATGAGAATGGATTTATCAAAGTCGATGGTATTTTAGTCATCAATAGAGTCTGTTTTCTTTTGAATTATATGTTTAAGGCTTTTTCACCTGGAAGATACCTGTCAATTCCTGCCTGAAAATAAACGGTGAAAGAGAGAAAGGAAGGAAGGTTGTTTTGTTCGTTGAGTGGAGTCCAGGTGATAGAAATCCAGGAAGATGTATATCCATTTCAGGTGGGGAAGCACGAGGACATGACTGGACACACATAAAAAGGTGGAACAGCCCCATCCCTCTTTCTTGACAAATTATGTTTTCGGTATCGACGGGATTTTGGAGGAGAGTCACAGTTTGCCGATAAACGTTTGTAGCCACAACATTGTAGCCGGTTCATTCCAGTTTCTCCCACTGAAAAAGCTGCCCTCCTGTAGCTCACCGGCGCCCCGGGTTAGCCTGCCCAGGCGCGGTTATAGGTGAACATCTGTCTCTGGGAACTGTCGTTTAAGAAAATCAGCACACGGCAGGTAAACACGGTATTCTGATTCCATGCCCTGACACATGACAAATGTTTATTTATAGCTGAAACGGACAAATGATGCACAGCTCCGCCGGGGATAACAAGGGCCCGCATTATCCCTGTCGCCTGGAAGTGCACAGTAAGCACGTCCCGGCAGAGTGATTGTGCTTATCACGCTGCCGTGGAGCCGTTGCCACACAGCGCCGGCCTAATGATGTTACCTGGGTCGTGATCGTTTACTGAAGGGATCTGTCCCCTCAGGGCGGTGTGGGCTGCTTGGATTACCTGGGATGCAAGAGGCTCAGGAGTAGGTGTCATGTTTCTCACCTGGAGCCGCTGATGCAGTTGTTGCCCGTGATTCCTTTTGGGCTTTTATTGCTTCATTCGAGCAGATCATCCGAAAAGCTCAGAAACCAGCTTTCGGGGTCGCGGAATAAAACGGGTTCATTAACTAGAGTTTGTTGCTCAGGCAAAAAAAAAAAAAAAACGTCCGGAAATTTCCAGACATCTCAGGAAATACTAGTGAGACACTGAGGTCTGTATTTCGGGATGGAAGGAGGGAGATTTATTTGAGTCAGCTGCTTTTCTGCACCTTAATCCTGTCACAGATGTGTAAAAGATGCTGAAAGAAGCAATGGAGTATTACAGTAGTGTTTATGTTAATTTTATATCTCAATATGTCAAATACTTGAAATAATAGATAGCACAAGAGCCTACCTGAAGCTCATTTGTCGTGCCTTGCCACAGGTTGTCAATTGGCTTCAGGGCTGGACTTTGACTGAGCCCTTCTAACACGTCAATACGCTTTACACTAAATCATTTCAGTCTACTGTATCCCTGACTGCACGCTAGGGCTGGACAATATAGAAAAAAAAGCATACTGATAAAATAGCAATCATATTGGTGGATAATTATCAAAATATTCAAAACATATGTTTTAAGTGCAGCCCTGGCCATTTTATGCTGTTGCTTAATGACCTAATTTTAGATAAAAAACACACAAATACTGTATTCAAACTCAACCCTTTATTCAATCAACTTTTTACTCTCTGAACTCTTTGAAGGGGGCGGAGCTTGGTGATGGAGCGTTCCTGGGTCTGCGTTTGTGATTGGTTGGGAGGATGTAATGACTGTAATATTAACCTACAGGATAGGCTAGAATGCAAAAGGAAGGAAAACTGTTGTTTTATTGAACTGTTTATTGACCTCTTTTTGCCCCCTATCACTACACCACACGTCTATCTATTGTTATACATTATTACTGAATGATCATCCAGCCCCCACTGCTTGCTTTCCTGCCGTAGCTTTTCCGATGTGCCGTACGCTTTCCTCTTTCTGACGATGAATTGAAGAGTCTGTTCACTAGTTAGGTTAGCTCTGCACCTGATTTTATTTAAAGGTATCAGAGTAAAACAGTAGAGCAACCCGTAACCTAACGGCCTACAAATATGGAACAATTTTTGCCATTTTAAACATAATAAAGTCAATAACCCAAAAACCTGTCAGTTTTTTTTTTTTTTTTACAAAAGTGATATTTGTTTTGTTTTTTTACATCACGTAACATAAAAACAATCCTTTGCAATGTAATCCAAGTATCTGATAGTGTGCTAACACATAAACGCAGTTTGTCAAAATAGGTGCAGTGAATGTCACTGTTGTCATATAAATTTATTCCTTGATCCTTGATTTTAGTATGTTTAAAATGGCCAAACTTATTTTGTTTTTAGCTATTACATGATTGGTTGCTGCAAGAGGCTTGAATACAAATGGAGGCCACAGTTGTCAGGTTTTCCATTTATTTCATGGTTTTGCACCACAAGAATCAGGTAGTAGTGTCTTGGTTTATCACATTAATTAAAAAGTTTGATTTCTCTGTCTGTCAGAAAGTCTCTGCTGGTTGTCCGCCATCTGCACCAGTGGAGATGGAGCTACGTTTCAGCCGACTAAGACCCACGCACAGCTTGTTGAGGTGCATGTTAGGAAACATAAATAAACGTTTTATGTCATTAAACCACTGCTATTACGGTTCCTATAATAATCCACAAACCACTCAAATCCGCTTTTGTTTTATTTTTGACAATATTTTACTTTTTTGCAGCTCAAGACGAAATTAATTTGCAGTGTAAAGAAGTGCCGGTATATATTCTAAAGGTTAAAGACCCCTATTCCAGTGGTAAATTAACCACTATACCCCCCTCAACACAGACTCGCAGAGACAAATAAGCCATTTAAAATTTACTGGGTGGCTTTTAGAGTTTCTGTGCAAAAATGACAAGTCAAGTAGACTTGATGTGGCCGTCTGTGGAGCAGCAGCACAAAGTTCAGTTCTTGGTCATCACTATGCCCACTTCAGCATCCAGCGCCACGGAAGGAGGAAGAACACGACGCCTACAGAAAGCTGTAATGTCGCCTCAGTACCCCTATGGCCAGTGGTTAAGTTTACAATCTAATAGGAAATGTTTCCTTTTCAGCTCTCCCTGATAGCTTTTTAATTGCTTCCAGTGACACTGTCACCCCTCTCCCTCAATTGCCTGGGGAGCGTGTTGTGTTAGGCGTGGCGAGAGAGCCGCGTAATGTAATCATGAAATCATCATAATTAGGAAAACATAATTGTGAGCAGTTATTTGCTCTAAAATGACCCAGGGGTGCAGAGTAATATCTTAAAATACATCCTTGTTGACAGTGGATGGCTGAGGAACGCATTAAAAACAGGCGTAATGAGAGTCAGGGATTATTGTAGGAGCCACAACAGGACAGGCAGCTAACAGACACCTCTGGGCGGTAATAACGCCGAGGCTTTTCTGCCTGTTGCCTGGGATTGTCATCACTACATGAAGCTATCAGCTTCCCTTATTATTAGCTGACTGTGAAAAAAAAAGAAGCTTCAAAGCTTCATTATATGACTCAAATGTACGTTTCTAAGTTTATTAAATGTGTCGATAACAGTCGGAGCAGCTTTAGCTGGTTAAGTCCTCCGGCTGTTTCTTCTAAACTGGTCCTTTTCATGTAAAATGCAACTTCATGAGCAACAAATAAAACGTAGAACAAAAAAAAGATGGAGTGATTTTTGACATATTACTGAAATTATAGCAAACAATAACAGCAAATGCACATCAGCTTCCTTCTTTACACAGAGAGTGGCACTTTCAGCACTTGGATTTAGATATTGGACGTTTTTGTCACGCAAGCTGTTTGGGAATTCAGGGAATATGATTTAAGTGTCTTCCAGGTCTTCATAACTATGGAAAAAGCAAAAAATAAAAATCAACAAAATAAGCTAAAATGCGTATTGTTCAAGATGCGTCTCAGTGGATTATTATATCATCAAGTTAATGTTTTTAGTAAGTTAATTTAAAAAGTGAAACTCATAAATTGCTTCATTGTGCGCAGAGTGAGATATTTTAAGTGTCCGTTTCCATTTATATAAATGATGGGAAGGTAAACATTTAATGTAGGTTAGAAACGTTAGGCTAAGAAATTCTACTTTCAAATATCTATTAATTCATGGAGTTTAATGAAAGGAAGCATGCAGGACTTTATTGTCACAGCCTACATAATCAGTGGGACGACTGCTGACTTGACGTTGGTTCAGCAGATAGTCATTCACACTGTCCACACGGAGGGTAAGCTGCGAAAGGTCATTGGTTTTTTTATCCAAGCACACAAATGGAAAGTTGAGTGGAAGGAAAAAAAGTGTGGTGAAAAAGAAACCTTTATCCAGGACGACAAATGTTGCTTTCCATGTGCTTAGGCAGTCCTAAACATCCGACTTTGTCAGAAGCGTCTTAACACAATGCATGATGGTAATTATGCACTCACTTCCCAGTTTGGGCTAACTGTGTACCACTCTGGATTTGTTGGGAAGAATCTGAATGGTCAGCACACAAATCTGTTAGTATGTGAGCAGTTAAGACCCAGACCTGATCTCAGTTAATCAAAATGCTAGATTTCTTTTTCTTTTTTTTGCAGAATGATGCAGTTTAAGGCAAGGCAAGGCAAATTTATTTGTATAGCACATTTCAGTACAAAGACAATGCAAAGTGCTTTACATGAATAAAATATTGGAAAATAAAACAGAATAAAAGCAAGTTGGAATAAAATGTAGAAACAAACAAAATAAAACGTGGGAAAATAGAAACTAAATATTAAAACAGTTGGACTACAAAGTTGAACTAATGATGTTTCAGTAAAACAGTTTAACTAGAATAGTTGAAGGCAATCCTAAACAAATGTGTTTTTAATCTTGATCAAGTTTTCTGGGAGTTTGTTCCAGATAAGTGGAGCATAGGAACTAAATGCTGCTTCTCCGTGTTTAGTTCTGGTTCTGGTTCTGGTTCTGGTTCTGCAGAGAAGGCTGGAGCCAGAAGACCTGAGTGGTCTGTAGGGTTGATGCACTGATAACAAGTCTGTGATGTATTTAGGTGCTAAGACATTCAGGGATTTATAGACTAACAGAAGGATTTTAAAGTCTATTCTCTGAGCTACAGGGAGCCAGTGGAAGGACTTTAGAAGGTTTAGTAGGTTGAGCCGACCAAATCGCTTCCTTTTACATTTTTTTGTGACACTATATCTGCACCACAGGTCAATTTGACTCCCAGAGTTTTCAAATTACTCAAAATTAATGTTCATCCAAGCATGAAGCGGTGTCTTTTTTAATTTGCTGGTCAAGCTCTTATTGAAGTGATAATCCATAAAACAGTGAAGAAAAAAGGCAGCCATTCTAAATGTTGACTATGGTTATTAATTATCTAACGAAGTGCGAAAATTTCTCCTTATGGATGTTCTTGGTGTTTTTAGTGTTAAACTCACCCTATGTCCCTGTGGTCGACAGAGACGCTAGGGAGTTCGTCCTGCAATTGGACACAAGGACACAAGTCTCAGTCATTGTGTCTTTGGGCAAGACACTTCACCTGAACTGCCTGCTGGTGCTGGTCAGAGGGCCCGGTGGCGCCGATGTACGGCAGCCACGCCTCTGTCAGTCTTCCCCAGGGCAGCTGTGGCTACAAACATAGCTCACCACCGTCAGGGTGTGAATGTGTGCATGAAGCCATTTACCCTCCGCGCAGTTTGTGTGAGCACTTCTAACAGCACCACCTACTGGCTACACACACCTGTGGAAAACCTGGGTATGAATGCATGGTGGAGGCGGTGCCCAGGGCCCGCCGTTGGGACAGCGTGCAAACACTGCGCAGCCCTGCTTGCAGCTGAAATCACAGTCTACACTCATCTTGGCGAACTCTCCAAGAGGAGCCACAGCAAGTATGGCCAGATTGACAAAGACGTGACATTGAGATCATGGCGCTGCTGGGGCTCCACCATCTGCTGAGTCCAGTGACGGCTCTTTAAGAGCCTGGCTGTATGTTAGGAGTTGTCGTCCTGCTGCATATGACTGGGACGAGCAGATGCCCGCCCCCCCCTCTCTTTACCCAGAGCCTGTGTCATATGGCTGTGTTGCAGATTTTATTTCAGCCACCATATGTATTTAACCGTTATCACTGTGTCGCTTGCAATTAAATCCCGTCACTGTATGTGTTAATCTGCGATTTTGTAAAGTAAAGCATTTGCCATGATAATTAGTCATTTCTACTGGAAAATGCACAATTTGGCAGAGCTGGAACTGTATTTCCATCACGCTGCTCCAAAATGAAATATTAACCAGTTTAAACTGCCTCGCCATGTCATAGTCAATAGCTTTCCCTTTAAAGCTTTGGCACGGGCTCTCTTTGGGGACACGAGCAGCCGGGGTAAGTGGTGCACAAGTTGTCAACCATCCAGACAAATGGTCTCAGTGCGCCGCCCAGCCCAGCCCACCCAGGAGGACGGAGCCCAGAGGAGGTCCGTCAAGGACAGCCAGAGGCAGCTCCAGAACTGGCCGTCAGCCTTTTCTTCCCCTGCTAAAGTTGGTTTTTCGTCGGTGGTTTTAGCTCCTCGCATCTCTCTGCCTCTCCACGATGGACACGTGGAGGTGTGGAGGTGTGGAGGTGCAATTAGGGCGGGGATTGTATGCTACCAGTTCTGCCTTTGTGGATTAAACAGAGTGAAAGCTCCCTTCATTGTCGGGCCACACGTCTCTGCTTTGGCCAGAGATGACCCGGTGGGCGAGGAGGGGATAAATTAGATAAAAACAGGGACAGTCTTACATGCAGCATAAGGGTTTGCAACCTGTCAGATGCCACATCCGTCGAGTTTGCTGAACGAAGAGCAGGCGGCAGCCCGTACCTGTTAGAAAACCCAGAGCTGCTACAAAATATTTTTGCTATCAATCAACTTTCCCTGACAGCGACATGAAACAGAAACAGATGCCAACTGTCCTCGCCGGTGGAAAAGGAAAATGTGACATCAGCAGATATAAGGAAGAGGGGCAGTTTGTAACCATCTGTCATAGCAGGAATATCTTTGCAGAGCGGGCGGTTTCTGTCAGATTCAGAGATCTGACTGCATCTCAATATTTTAAAATACGTCTAAAGACAATCCTTCCCTGCACTGACGCCGCTGAAATACGCATCAGGGCCTTAACGATCAGAAATCCACTAATTGTGCTGTAACAGCTCTTCCGAACGGTAGCTAAATACCACGGCTCGCTTTAAAAGGCAGTGCTTGAATTTTAATAGAGTGATAAAGCATCAATTTTACATCTGTAATGACTTAAATGTTCTGTGAATCTCCCCTCTGTGCTCATTCTCAGCGATTCTCTCAGAAAAAGACATGAAAGTATCCACAGTTGTGCACATCTCCATGCTGCTGCGGGAAGAAAAAGCAAAAAAACAATGTAGTGGACAGTCTTCCAGAATGATAAATGCTGGTGCTCTTTTGCTATATCCATTTATCTTTCTCTGTAAACACCTCTATACAGCTTATTCAAGGGAATCCAGCCGGCCCAGGGCTTTTCTTTCCCAGCTCTGTATTTAGGCTGTGCTTCACCCTGTCCACTATTGATATTTAGCTTTTATAGATTGTACATTAACCCTTAAAGGGACAGTGTGTCACTAATTTGGTTTTTAATTAGCAGAAATCAAGTACTGCTTTTATAAATACAAGGTCTAATAACCTCACATCAAAAATTAAAACATTCTCATAACTTAGAATTGGTAGTTTATAAATACATAGATCATTCTATTTGCCGTTTTCTGTTGAAATGTAGGACCATTCATCCTATGCCCAGCGAGAGGGAAGAACCTCTGTCTGGGGGTTGGTTTGTTTTGCTCGATCTGCAACGCCGATGGGCCGTTCGGCTGAGCTCTTCTACTACGTCGGGACAGCGGCAGGATCGGGTAAATACCTCTTGCTGCACTAAACTTTTTTACTCCATTGTGATACGACAAAATTGGGGACATTTCCTGGGTACAGCTTTTGACAGATCTTCCAAAACGGAGACTGTCCCCGGAAATCAGGGACATCTGGACACCGTAGTTATTATGCTCTTAACTGCAAAGTCGTTAGTGTGTGAAAATTTTACAAACTGGGGCTTTAAGAGAAAGAGACATGTTGTGGCATCGATTTTTTTTAATTCCCAAGTCAGTTTGTATTGAAAGGATAGTCCTTCCTTCCTTCCTTCCTTCCATATATATATATATATATATATATATATATATATATATATATATATATATATATATATATATATATATATATATATATATACACATACAGAACATATAAATGTGTGTGTGTTCCTTTGTTGTACTGATGAATTGTAGGAATCAGGTTTTGTATATCACTGAGTTTACTGAGGACTCTGATTTCCCTTTTACTTAAGGCTGCGAGCAAAACTGTTTTTGTGGAAATGTTTGTCGTTAAAGTACACATCAGCAGAGGCACAGAGGGGGGGGGACTGAAGAATCAGGTAGAACTGAATCACAGATGAAGCATGTGGAGTCAGGGTTCGAGGTTAAAGTGAATAATTTCAGGAAAAGATAAAACTTGGCTCCTGCAAGATTGTTATTTTTCACTCAATGCATAGTATAATTAATGTGTTGGCTGCATAGATATGTAAAAAACTAGAGGTTTAAACAAAATGAATTCTTTTATATTGCCTACCAGTAATTGAAAATACTCCCATTAAAAGCATTTTTCATGCATGAAAAGGGTTATTCATGCATGCGAGGCTGAAGACCTGTGAAATAAAAATATTCTAGTAATTACACTTTAGTGTTTGATTCATGGTATAGACTAAACACATGATTTGTTGGTTAAAAATGTTCAGAATTTACAGTGCTGTGAAAATGCATTTGCTCTCCTTACAGAATTATTTCTTTCTCCTTACTTTTTTCACACTGAAATGTTTCAGATCATCAAACAAATTTTAATATTAGACACAAATAATCAGAGTCAAATTATTAGGAGTTGAATTCAAGTCCAGATTCGGACTTGGCAACCTTTCAGAGCTTGACTTGGCCTGTGCTTTGGATCCTTGTCCTGCTGCATTACTTAGCTTTAGCTTAAAGGGTAACTCAACCCCAAATATATATATATATTTTTAGCTAATACAATGCATACATAGATGTCTTCTAGTGTTGTCTATATGTCCTGGTGGTTATTTTGAAAAATTACTGCACATGTGTTGAAATCCCGCTTTTTGTGTCTAAAACCGTCTGTGTGACGCCCTCTTCATGTTGAATGAGTGTACTGCACTATTGGCTCCAAAGATATTGTGATGTCACCCAGAAAAACTGACGTCGGTGACTCTGCCGCTGTGGGGTATAAAAGCAGCTCGGTCTCGTACGCCTTTGTAGCGAGTTGGAACAGTGAGCTTTGCGATCTTTCAATCGATTTTCAGTTTAGCATTCATTAGCTTAGCATTCAGTTATTTTATTTAGCTTTTATTTATCTCGTTCTAGTAGCACAGACCAAGCCCAGTCCTCCCCCCTCCCCCCCGCACGGTTCCTGGTCTGCCAGGCACCGCCTCCTCTGGGCACATATTTCAAACATCAGACGTGGGCTGAGTAAGGCTCTGGTACGGGGTTGAGTTACCCTTTAAGGTCATTAGAGTCTTTGTGTCGCTTTGATCAGCGGTGGTTTTGACCTCAGAGCTGTCCTGTGGATGCCATTTTGTCTCTTCTCCTTCTTGTCGTATAACACGGTCTGACCTTACCTGAAGCAAGGGAGGGCTGCGATACATTAACTACTGTCCTTTTTGGGAGACTGGCCACTCCTGCGAGGGTTCCCTACTGTTCCACGTCTTCCCCATTTGTGGATAGGGCCTCTGTAATCCTATCCACACAGGTGGATGTCAGTAACATTGTTTCTCATCTGGTCTTGAATTTCTTTGCGTGACATGTTGCTTTCTGAGGTCGTTTTGCCTGTCTCATATTGCTCAGGCAGGTTTTAAGGAAGTGATTTCTTGATTCTACAGCCCTGGCAGGAATCAAGCCTGGACATGGCTGCTGAAATTGAACAACAACGACAACAAAAATGTTAAATCACCAAAGTTTTGGTGAGCTGAAACATTTAAGAGAGACAGTAAAAAGAAACCCTTTTTCAGTGCACCATATATTTCCCCCCATGGTCATACATGACATACAGAGAACTTAAGATGAGCAACACCGAACCATGTCACCATGTCAGTACGTTTGTCAGCATTTTTGTTAAACCATATCAGGAGTTGTAAAGACTAGGTACAACCTTATTGCTTGGCGGTAGCTTCACTGCCAAAGGGTAACGTCTTAGGAGTGAACTCAAAGAACCCGTTGCTGCTGCCAGGCAATCTGGTAGTGATTATACAGGGTCCACCATTTTGCAGTTAAAACGACTTCTCACGAGCTGAAAACACAACAGCTGCCAGTCTTCCCAGGAAGTGACATTCCAGCAAGTTTACCCTGAGCTCAGAGGGCATAAAACCCTGGAGCTGCACCTCAACGTCCACAGGCCTCAGTTAGACTGTCATCTGTTCAAGGTAAAAGTGGAAGATCTCTTTAAAATAGACCAGCCTAGTATGGCTCGTCTTGAAAAGCTGGCAAAAGAAAGCCTCTTCTTTCTAAAAAGGATCCTGGCAGCATTACATGGGAAATATTTCAAAAATGCGTGTCTAAATAAACCACAAGACCACTGGAACTATTTCCCCTGAACTGATAAAAAAGGGTAGATGTTTAGCCTTTCTAGTTGGGGGACTTTTTTAGCAGTAACCAAACATAGTAAATCACTACAAACACCTGGTGGAAGGGTAATGATGTAGGTTTTGTTTTGAATTCACAGGACCTTGGTACCTTGTAGTCATTAAGCCAAACCCAAAGCTATCGACATGTGAAAATGGAAAATAATGATGCCGTATACAGCCTCTAAACCTTTTTCTGCCATCACTGTTGTTACAGGCTGTTGTGCAAATGCACCTTTTGACCAAAACACTCTCCTTTGATGCCTAAACACAGCCAGGATGAGGCAGCTACTGGTGTGGAAAGCAACTTCAAAGCATGTTAATGGACAACAAGGTTATCAAGAAGTCATAGGTATCATATCATGTTCAGCTGAGACAAACTCAGGTCAACGATGGCTCGTGTTTTGTATCCAACACCAAGAACAGCACTGGAAACAGGTGTTTAACAATCATGTTATCCTTTGGGCTGAATGTATGATTGCACTGTTCAGTCCAAAACAAAAATCAGCCATGTGGTCCAATTCCTGGCAGAATGCAAATGAAACAGAGCTACAATATCTTAGGACAAATGTATTTGAAGCCTAAAGGTGATGGGTCTGTGCATCTGCATTGGGTATGCAAGGATAGAGCACTGCAAGAAAGTGGCCTGAGCGTAAGACATGAATAATTAAATGTGATTTGTCAACATGATTTATAAACCTTTCCTTTGTGTAGATGTCATAAACACAGCATAACATAACCAAACCTTTAATTTGAGTGCACTCTTCAAAAAGGGAAAGATAATCCGAGATAATGATTTGTCACAATCATTAGCACCCTTGTCTTTAAAGATTTGCTCGTTAGATCCAGAATAGTGGCTCCTATTGTATGCTGTCGTCTCTTCAGGTCCCACCGCAAGTTTTCTGAAGCATTCAGGTCTTAGATGGTCATTCAGGAAGGTTCATTTTTGTGTGTGTGATGCACCATTTCTGTGTTGATCCTTATGAATGATCCAGTGACGACCCATTCTGCAGATCTCTATTAGAAATGTGGAGGAACCACGCACTCTAGCATGGTTCCCATGACCTTTGGGAGAGAAGCAGGTCGACAGCATTACCGTTCCTCCACCATACTAAACAGTGTGAATGTGCTGTTCTTCCACATATTCACCCTTTGTCGCACACCACACCCACCTGAAGCGTTTATGCCAACAAGCTCAGTCTCAGTCTCGAGTGACCAAAGCAGCAGTTTAGGTTCTTGTAGCAACCTTCATACCTGGGAGGACACAGACTTCTCCTTAGTAAGTCCATTTATGCAGCTTTGTGTCAGTGGCATTTCCTTGTGTTATCTTTTAGGCGAATCCACTTAATAAGAAAAAAGGAAGCATGAATGGTTCATGAACATCAAAGACATGAGACGGTTTGCTCTAAAAAGTCCCCAGAGCTCAGTGTAACTCACTGTGATATTTGCTTAAAGGAGCAATGCGCAAGTTCCTGAGTTTTTTGCACAAGTTTGCCCCCAGTGGCGACAAGTTGACATGACACCAGTGTTGGACACGCCCATAGGAAAAGCATCTGCCGCTGCGACTGCACAGCTCTTTTGTTTAGAAGCGTGATGTTCTCTGAGGTAAGAAAGGTATAAATATTGAAGCTAGCCCATGTTCTCTCGTTAATGCATTGATTACGACGGAGACTGAACAAAGTAGCAGGTGAACGAGGCCAGAGAAGATGACCTGAATCTCTCTCATGAACTGACTGATCCAGCCTATAGAGGACAACTCATTTTACACATCAGGCGCTTGTATAGGCATGTATGGGAAAGAAAAGAAATAATATTTAACTTCAAAACTTGTGCCATACACCTTTAAAAATAAGATCGAAAAAGGCTTTATCTTTCATCTTAAAAGACAAAAAGAAAATGGGTTTATGGGCACTGAAATACTAATTCACTGGTTCATCCTGATCTGTTAGGCAATTATTTGAAAGATTTTTTTAATTTCTTGTATTGAAATCCGTACAACTCAGTGAGAGTAAGAGTAAAAACACCATTATTCACACATTAATGATTCATAAAGATATATCTCTCTTCGAGGGGGTTGTTTTTATTTGGCAAGATATTTGTTGTAAGAGATAATCTGTTGCCCCCCACCCCGCCCCCAAAAAAATTACATTCATCTGCCTTTTAGGCTTTCTATAAATGTTTTTTATTAAGATCAAAGCCTGTGAAATGGCCTTCAGACACGACCATGAGAATCAAAGATGTAAACTTTATTAATTGAAAAACAGGAAGACTCAACCTACGGGGGAAAAATGACCCCAAAAGATCTTAATTTTCACCTGAAGGTTGTTGTGTCTGAATCACACAAGTCAAGATAGTGATTTTTATATAATAGTGTAAATAAATGTAAAAACTTTGAATTCTGTAACGGCATTTTTTTCTTTTTAGCCTGCCTGCTGTTAGCGTCCATTAGTTATTCATGTTAGGAGCAGAGGAAACATCCGGCTGTGTGTGATAGAGAGTAATTAGTAAGAAAGTAAGTAAAATTAATTTGTATAGCACCTTTCACCGACATTAAAATCACAAAGTGCTTCATTAAAAACATAAAAACAACAATATACTGAGAAACAAATGAAGCAATCTAGTTAAAAGCCTGAATAAAAAATGCCTTTAATTGCCTCTTAAACGAGTCGGTGGGGGTCATGCAGCACAGAGACAGCAGGAAGGACATCCAGAGCCTTTCTGGACATTTTGGGCCACTGCCTAAAAAGCCCAAACTCCCTGAGTTTTAAAATGTGTCTGTGTTATCACCAACATGTAATGATCAGAGGCAGCGGACCCAGAATTCAGCCAGACCAGCAGAGGTTTCTTTAAACAGAAGGTTCTTTAATAACAAATCCAAAACCGGACAAAACCAAAAAAACTGATGCAAAGGTGGCCGGGAAAACAAACAGTCCAGCAGGGCAGGTAAAAACAGGAACAGACAGGCAGAACAGGATGGCTCAGGTTTCTGGGGTCCGTTCTTCGTACGTCGCCAACTCAGTTAGCTGGATTTGATTGTTGACGATTTGGCATGATCTTGGATCGTTTGGTTCTTCGAAACTCATCCTGGACTTGCTGTCATAACAACATGTGCGCAAACTTAAACCTGCTCGCGAGAAGGCTTATTTCATGTAAACAGGATTAGATCGCAGCTTTATAAGGGGAGGAGATAGGGAAGTCTGTCTTTCGTAGCCATGTCTTGTCCGTTTTTACGACAGCAACCTGTTGCGGAAGGTGCAAGAATAATTCGCCGAGCTTTTCAAATTAATCGCGTATTGCGAGACAGACAGGACCCTTTAGCGCAGCGCGACAGTGTAATTGTGGAGACTGAGATATCGTTTTTCTCGTGAGGGTGTTATTTACTTAATTCATTTGTTGGAACCACACATTAAGTGTTCAACACGGAGGAGTCGGGCTTTGACAACTGCGCAGACTGTGTGCATTGCCCTCAGATTCTTTGTGAGTGGCACTTTTCTTTACACTATTGGCGATGCAGAGAACTGGGTTTAGAGTGCAGTCTGTCGTGCCATTCGCAAAGTGTACCTGGCAGTGAAGCAGTTTTTAGGTGTTTTTGTGGTATTTCCAAGCCACTTAAGACCCCAGGTTGTAAAGCAGAATTTTTTTGCTATAGACCAGTTCATTGTTATTGTTTTGATTCGGGTTTTTCGCGCATGCGCGCCGGACTGGTTGGCAAAAGACGAACACAATGGCGGACGCAAACAGAGAAACTGACGAGTTCTCCACGTATTTTTCTTCTTTAGATAACGTATCACAAGATCGTTTTAAGACTAAGTTGATGGTTGATGGTATCAGGTTGCCAGATCCACACAGCAAAAGCCTGAAGGGACGGAGCGAGTCTGTGAAATGCTGCCAAGTGTTCAGTCCCGCGACATACACAGCTACCTTATAAACACGCAGGCCAGTACACACGAGAGAGCATGAAAGCATGAAACCACTGGACGGCTACAATTATTTTATATCTGGACATAGGCTCCAGCAACGCCCGCGACGCCATGAGGGATTAAGCGGGTCAGAACATGGATGGATGGATGGATGTTCAGACATGTTTGTGTAACATACGAACGCGGAGTCGGACGGGAAGACCCGCCCGGTAGGTTAAAAAAAAACATAGTTCACTACGGATTATTTTGGTGTTTTTGTCTTGTTAAAATTGGTGGGGGTGTCGGCAACATTGCAGCGTAAACACAGAAGTACTAGCGCCCGTGAACGGGGGCGTAATGGAGCCGCTGCTGCTGCAGCGCATCGACTCCACTTCTCCCGGCCCCGTGTAGCGATCGCCACCTCCCCTCCGCCGCTATTCAAGTAGAACAATAACTAGAGCAGAATTAAGTTGTATTTACCAGAGATGAAATGTAGACAGCATATTCTGTCGTGGTATGATGGATCCCCCAGTCCATTGGGAGTGTCTGCCTGCGCTCTTTTCATTGAAATTATCCATTTCTTTATTCGTCCTTCCTCCTTCGGTAAACGACAGAAACGTACATCCGACGATTTGGAATGCCTCTGTGTGCAACCGGGAGCACAACAAGTGGTAGACATTGTTTAGATTCCAAAAGTAAACTAACTAAAAATACGCTCTAAATCACCCGTTTTGTCATGTAGTAGACGAGAACAGTACTGTTTTTGCCAACCACCGTGACCCGGATGTAGCGCTGACGTCACGCGTGAACTGGTCTATTGCAGGTACATTTTTATTCGTTAATGAGATGCAATCATAACCATGCCAAAAAGTATGACCTACAGTATGTGTCCTTCAGGCTTCCCTAATGTGATTGGTGCCAGAGAAGACAAAGCAGAGACACAACAAGACAGACAAACAAGCACACATTGATCCAGTAATCTGTTCTACATTAGATGGTAATAGCGGGTGATCTGTCTTCTCTGGATGATGTCACAGCTAACAGAACGCCAGACCAGGTGTACCTACTATGAAGAAAAAAAGAGAGAGAGAACAAAAAGTTATAAGGAGAAATTATGACAAGCAATGCAAAGAATACAAGGCGATGCTATAAGACACGGCACAAGACTTCAGACCGGGGTGAGGGTCCATCTTTCAGCAGGACTACAGCCCTAAAAATTCAGTTAAAACTACACTTGAATGGTTTAGATCAAATTAAAATTGTGTTAGAATGGCCTAGTCAAAGTCCATACATAAATAACACGTAAACGCATATGTATGGCACACTTTTAAGATCTTTTCTTTTTTTGTCAAGAAAATGGAAAAGCCCGTCTCGTTTCCCTTCCACTTAACAACCGTGCACAGTCTCAGTGCTGAACATGAAAATCCTGATGAAACACTTTGAGGTTTGCGCAAAAATGTCAACGGATATGTTGACATTTTTGCATCTGACATTTTACAGTTATGGTTATGCTAGCAGAGTAATGTGTAAACATTTCAACCATGAAGACATTTATGGGAAATTAACTAACCTGTGATGGCTGGTGGTAGTTGGAGGGACTACAAATCAAATTCTCTCTGGGGCCCCCGAACAGCTGAGGACTGTTCCTGTCCCCCATGAATGGCAGCTTTGTCAACTGTAACTTATAAAAAGCTTGTAGGGGAAGGCTGCACATTGACAGCCATGCACACATGCACACACAACCTGCTCTTTGTCCTTATAATTTATTCGTTCTTTGTCTCTTTTGCTTCTGCTGACAGCCTCTGGTATCAAAACGCATCTGAAAAGCTGCCTTCGTCTCCAATTAGCATGCAGCGAAGACACCATCATTTTGCATGCGAATAAAGGAATCCGAGTGGATCAAAATTTAAACAACCTTGTGGACTGACAGCTTCTGATTGTATTTTAAAACTCACCAACACACATTGGAATAAATCTGCTTTATATACTAGAATACTTTAGCCTTCTGACTGAGGCTCGGCTGCCAGCGTCTCAAATAAGTTGGATTTCCATGTTTTTAGTTGCAAGTGCAAATTAGAGATGCTTCACCTGGTCATGCATGTTTTATGAACACATTTACTGAAGTGTGAAGGATCTATACACGATGAAACATTAATAGAGACATTAAAACAAATTACACCGTCGTGTTTTTATGAGTTCACAGGGAGTCTCCTGGGGGAAAGTTGCTCCTGCTTGAAAAGCTGCAAACAAAAGGAGGAGGCTGCGACGGCGGTGTCAGTTCAGGTGAAATAAAAGAAAAATGTCATGTGTAGGAACTGGATAGAGAGATCACAAGATGTTGTGTTGGTGTCAAACTTAAATGTTACTAAGCAATCGGTTTTCACTGTTAGGACAAAAAAAAAAATTGAGGTCGAGTTTTTGTTCATCTAATTAGGCTGGCTAAGTGTGACTGCTGCATTTAGCGCTGCTGAGTCTCAAAGCGGAGCTGTGAATCCTGAGAAAACAACTTTAATACATTTTATTTGAACAGTTTTGGTAAAGGAAGATAAACCAGAGCTATTGTCACACTTACAGTGTTGTAAACCAGTAAATATTTCTCTCTCAAACAACTCATTCAGCAATTTGTAATATCAGATAAAGAGCTGTTTTCCAAAAAACAACAACAACAACGAAGGTAGACTGATCTGGAGTCTTTTTAAACTCGTCGCTTCACAGCATGCGTCCGCTTTTCTCTTTATCGTTGGAGTTAAATCCCCACAGCGTCGTGTTCCCGTTAACCACAGAAACGACGTGGTAATGCCTACTGTTTGGGGAACGTTGCAATATGACCTGTACATGGAGGAAAAACCTCGAGGAAGAGACGAAACACCGACGGACAAGCTCCAAGCACTAACTCTGGTAAACCGTCCAACACTAGAATCTGTCAAACACGAAGTGATCTCCCTACCAAAGATGGCTGCTGGCCTGAATGCACAAATTTCCTCCATCAGTATGCTTGTGAGCTAATGTCCCCCCCCCCCCGATGTCGAACACTGGAGTGTGTGGGCTGCGGTCTGAACTAGTGATAACGAAGTGTTTCTGTCTTGGATAACAAGCGCTCTTTAAGCCCTGCCATTGTCATGTGCCCTTGTGTCTCACAGTGAAATCCTTAATAGCATGCAATCATGAGACTCCCCATGTCAGCCTGTTATGTGAATAATGGCTCATTGCACCATGACACCTCTGTAATCAAAACAGGATGTGACACCAGCCCTCCCTTCTCGTTTTTCTTTTTTTTTTATCACACACACACACACACACACACACACTAAAAGAAGCGTGCACAGTCTCAGACGGTGCGTAACTTTGGTGTGACTTCTGTATCTACTTCATCTGCCACACCGAGCGCCTCAGCAGGAATTTTATTGGCACAACTAGACGAATACCGTCGCATTAATTCAGCGGTCCAAATGAATCTATGGTCTGTGAAATCATTCAAGGGGTGTAATGATGAGCCACCAAAGATCTGCTCTGGCTTTAGCGGCAATAAAACACACTGATAGAGTAAGGGCATCAAATATGCTGACACGCTGGAATATGAAAAGCTGCCATTGCAAAGGTAGGATGCACTGCCCTTCCTTAGCACCTCCCTCCTCGTTTCTCTAAAAGTGTATTTTTCTTTTGGAGACACGAGGCTCATAAAATCCCCAAAAGGCGCCCAGTGCCTGTCACAAACAGCTTATTTTTTTTAAATATTCTTTCATACATTATCTGATAAATCTTTTAATTTCCTTTTTTTTCTCTGCACCTGGCAGCATGAGCAGATACATCAAAAGAGTTAAATTTATATGGCAGAAAACTTTATCTGTGCCTTAACGAGTTTTCATTTAATGTGTCAATAGGGGTTTTTCAGCTGACGTCACGCTCACGTGAATACTCTGCGCGTCCGCCATATTGGGTGGTAGTCGTTTCGCACCGTTGACCCGCATTGTATTACGCCTTAGGCAGTATTGGAAGTGAACAATGGTGAAAACGTGTTTAATGGTTGGTTGCACGGCCCGTGGAGGTGGAGATCAACGCTCTTTCTTTCGCCTACCAGCCGTGATAGTGAATCAGTGTGAAAAAACAAAACAGCTCTCTGAACAACGCCGTCACCTATGGCTGACACGGATATCCAGGTCCGATTTGGACGGTGTTAAGCTGGAATACGCCAGAGTCTGCGGTGCTCACTTTGTCACAGGTAATTAACTGTTAAGTATGTAAAACATGTAAACCGTTGCTGTATTGTGGGCTGTAACAGCGCAACACATGATCGCCATGGGAAAAACATAGAAACGGGTTAATTTTCCACCGCTTTCCTGCCTGGAGGCGCAACCACGGAGAACAACTGTTAGAGATAACAAAGAGTCGTCGGCTCGCTTGGATCGCGGCTGTAAGACGATCTAACATAACTTTCCACAGTATCCCGATGTCAATGAGAGTGTGTTCTAAACGTTTGAAACACATAGCAGTTAGTTAAAAGTACATTACATGCGTGAGTGGTTGTTAGCACTAACGGTTAGCAGCTACTAACTTAGCAGGTGCCAGAGCCCGTCTGAGCGCAGCTTACCTTTGAACGAGTTACTGTGTTCCCACTGTTTGCTGGCTTTATGATCTGCAGCTCCTGAACCCATCCATTCGTAAACTGCACATGAGACTCCAAGGACTTGTAGCTTCAGAACTGTTCTGAAGTATAGGCGCTCACACCACAAACAAGGTAGCCGAACACGTCCGATATGGAAAGTGACGTCCGCGCTACTTCCGGGTTACGCCGGTAGGCTTTTGCCGGCGTAAATACGGTAAATACAACTTAATTTTGCACTGGTCATTGTTCTGCTTAAATAATTAAAGCCGCGAGCGGCGTCGATCAGCCCTGCAGCCAGGCGCCTTCGCGCACCGCTGGCCGTCAGCCACCGCAGAAGCATGCGACGAATTTGCGTCGGATTGTTTACATTTTTACCATCTTATTAAAACTCACCCGTCCACGTATGATGGCGATTTCCTTCATGTACATAACTTCTACATCTCGTACCCAACCAGATGTGAACTGGTTGTGAGCCTCTAGACCCTTGTAAGCTCTCATTTCCTCGAGAGTGTGCAGAGGGTTTTCACCGAACACCAGGTAATGCACTATGTCGCCGTGCTCTACATTTGGCCAATCATCTGGATTACGGCTAAACAAGGCACCGTGGAGGGCATAGGGGTCCATATGGTCGATCACGGAACATTTCCTCAGATAGACGTCCTTATCTGGTCGCTCTAGCGTGCTGGCGTACTTATCCATTCGCGATACGAAAATACGTGTAGGACAACTAGAGATAAGGAAGTGTGACACCCAATATGGCGGATCGGAAGTTGGCCAGTGACGTCAGTGAAAACCCCCTATTAAGGTCAATTAAGTGGTAAAACTATTCACGCTGCTTGACCTTTTTAACATTGTTGTCACATTTCTCCCACAAGCTTTATTATATTTTACTGTGATTTCATGTGAGGGACCAAAAACAAAGGTAGCGTAAAATTGGATAAATAAATTATTTTTGGTTTTCAAAAAAAAAGCTAGCAATTAAAACCTAAAAAGGTGTGGTGTGCGTTTTCTTTTCAGCCTCTTTACTCGTATTCTCCTAAAGAGAATCCAAAGTGAATACTTAGCCTTAGAAACTAACCTGTAAACCTAACTTGGAAATTCAACCCTGGCATAAATCTGATTGTTCTGTGAAGGCCTTTTAGAAAATTTTGGCTTTAAAACAATATACCAAGCTTTAAACATTAAACAGAAGACTTTTTAATGTTTGTTTTCTTCAGAGAAAATGAAAAGAATATTGCACAACAGCAAACCTACCAGGACGAGGTATTTATAAAAAGCTAAAACGTTGAATGAATATCCAGTTCAAGAACTAATTGGTGAAAATATTAGAATGGACAGGATAGAGAATTTGAAAAATCCATTTATAGTTGTATCTCTTAAATTATGGAATAAGACAGTACAATATAATAATCTTAATGACGTTGCAGGACTGCTGAGATGGTGTGGATATGATAAAGACTTCAGCCCCAACAGGTTGGATGTTAGGTTCTTGTTATGGGGTGGTCTTAATATTGTCGCCTCCCATTGCTCAACAAATTCATAATAACACGGAGACGCTGGTATCCACTGTTACATTTTCCTTTTTTGAACGAAGCTTTACTTCCATAGACAGTGCGCTGCTGCGCATGGCGCATGTCACTTTGGAGTCTTGAAGCATTCAGACTGAATCTGATGGCGGTCGCATTTAAATAGTGGTATAAACGACCACGCAAAAAAACCTGAGTGAATGTAGCCTTAGTTTTCAGTCCTAAAAGACCTGGGTGGCTCATTCCAGCAGCATAGCAACACCAAACATACAGCAAAGGCACAACACTTTAGAACAGAACATATTCCTATGTTAGAAAGAATGAAAGAAATCTTTATTGTCATTACAATATTTGGCTTCTGTATTTAACCCATGCCTCAGGGAGCAGTGGGCAGCGGCTAATGGTCTTGCCCAGGGACCCTTAGTGGTAGTCTGCATGGTTCAAACCAGCTACTTCCAGGTTTCTCTAACCACTAGGCAAACACTTGCCATGGCCCAGTCAAAGTCCAGACCTAACTCATTCTGAGAATCTGTTCCCGCAGTTTTAATCTAATCTCACAGACGCTTAAAATCCAGTCTGGCCGAGATTGACACAACAAGGTTGCTGTAAGGGAATGAGGTAGACGTGAGAACTAGGATAAGAAAATGTTGAATCCTTCCACGCTTTAGGTTCACTCCTAATAGTCTTTTTCCGTCTGGGATGCTAAATGAGCTTTTTATTGTTGCCATTTTTAATAATGATGTTTCCCGGCCCTTTGCTCACGCAATTCTGGCTGCTTAACCTTGCTACCATGTGCTGAAACTGTTAAATTGAGTCATTTTAGCGCAGTGTTCAGTGTAAACAATGCTGACATCCTTCAAGGTTATGTAGATTTCAGCATGATCAATGTGTCCACGGCACAGCTGATGGGGAAGGCATCTAGCTGCTGAAAAGACCGAGATAAATTCAAACAACTTCCAGAGCCTTCCCTCTGCATTCTTAATTACATGCACAGACTTTGAATCTGGCCACACAAAGCAGATCCACATGGATTCCAGTCATTAGCATGGATGCAAAACGATGTATAAGTTCTGGTTGTCTTGTGCCTACAATGCACAAGACATGAAAGGGATGTATGATGTTAGATGAAGGCAACTGGGTCAGATTTTTATGGTTACTGGTACTGAAAGAAAAACAAACAACATGCATTAACAATTTCTACCTTATTGCATTCAGGGTTAACGTCTTGAGCTGGTTACAGATACAATTGTAGGACTAATTTAATAACTGATTTATTTGTGTGGACTATGAACAAGAAGAGAACCTTCACAAAGATCAGACTTTGTGAAGGCACTGTTAATCTGACAGTATTCAATGAGAAAAGAGATTAAATAAAAGGTGTTACTTGTCTCTGAAATGGTAAATATCCTTTCTATCCTTTCATTTGCGCGTCCATCTATCCATCGTTTGTTCCCTCTATTTACCCCGGGGTCACGTCTGTCTCTGGTGGTCATTGGATGAGAAGGTGTCCCCTGGACAGGTTTATTTCTAGCACACAGACACACACACATATTTACTCTTAAGGAAAATTTAGAGAGACCAATTGACCTAACAGTCTTGTTTTTGAACTGTGGGAAGTAGCCAGAGCGCCCAGTGAGAACCCACACAGGCCCAGGCCAGGGACTAACACGCATAACCTTCTGTCTGCAAGGCAACAGTGCTACCAACTGCATCGCCGTGCAATAATACCGAGCATGTGGGTGAGACATGCCCACCCCAACGCGAGACGAGGTGACCCCAACTTTCTTCCTATGATGCTACTCGGGGCCTCCAGGGCATAATGCCCCTTCTCACCATATCTCAAATTCCAAGTCCGGCCATCCTATGGAGGGAGGTTATTGTTAATTCAATTAAATTCAGTTTTATATATATATATAAGGCACTTTCTAAAGTCAAATTCAATCAAATCATACAGATTGTTCAAACGGTCATCTGCCTCGACCGACTGGGGGTTAGAGAAGACAGAGCAGAGACACAACAAGAGAGACAAACAAGCACAGAAGCACACATTGATCCAGTAATCCTTTCTATGTTACAGGGTAATGGCAGTGGCTATGATTATTTCAGTTGCATATATCGAGCATCTAATTATTTTATTCAGGATTGATACCTCACGGCCATGAATGAGGGTCAGAATGGGGACCCACTAGTAAATGGAGAATTTTATTTATTTTCTGTTTTCAGCAAACAGACGGGAGCACCACTTGCGTCACTGCAGATGAGGCCCCATTGGGTCTATTCATCTCCTGCCCCTTCCTACCAACACCTTCTTTAACCTTCTGCAGGCCTCCTTTGGGACTGAATCCAGCCATGGAGGGGGGCCAGATCTCGGCATGGAGGTAAAACAGCAGAAAGAGGAGTGGCGCCACAAGTAGGGCTCGGCGTTTCAGACATTGCTATATTCATAAAACCGATTATTGGACATTTAATGTTAAAAAACGAATAAAGAGGATTTCAACATTGACCGAGCAGGTGCTTCAGAAGTAACGTTGATCAAAAACGTTGTGGTAACTGGCTTCATTTTAGTAAGAGTTTTTGATTTTGTTTGATTTCAGGAGGGAAAAAAGTAAGAAAATATGTGAATTATTCAGAATTCATTCACAATATTAAAAAAACATGTATAGTTTAGCATAATAGAGAGAAGCACAGAGATATTAATATGCCTGCTGTAACCAGATTGCAAATTCTTTGTGATGACACAATTTTAGTACTATTTGGTACATTACCATAATTAATATGCTAATTGATGCATTATCTCTGAAGAAGATGAATAATGAAGATAAAGTAATTCATCCTGAGACTAAATTTAACCAAGAAACTATGAACATGGATTCCAGCACATGAGATGAGCCGATGATACACTAGATTAGGTTCATGAGAACAAGATATTTCTTTTATTTTTGCCTATAGGTGAACATATAAAACTCAGGTTTTATAAATCACAACCTGCTGTGTGTGTTAAATTGTCAAATTTAAAACACACAGCAGGGATTATCGTCGATGTGTCAGAAATAGCTTTTTTTCAATTTCCCCAAATATAGAAGAGGTGTCATGAGTCTCAGCGTTTTGAAGAATCACAGTTCTGGTTCGGTGAGTTTGAGAATTAGATTTTGAACTTGAGCTGATTAAGCACAGTCCAGACTTATTAAAAAAAAGATTAAACCGAACAACAAAAAACACGACACACCCTTCCATTTAGCCCTGATAGCGAGCTTTGAAGCCTTGCCTGCCATACAGGGGGTATTGCTGCGGACCACTACCACAGGTGAAGACTTAAGAAGCGTACTGTAGAAAAACAAGGAGGAGATTAGAAATGTAACATCATCCTCAAGGATGAGAACAAGTAGGCGCATGGTTCGGTGCTTTGGTTACCAGCCCACGCGACTGTAAGAGGACGAACGCATGTTTCCTTCTCTCTCCAAGAGTTTTTGATGCAATAACCTTGATAACGCCAACACCTGTCGCAGGCTGTAAATTAGTTTGCTATCTGTCCAGCGTTATAGGCGGCTTTAATCAAACGATCTGATAAGGCAAACAGGGTCTGATAAAGCAGGGAGAGATGGGGAAAAAAAATATTCAAGCTGGTGGGGCGTAGGAATTTAATTACATGACGCAGAGCTGAACTGGACCCCAATGAAGCGGTGGGAACAGCGTCAGACAGCCTTCGCCTGCACTTAATCTGTGTGGGCACACGGCTCTGGCTCTGACCTCTCCTGAAAATCCACCTTCAGAGGACAGACGACATAAAAATAAAAGTCTTATTCAACATCCGCGATAATGTACACAAAGCAAAGAAGCGTTAAAACCGTAACGACAACAGTTGCTTCGCGTTAAATAGATTCTCAGAGCAGCGGCTCGGTGAAAAGTTGGCCGACGTCAAACAAGTCAGCTTTAGTCAAAGAAGTGTTTTAATTTATTTACCCGATTCAGTTAATTGGCTGAAGCTTTTGGTGGTTTCGAAAAAAAATCATGAACATTGGTGATGTTTAGTCTTGTGCACAGAACATTGGCCAACCGGAGACGACCAAAGGGCCTTAGTTCCAGGTTGCTGGACTGGAGCACCATTTATTTCTAACAGCAAAAGCGAAGCCCCCTCCTGCTGCGTTTACTGGACTGAGGACAGAATTCATTGTGAGCTCACCGTTGCCGCCGTTGATCAACAGCGACGCTGTTTGCCCAGCTAGTCAACAGGGCAGCTCTGTTTTATTTCTACAGGAATCCAAAACATGGATGAAACCAGGTGTACACTTTTAACGAACACCTTCAACGCACTCCGGCTGTAGAAATATCTAATGCATTTTGAACTGTTAGTCCACTGGATTTGCTTCAACCAAAAATAAATAAGCAAATAAAAGTGATGCTGGCGTAGCAGAACAGATGAAAAAGGCATCGGTGGGTACAGCTTGTGCCACAAAGCCAGAGGACAGATCTCTGGATTTAGAGAGCAAGATCCAACAGGTGGATCATTTCAAATTCAATTTTTCCTCTAAAATATACGACAGAGGTAAAAAAGACCAAAAATAAGAAAATGATAATAAAACAAACAAAAAAAGAGACAAATACTGTAAAAATATTTCTCCTCCTCCACAAAATTCTATATGTTCTTATTCATTTATATTTCTTTACATGCAACGTTACACGCCGACAGCTGCTGATTTGAGCTACGTGAAATACTGCCGCACTTTAATATTGGAAGATCTCATGCCGAAAGGTCCCATCACTGAACCGAACATCTCATCTTACCCTCTCCCCCCCCCCCCCCGCCCCCCCGTGCATATGGATCTGCCGAGAAGGTCAAGGAATTGATTCCACAGAGGCAGACTTTAAATCTTAAGTAATTTCATGATAAAATTGGATGGCACCCTCTGCCAGGCTTTGACATTTGAACAGTTTCATCTCTGATTTCTGACGGGCTTTTCAGTGAAACAATAGGCAGAATCCGATCAGAGCTGATGAGCGTAATTGAGGTCAAAAACGGAAAAGCTCGTGTCGAGACACGTCTCTGCTGTTGCCAGGCTCCCACCACCAGCGGACTCATGCCTGATCCCCCCATGTATGAATAGTAAGCCTGTTGCCTAGCACTGTATCTCCTACCCATCATTCTTTCACATATGCCTCCCTCGCCTTCCCTCCGTCCTTTGTAGGTGGCTGGTGGCTGTCACCACACACCGTCTGTGGGGGATAGCGAATGCCTCATAGGTCTGCGGTATCTCAGCGCCCCATCTGTCATCGTCGGTCAGCCCCGGCTCCGTGCCGTGCCGGGGGAACATCAGGCGTGGGCCGCCCGCCCGCCCTGCCGCTTGGCTCCAGGATTTCAGCGTGTTCTTCTCACAGTTACAGAACGGCCCAGAGATTGGATTTGTGTCAGGCCAAACAGCAGGTTTCAGCAGATATCAGCTGTAATCTTTGTGTGGCCCTCTGTGGAGGGTTTTCACGGCGTCAGCAGTTATCGTGTTGTGCTTGACTGAACGTGTCCGTCCCCGTATCGCGGCTAAGTGAGATGGCCGACAGGATGACCACTGTAGGAATGTTTATCAAGGCAAAAGTGTCTCCCGCTGCTGAAGTAATCGCTCAGATATTTTGCTTGGAGTAAAATTTTTATCCCTTAAACCACGGCCGTTAAAATTTGATTACTCTGGCCTGTTCACATAACCATCAACTCAGCAAATATAATAAAACTACACAGTCAGATACAATAAAAAAGTCAGATTTCCTTTCCTTTTCTTTTTCCTTTTTACGCTTACAGTAAATGTTATGGATAATTGTAAAAATGTCAGTATCTGACAAAACATAATTTGGATGAATAGAAAATGCAGTTTCTGTACTTGATGATGATGTTATTCATTAAGGGAAAAAACTCTATCCAAACCACCCTGGCCCTATGACGGACAGTTTTCACATCACTGTGGAGGAATTTTGGCCCACTAAGGCTAATTTTAATATAGCCACATTAAAGAGTGCATCCCTGTATCACAGGCATGATACATAATCTCAGTAGGATTAAAGTGCTGATTTTGAATATATCACTCTGAAACCTTCCTTTTTTTAGCTTCTCAGAGGTGGAAATGCTGTTTATTGGCTCTTGCTGCATAGCCCAAATGCAGCTTGAGCTTGGTGTCATGATCTAGTGGCTGGAGATTCTTCCTCAGGATTGGCCGACAGAGAGCAGAATTCACGCTTTTAATTGGTTACGGAGAGTCGTACAGGTCTTGGAGCAGCAAAGGAGTCCCAGACCATTGCACTACCACCACCACATCTGGCGTGTCAGTACAATGTGCTATTTTTCCTGTAATCCCGTGTCATTTCTTCGGCGGATTTAACGGGATGCAAACTTTTCCAAATATGTCCTCAACATATTCCAAGATTTTAGAACAGTCACGTTTTGGCAAATTGTTTTTAATTTTTAATTATTTGTAATTAATTTTCATATTCCATGACATTACAACTTTTTTATGCTCTTTTGCACTATATACACTCTTTTTATATTGTATGTTACTGTTTGTTGTATTCTATCTTTAATGGCTCTAAATTCTGCCCTTTGTACTCTGTATAAGCTACCAGAACCAGAATTTCCCCGAAGGAGCAATCTCAAGGGATAAATAAAGTTGAGTCTAAGGCTACGTTCACACTGCAGGCCTTGATGCTCAATTCCGATTTTTTTGTGAAATCGGATTTTTTTGCGTGTACGTTCACACTTCCAAATATATGCGACTTGTATGTGATCTCTGTGTGAACTGCATTCATGCAACTTAAGTGTCCCGCATGCGCTGTAGAGGACGCGATGACGTCACACATAGCAAGCGTGCTCAGTGTTTGCGGAAGTAAACATGGTTCGTAATGCTGCAGCGTATCTTACGTTCTTTAAGTTCTTCTCCAGCCGGAGCCAGCACATTACTGCCGCAAGCTTTTTAAGAAGATCGAAACGAAAGAGCCACATTTTTGGCAATGGCGTTTTGTGCGGCAGTAACGTCTGTACAGAGAAACGTGTGGGTGCGGAGTCGAAGTCAGGAATGGTGGGATAGCGAGTGAGCGGCTTTTCTGATACGGATTTCATTCACAATTTTCGAATGACAAAGGTAACCTTTATGTGCGTCTGAACGGACCTCTTTAGCGCTCTCACGTAAAAACACACATCTTCGGCGGGCTATAGCAGCGAGTAAACGCGTTGCCGCGGGGCTGTATTGACTTGCAACAGGTGCTTGTTACCGCACAATAATATGTATCAATGACGTACAGGTCGGATGAATGCGACCTGGCCGTACAGACACAGGTCGCATTTGAAAAGATCAGATACGTATCGGATTCAGGACCACATATCCAAGTGGCCTGGGTCGCATTTGAAAAAATCCGATCTGTGTCGTTCAGACTGTCATAAAAAGACCAGATCCAGGTCGCATATGGGCAAAAAAATCGGAATTGGGTCACTTCAGGCTGCAGTGTGAACGTAGCCTAAGTCTAAGTCTAAGTCTAATCAAGATGTTTTGGTCAATGTGGTTCTGGCCTTGGATGCTATTTTTACCCAATCTTTGTCTGACAGTCGAATCATGAACACTGACCTTAACTGAGGCCTGCAGCTCTTCAGATGGCGTTCTGGGTTCTTGTGTGACCTCCTGGATTGGTTGTGAATAAGTTCTTGGAGTAATTTTGGTAGGCCGGCCAAACCTGGGAGGGTTTACTTCGTGTTTTCAACACTTTTGGATACTGGGCCTGACGGTGTTCCTTAGAAATGTCTTCGCAGCCCTTTTACGCACTGATAGATGTCAGTGAATGTGTTTCTCTTCTCTTTAGCAGATATCTTGATCTCACAAATCTTGTTCAAGTTCTTAGTCCCGGCTGTAGCTACTGAAGCTGAACCCAGCTTCCTTACAACGTGGTTAACCAGAGTTAATTCACGATTCCAGAGCGGGAGCTTTTCCACTAAATACCAGCTTGTTTTGTGCATCTTTTCTATGTCGAAAAGATATTTGAAAACTACATTTTGTATTTACTCAGGTTATCCTTTTCTGGAAACTTTTTTGATGATTTTAAAAATTTGTGCAAAAAAAAAGGAGAGAAACAAAAGAAATCTGTAGGAGGGCAAATACATTTTCAGAGCAATGTTCATGCAAGTCTTCTCATTCAACAACGTCCTGTGTGTCCATGAACTTTCACGCAGATCTAAGTGGAAAAAAACCTGCTTGACGCTGGAGATGAACTTGGATCTCTTTGACTTAATCCTCCACCGTCCCCGCAAACCTTTGAAAACTGCATTGTCTGTTCACGCAGAGGAAAGAATGCATTTTTGGATGTTATCAAAGTAATGTTAAACTCAAAAATAAATGTATTTACAGTCATTTATCAATAAATGAGTTTATGCGTTCCAATGAGGCTTGCTTGTCGGATTAAAAGTATCTTAAGAAAACAACCTTTAAGCAGGTATGAAAACACTTTTTAGTGAGCTCATATTTCTGTTTCAAAACTGTTTTTTTTATGTAACGCAGACGCAGTCTGATGTAATAATCTGATTTTAAATGCCATGTTTTCATTATATGTAAGCAGATTGTTGACATAAGTAAGAGATAAAAGACTTGAAAACATCAGTCTTTAGGTATTGAACCTATAAAAGGTGTTCTCCTTAGTGGATTTAGTTACAGAAATAAACTTTTCAGTCAGGCTCTGATTTACTGAATATGACTAAAGAGATGTGATGTAAGCAGAATTATTGCATTCAAGTGGGAATGCAAAATTTGGTGCAGAGCTGCTAAACTAGCTCACGGACTTTCAGCTAACCAGTGAAGGATGCGGAAGCTACAAGTGGATGAGTGAATTCATTACACCGTCCCCCAGCATACTAAAAAAATGGCAGAACGGGGTGGAGAGGAACATTCTGTGACCTGGAGGGGGCGGGTGTGAAGCTCCGCCTTTACATTTAAAGAGACAGCATCAAAATGAGCTACTCAGCTGCATCAGAGGTAAAAGAGGAACTGGAGCCACAAGTAAGAGGACTTCAGACTAAAGCATCGCAGTTTTACTTTATATAAACAGCAACTAAATGATTTAAATGTGGAAAGGAAGGATTCAAAATCCATTTTAAATCAAAAAATCTGATGAAAGGGACGTGTGGGAACAAGGGGGGTAAAATTAGTTAAATGCATAAGTATCCAATTTTATTGACAAACAAGTGCAAACAGAATAAAGTTTATCAATCTATGAAAATAGTTTTTAAATAATCCCTTCCTTCCTTCCTTCCTTCCTTCCTTCCTTCCTTCCTTCCTTCCTTCCTTCCTTCCTTCCTTCCTTCCTTCCTTCCTTCCTTCCTTCCTTCCTTCCTTCCTTCCTTCCTTCCTTCCTTCCTTCCTTCCTTCCTTCCTTCCTTCCTTCCTTCCTTCCTTCCTTCCTTCCTTCCTTCCTTCCCCCCCCCCCATCATTACCATCCTTTTTGCATCATAGTCGTCTCATGATCATATAATCGCAAAGCTTTTACATTTTTTTTTTTTTTAAACCTAAGACAAACTTCTATGGTTCTCTTCAGGTACCAATTATCAACAGATAATTTTTAAGGGAAAAAAGAAATCAAATCAAAACATCCATTTATAAAACAGACGTTTTTCCCTCTGTGCAGATCAGCTGGATACATCCAAATATAGTTTATATGTAAGCAATGTTTTATTCTCTCACAGCGTTAATTGGTGCTGTTGTGTGGGACTGCAAACGACGAAAAAGTCAGCCCAAACTCAGAGAGAACGAGTCAAAAGTGTCCCACAGCTGCGACTGAATTAAAAAAAAGACACCTTTTGTCATTTGTCACCAGCAAGTGCTGAACATGGGAATAGCAACTGAATATAAATAGTTGTTTCAGCATTTTTAAATCACACTCTAACCCAGATTTGGTCTCCTCTGACTCCTGAAGCACGTCTGCCGTCTCGGCTAGCTGTTCTCCACAGTGCCAGAGTAGAAAGCTGCCTCTCGATTCCTCTCCCAGTCTTTTTGAGGTAATTTCACTTAAAACCTTGATGGATAACTGAGCTATACAATATGCTATTAGCTGTAAAAGGTCCTGTTTGATCACTCTGAGCACTCTTGACAGATCAGACGCAGGAATTGTTTGACATTTACTCTTTCACAGCACCAACATACGTTAGCCTCAGCATGAGTCCATGGTGAAATGCACGTGATGAAGTGCAAACAAACACACACATATGAAGGAGGGTGTCAGAATGAATTAATGCGCAGGGCGAAGCACTGGCAAATGCACAATCTTGCTTATTCTGTCTTCTGTAAAAAAAAAATGCAGCCAATGAATAAAACATTTGTGAATAAACACATACATTTGGATTTAAATATAACCATGAATATTTACAATCACTCTTGAGATTTGTCTTCCACCACCCCTCACTTTTTTTTTTTTTTTTTTTACTGCTGTAAGCTTATTTTTTTCCTTTTTTCCCCATTTCAGCCCATATAAGAACTGGTCTATTGTCGTCATGTGTTCAGGAAACACAGAGGATTCAGCTCGGCTGACGAGTCAGATTCGTTAATCCTAACTGTGAGTCACTAAGTCGAGAATTTCAGGGGTTCAAAGATAGAAAAAAATAGGATAGGAAGAGCTGGAAATATAGCAACCCCGCAAAAAGGAAAAAGGGCACAGAACTTTAAATTACACATTATGAACACGATTATCATGTCTGTTTTGTGATTTTAACGAATCTTCAACTTAATTGATAAAAAAACGACTGTACTTCCAAATTTGTATTCTTTGTGCAGTCAGACATTGTACATATATGCTCAAATATACCCACACACACCCACTAATATATTTTAAATGTCCATTGCCTTTTTGTAATCAAGAACAAGTCTACTCTGGTTATTTGACCACTCCTCTTTGCGTGTCTGGTAAAGTTAATTTAAACTCTTTGGCAGCTTGATCTTATCTTTCAGGTAGAGCTTTGGGGATCGTTTCCACTTTTTATTATACCGCCCACATCGTGCAATGGATCAGGACCACTGGAAGCAAAAGAGACACAAGTTGGTCTTGTGTTCTTTGGTGTAAAGCCCTCACCTTAACTCCTTCAAACATTTATTCTTGTCACTATATCCAAAAAGCTCAATCTTTGTGTTGTCCGACTTTTTGTCTACTTTTGATTTTTACATTGTTTAAAAACCTCAGTTGGACAAATGGTAATCTTTCTATCTATAATTTTAACTCTATGATTATAGAATATGCGTCTGTAGTGAAGCGCACGCTGTACTGGTCCGTTGTGGTGAAGAGAGAGCTGAGTCAAAAGGCCAAGCTCTCGATTTACCGGTCGATCTATGTTCCTACCATCATCTATGGTCACGAGCTTTGGGTCGTGACCGAAAGAACGAGATCCCGGATACAAGCGGCTAAAATGAGTTTTCTCCGTAGTGTGTCTGGGCTCTCCCTTAGAGATAGGGTGAGGAGCTCAGTCATCCGGGGAGGACTCAGAGTAGAGCCACTGCTCCTCCACGTCGAGAGGAGCCAGTTGAGGTGGCTCGGGCATCTGGTTAGGACGCCTCCTGGACGCCTCCCTGGTGAGGTGTTCTGGCAACGTCCCATCAGGAGGAGGCCCAGGGGAAGACCCAGGACACGCTGGAGGGACTATGTCTCTCTGCTGTCCTGGGAACGCCTTTGTGTCCCTGGAGGAGCTGGCCCAAGTGGCTGGGGAGAGGGAAGTCTGGGCCTCCCTACTGAAGCTGCTACCCCCGCGACCCGACCCCGGATAACCGCGGGAAAAAGAAGAAGGAGGGGAATAATATTTACCATGAATTCAAAGTTGTGGACCCAGAATAAAAGAATTCTGGGTCCACAGAACCCAGAATTGAAGAATCATTGAAGAAAAAGAATCATTGAAGTCGTAATCATTTGAACCTGGTAAATAAACAATTCTGTGTTTATTTAATTTCTTATTTGTGAATATAGTAATGGCTCTGATTGCTGATCCCCAAACTAAACAGCCTGGCTGGATGCTCAACTCATTTGAAACCTAAGTGTGTCAAAACGAAGAGAGCAGGCAACTCCACCATGGAACAAATGCACAATTTCTGTATGAAAATGATTCTTGAAAGGCTAGATAAAATATTCACCAGAGAGAAATATGGGAAGATAGCTCATAGCCTTAAGCAAGAATGACTCCTTCTGTAAGATAGTGCTGGAGCAGGAGCAGGAAAAGTGACTGTAGGGAATGAGTGAGAGGGAATATAAAGAGATTTCACTGAAGACAGAAAAGGTGAGAGAATGACCAGCAGACAATCAACACCTCCAATCTATAAAACTTACACTGTCAAATTTAGAAAGGTCAGATCGGTTTGCAAATGTGTTCTGAAGTTCATAAAATATAGTGAACACACTTCTGAAACGCTCGCACGACTCGTAATGATTCTGGATTTGACATAAAGAGAAAGGAAGGCAATCCCCTCCATTCAAAGGTGAAACAAAAGTCAAAACAAGAAATGAAACTAATTTCCCAACTGACATTTTGTCTCTGCACTCCTCGGGAATGTCAGATGCACTCAGAAGATCATTAGATCATGCGAGAAAAGCAAGATGTATCGATTCAGGACTTAAGATTCTGGGTCACCATTGATTAGCAGACACAGGCTTTTTGCTTGTGTTTCTGTCATCGGCCGGCCCTGGCTTTTATTTTTAGGCACAGGGACCGATCGATGGCGGGGCCGCTTTGCACGAGTCTCAGTGGCCCAGGGGCCTCCCCGCGGAGCAGAGTGGGTCAGAGCGAAGCCCTCCGAAAGGTTGAACCAATGATGGGAATCAATGGATGGGAAATGTCAGCCATTGTGGCTGCTTACAAAACCGGAGAGCGCTTTTTATGGTTTTGTTTCGCATAAGCAGACGTTTGAACTGCGTTCTTGAGTTTAAAATCGGAAAAGAAAAACAAAGGCAACTGAGAAGACACTTTAGATGTTAAATTTAATGATTAGGTCATCCAAACACACGTATGTATTTCTAAACATACAGCTCAGGCTGTATGTTTAGAGATCAACCCCTGCTTTTTCAGCCTACAACCTTCTTTGAGTATTATATTAGGTTTACAGCATCTTCTCATCCACTCTTAACCACTTTCCTGTTCCTGACAATGAAAAGATCTGCAGGGCACTATGCTAGCGCCACCAGGTTTTACTATAAACATAGTGTTTTTAGGATTCCTGTAAACATCTCCAGAACTTTATCCATGACCGGTTCCTTGGTCTTCATGATGCTACCTTTTTTCTGTTCTCTAAAGAAACCTCACAAGCCTTCAACTAGCAGCTAGATTAAGTTACGCACCATCTGACTCTCTTTACTGTTAGGGGACTTCTCAAGGCAGTTTGTAACAAAGGAATTTAATTAGGGCGTGTCAGAATAAAGGAATCATATTTCTATATGTGAAAAGCATAAAAAACATGTATTTTGTGTTCAAGTCCCAATTATGCGCCATTTACACTTCAATAAATCCTACTAACATACATTGAAATTTGTGTTTTTAACATGACACAATGCAGAAAGGGTTCAAGGAGTACATGTTTTGGTAAAGCATTATATAGCATGTTGCTACCCAGTTCAGTCTTCTGTTACCCAAATTATATCAGCCATTTTCTAATTTCCTTCTTGAACAATAATGACTGTAAGGAAATGACACAATTTTACATCATTATACATAATCATGAAATTTTATAATTCTGAGGCAGATAATAAGGGTAATGATCATCCCTTTTCTGTATTGTGAACACTAATTTGGGTCATGCACAAGCTAAATGGAAAATAGGAAGCAGTTTTTTAGTCATTATTCTTGCTCCCCACTCAACTGGGGAGTCGGCAGGAGGGTCAATGTTTTACCAAGGATACTTGGACATGTTGAAAAGCTGGGAGTGAACTGCAGAAGTAATTGAACTCCAGTTCAGCAGTCACCTGGGTTTGTGAAGCATTTTTTTGTCAAAAGTAGTAGTACGAGGGCTCCAACAACAGACAAGGAGGTTTAATAAATGAAATTAAAGCTCTCAAAAAAAATCCAGAGAGGGTTCTGTGTCCCAGAGTTAAACTTGTTTCGGTGCGAAATGTGCATTTCAACCAGAGGATAAAAGCAAAAAGACCATGTGCCGATCCTGGCTGAAGCTGGAAAGAGAGTTTCATTCTACACATTGAAACAACTTATGTACTGACAAGGACTCAAAGGCCACTCAGTGGGAGAAAGCAACACAAAAGGCCACAAATCCACTTGGGGATAAAAGGGGGAAACCTGCAAGTCTGAGAACACCATTCCAGCTGTGGAGTGCAGGGTTGGCAGCACCATGCCGTCATAAAATAGATAAACATCACGAGGGAAAAACATTATGTGGAAATACTTAAGCAATTACTTTAGACTTTGGCCAGGATGTGAACACTTGGGCAGATATCCAATCCAGCTTTATTTAAAAAAGCACTTAATGTAACACCACACCAGACTGCAGACCGGCAGACACAGTGTTGAGGTTTATTATAAAGTGACTTGAAGACAGAGATCCTCTACAGGAGCAAGCCTGTAGCCTGGCGGTAACAGCTGGCTCTCTCTCTGCAGAGGTGCCAGGCAAGATGGCTGAGGCTAGGCCAGAGTTCGGGGGGACAGGCGCGGGTCATGCAGAACTGAGCAGATAAGAGTAGACAAATCCAGGTTGGGGTCGAGAAAACAGAAGCTTAGCAGAATTGCATCAAGGACGAGGCAAAGCAGGGAAATACAGGAAACATTAAGGTCTTGGCATGGTAGGCAAAAAGGACTGCTGGACATCTACTCACAAAAAGCTTTCAGAAACCTCCCTCTGATCTGCTGTGAGCCAGAAAATCCGCGTGTACAATCAGCTTTACTGCGGCAGAGCCATGAGGCAGACTTGCAGGTGAGATGCATGAGCTTGATTGTCACGGAGCAGGGAGGCATGGCAGACGGTCAAGGATCATGACACTTAAAAACACCATACAGGACCTATGTGCTGTGGATATTAAAAGACATAAACATGAATCAACTCAGAAACATAAAACAGGGGTCAGAGCACTCGTACAATACATACAAAACCAGTAAAACAACAAAATAGAGTAAAAATCTGATTGCAAGTGGTATCAAAAAGGCCAGAGTAGAGAGATGAGTTTCGAGAAATGAAACTTACCCCACAGAGAGAACAGTTTCCATCACCTAATGACGTTTAAAGTCTATCTGAATTCGGCACAGCTGTCCGAAGCCCTTTTTTTTTCTCCCCACAGTAGAGTTCTTACTGTTGATCCCATGAAAGGTCAAGGAACAGGAGCTAGAAGCTAAATTAAGGGTATTCAGATGGAGCCTTGGTCCCCAAGGCTAACGCAGAAAGTTCGATATGCCATTTAAGATCTTAACCAGTCCAGTGCTGTATCCCTAATGCCCACCAATAAGAAATGTACATTTTGTGATCCACTCTATCCAACAAATGTAAAAACACAAGAAAAGCACAATCACTAGAGTCAGCAGCTAGAAATCATATAATTAAAAACATTCCGGCTAATTCAGTGCTGTGTAAAGCTTTGAAACCAGATCGGAAAACCTCTAAAACACACTGCTCCTCTAGAAAGACCATTGATTGAAATAAGTGGCTTAACGACAACAAAGGCAATGTGGCAACCGCAAAGCTGGTGGAAGGTTACCCACATTTGACCTTAAGTGTACGACTTAAAGGACCGTTCTGAAAAATTATGTATTTTGTGCAAACTTCTAAATCTGAAAAAAGTAAAAAAAAAAAGAAAGTTTCTGGCATTTAGCAAATAAAATAAATGTGTTAATCCTAACTGAAACATGAAACATTTAATCTCAGACTATGACAAAATAAAGGTCATGTGTGTTTTTTTATTTAGCGTATATACAGTGCTAGTCTTATCTGTATATGATCCTTGAATTCTGTTGTGCAATTAAGCTTTAAGCTATTATGCCTGATATTAAAAGAAGTTTTTTTTTTTTTTTGGATCATATTCAGTCTGAAAAGATTCAGAAATTTTCCCCACGGTCTGAAAAAATGGACAATTCTCACAATGCTCTCTACTCAGTAAGGATTTACAAATCTGTCAACGCAGACGTCACAAGAGGCTTAAGAACAACACAATACACAATCAAACAGATGTTCTGAAGGAAAGGGACCCGACGGCATCATTATCACCACCAAACGTTTTCACGCCTCTCTCTCATTCGCGTTCAGCATTTCCATGCGAGAATCCACTCATGAAGCTCACATCCACCCACTCCACTGAGCTGCTTGATGACTCAGCAGTGTTACACAGTGAAATCACAATCTGCCTATGAGAGGCACTTAAAGACTTGTAATCCACTCTGAAATTGAGCTCCGGTCCAATAGGCTGCTTTCAGATGAGGGAGTCGTGAGCTTTTCTGATGCATCGAATCCAGTTCAAAAGTCACATATTTGTGTTGTGTAAAGCATTGTGGACAGCAAATGATGCAACCATGAGGAAAACCGGACCAACTGCACCTTTGTCTCCTTACAGTGTGAAGACTGGCAGATTTAAGGTAAAAAAAAATATTTAATTCATTGTGAACACATTCACTAGATTATTTCAGATAAGGATTCCTTTATTGTTCCGAAATGGGGAAATTGGGGTGTGACAGTTGCAAACACAGTTACACACAATTATTAGCAACGAAAAGAAGAAGAAAATAGGAACAAACTAGTCTAAGTTAGCTCTAAAGAAACACCAAGAATAGACAGATTCAGATTTTAGATCAGTGCGATGCCCTACACACCTGAATGAAATGGCTAAACTACCCCACTAGCATGCTCTCAAGCTTTGTAGAGCTCTGCTAATCAGCTCATATTAGAGCAGACACATCTAAATGTTCCAGGACATTGGCCCGCGAGAACTGGAGTTTAAGATCCCTGCCTTAGATAGAAAACTTTTTAAACAACCTGTCTGTATGATCGAGATGACATTGAGATGACATGTTGTGAATTGGTGCTGTATAAATAAACTGAAAGAGAGAACTTGCAAACTCCATGCAGAAAGACCCAGGGTTCAGTAAAAGTCCAGCCAACAGTTATGTCTAGAAGAAAAACAGGGTTAGACTCTGAAAAACAGGGCCAAGTTTATTATCTATATTAGTAGAACAGCAGTACCTGAACCCCAGGCTAGGTGTGGCTACAATGAATAGAAAACACAGAGAAAACATAAAGTTAAAAGTTGAAATAACAGCAAATAATGCAAAACTGGAGAACAGTAGGAGAGTGAGAGAAATAGATCTTGATGTCCGCCATCAGACTAAACCAATAGCAGCATAACTATGGAGATAGCTCAGGGTAACATGAGCCACTCTAACTATAAGCTTTGTCAAAAAGGAAAGTTTTAAGACTAGTCTTAAAAGTAGACAGGGTGTCTGCTTCACGGACCAAAACTGGGAGTTGGTTCCACAGGAGAGGAGCCTGATAGCTAAAGGATCTGCCTCCCATTCTACTTTTAGAGACTCTAGGAACCACCAGCAGACCTGCAGTCTGAGAGCGAAGTGCTCTGTTAGGAACATACGGGGTAATCAGAGCTCTGATATATGATGGAGCTTGATTATTAAGGGCTTTATATGTTAGAAGAATAATTTTTACTTCTATTCTTGATTTAACAAGAAGCCAATTAAGGCAAGCTAAAATAGGAGAAATATGATCGCTCTTTTTCATTTTTATCAGGACTCGCTGCAGTGTTTTACGGGTAAACCGAAGGTTTTTACTTACATCTTGTGAACTTCCAGATGTTAAAGAACTACAACAGCCCAGCCTTGAAGTAACAAATGCACAGACTAGTTTTTCAGCATCGAGATCTGTAAATAGAACAAAACTCAAATGTTCGAAAGGACAAAACATGTCCCACCTGTACAGGGCTGCATCAGAGGCTCAGGTGCTGCTGTGAAAGATAGCAGATGATTAGAGAAGCTTCTTAATCTGCAGGCCAGAGGGGGTTACCCAGAAAGCCTGGTGTCGGCAGGGCTGCTTTCCGTGCAGGGTGGAAGCCGGTCATACCGGGGCACCTGCTCCTTCTCCGACACACCTCTGAACATCGATCCATGCTACAGAGCTTCCTTGCACTCATTATTGGCATTGCTCTGCAGGGACAGGGATGCTGCTCTAGCTGGACGGCAGTCTGAGGAGAAATGATAATACACCAGTTTCCCAGGCCAAGGAGCACACGCTGGAGCCAGGAGGATTACGGTAGAGCAAACAAGCTGCTGAAGCCTTGTTTGGAAAAGAAAGTGAGTTTGACAATCGCGGAGTCAAATGGTCAACTCCAGTGTTTGCTAGTGGAGAAACAGTGGACGTATCGCCTGGAGACACGATGACAACAGCGACCAGGCAGCAATTGAAATACCACCACATTTGCAGAGGAAGCACAACATCCAACCTGTACAAATATTTATTAGTATGTCTGAAAAGTATTTGCCTTCCAGTGTTTATTGCTGTGTGCCGCAGCCAAACGACCGAGAAGTCAGCTTTTCTGCAGACGTGCGACAAGGGAGCAACTTAAAATGCACTTTTTGCCCAGCTTGGATCTGCTGGTCCTACAGCGCAGAGGAGGAATTTGATGCAGAAACCCCAGGCTGATAAAATGTGAGATTTCTGGCAGCGCATTTCCTTTGCATGACTAAGAATCCTCGGCATGTCTGACATATTTTCCTTAAGGACAGTGTTTTGTGTAAAAAGTGCATTTGGTGGAAGCTGTCATCTTTTATGAATTCAAATATGCGTCCCAGATTCTCTGCTATCCTTAACAAAAACAGGTATGAAGCAAAGCTAGTGTGCTTACCAGTCATTCGATAACAAAGATTAGGCAGCCTATAACCCATTTTGATAGTTTGGACAACCTTTAGGATAACTAATTAGAAGTAGTCGTGCCATTATTCGTTTTTCACACCAGTCTTCTTTCCAGTATTGCTTTGGGTCATTAAACTTTGAAAGCCTTCATTATTGCCCAGCCTCTTAAGGTCCCAGCACCACATTTTAATCACGCTGAGGCCCAAACTTTGGCCATCACAACAAATGTACTGTTGTCTTCTTGAAGCAATCTTTAGTTTGTTTTGGGATCATTGTTCCGTGGAAGATGACATTTATTGCCAAGCTTGAGTTGATAAGACATCCCCAGATTTAACTTGCACATAAAGAAGGTTTTTGATGCTCAATAACTGCAACGGTCCCAGTACCTTTGGCTGCAAAACAAGCCCGAGTCATCCACCCTACACCACCATGTTTGACAGTGGAGAGGTTTTTCCGCCAATATCTTGATTTTTATTCACCAACCGCAGTCCCTGACATCTCTATGGTGTCATTTGACCAAATAACAGTGTTCCAGGAGTTTTATTGGCTCGTTTGGATGCAACTCTACAAATTTAATTTATGCTGTCATTCTTTTTAGATAAAAACACGTTTTCCTGGCAGCCTTTCCAAACAAGCCGCACCTGTCTAAAAGTGTGGCTTGTTCTTCCGGTGACGGTTTCTAAGTCACAGGAAGAACTAATTCTGACATTTTGGTCACTTAAAGCGAACATCTGAAGGAAAATGGATACCGCCACATTGCACACCTGGTATTTCCATTGAATGTAGAGCACATACATACTTTTTCTGAAACTTTCCACAATCTATTGGCTGGCAACTAATTGCTTCTTTGGGAACAACCTGGTACTGTAGCTCCAGTTTGGGAAAGTGACGTCTTATTTTATGTCGTGCCATCAGAAAATGCCATCTTTCTCTGTGGTCTATGTCTTACTTTACTGTGCTTGTAAAATTGCATTGTCTAAAATGTTGTTGTTTTAGCGTTATCAAGCAGGGCTCTCTTAAAAATGAGATTTCGGATCTCAGTGGGAATACCTGTTTAAATGAAGGTTAGATAAAAAATATAAAAAGTTCAACTTCTAAATAAAGGTTATGTTATTATTAGATATTAGAAATGCAAAGTATGCAGCTGACAGAACTGAAAATTGCCAGATGGAAGACCCATAAATCAGAATATTTAAAATGGAGCCCGTGCTTAGGTCCACAGCTTTGTTGATCAGATACCACGGTAAGCTGAATGTCACTTTGAAAGACTAATAGCACACTTAAGCTGCAGATGCATTAGAGATGCATTAATTCAAGACTACCATTGAATTTTGCCTTTTGTTAGGGGGATAAACACTTGAAATGACTTTTGGAGTAGAAAATACACTTGAGAAGAAAATGGCTTGTCAAGTCTTTTACATTTCAAGTATGCGTTATCACAAAGTGCCACTAAAGCGGCGTTCACAGTGCACGTTTAAAACTCCCTTTTTCTATGAATCCGTCATAATCACGGTGCCCCCTCAGTACTGGAACAAAGAACAGCTGCAGGAAAAAGAAAAAAAAGCAGCAGAAGTGCACTGACGATCCCTACTTTGTTCATGAGAGAACGTCTGGCATTTACCATCCAACACGTTGAGCGATGCACCTTATACGTCTGTCAAAGGCATCACTCTGAATTTCAAACGAGATTCTCGTTTGAGGACACGCGGAAGGATGATGCGAGGCAGCCGGCCTCCAAAAATAGGCTGCTTATTTATATCGTATGTTTAAAGCTTTAGATAGCTGTCATTTTTACTTAAACAAAATGAGGTAATGCGCTGGAAGTCTCAGAAGAGAGTCTGACTGTCAGTTTGACGCATGAGAAGTTGACAACAACGAGGAGAAATTTCCTCCTGTATTGAACTGTGAGATATGTTGTTGCAATAACAATAACAATAATGGTACTGGTTGAGCTAAACTAATCTTAGCTGATCTACTTATTGTCCAAGAGAATTTTTCTTGAGGATCACCCGGGCCGGATGCACTTTCTGCGGGATTTTAAAGTCACATTCATTTCTTTTCACAGCACAAATAACATAAATGGGTCCAACCTGATAACAATGCACTTTGCAGGAATTTCTCATTGTATTCAGTTCTTCAGAGTGTTTCGGTTGCATCGTTAGCCTCTTTCAAAAACCTTTCTATCATGTGGCCACAAAGACGAACTAGACGCTTTGTGCCTCTGGATGTTCACAAATCAGCAGTCGTGCTGCTCTTGCTGGCTGGGCTGAAACCCAGCGGTTCCAGGACTCGCAGTAGAAACACGTCTTTAACCTCCGAAATGCCAGATGACGTTTTAGAGTCACTTCAAAATCCATCTAAAAATGCCATTCAAGCAAACTGAATCCGGTCATGTTAAGGTACATCGCAGCCATTAGTGCATATGGTCTCAAAGGAACCCATCTGGTGCTGCAACTCTGCGCCCTGAACTTCTTTACTTTTACCGACAGCATCTGGTATTCTCCTCTGGTTTGGTTATTATGTGGCTACCTCTGAGAAAACATCAACAATTGATGGGAACAGAAGGAAAATTTGACTGAAATCAGCAGCTTCCATGATAGAACAAATGATTCTGGTTAGTGGGCCTGCTGTTGCATTATCGGTAATAATGGGTTGCTTGGATATGCAATGTACAAACGGGTGTGGCAACCAACAGTGTAAGACAGGAAACACAGTTTCTGATCAAAGCATTGCACAGTAATGGCTCGTCACTTGTTTATGTAAAAGGGACCCAAAAGCATGCCGAGTCAATGGCAAGATTTTTTTTTTCCCAGTGTCCTGTCTAGCAATGTGGCAATAGGAATTGATGTCTCAATGCCAGATAGAACTCGACAGATTTTGCTTTTACAAGTGGAGCGAACAGCTTTCGCCATAGTGCTCCACTTGATTTATGCTTGTAAATAGCTTTATTGTGATTCCTGCAAGGAGAATTTCAAATTATATGGACATTACAATGGGAGAGTAAAGGAAGAACAAGAAGTGAAAGAGAAAGAAAAGAAAAAAAAGAGTAGAGGTGAAAGAAAGAGGAGATAAAAGGGAGAGAATGATAAAACCTTCTCCGTCTGCTCCGTTACCTGGAAAGAGAGATGCAAAAAGAACAGCACAACCAACAGACATAAAGCAACAGATACAATCGAATAACACCTAGATGCCATTGCTAAATCATATATATTATTATGTAAGCTGACATGTGTAATGTGATACTTGAAAAAAGAAAGTGAAAGAACATAAATAAATAAATAAATAAATTATAAGATTACTGTATATAAGTGAACACTTAATACCTGGGACCCAGCACCTGTGGGAGTTTGTGAGAGTGCACTAGTTTAGGTGAAAATTATCCAGAAGGAAATAGCCCGTGCGCCCGGGGGACGAGCCCGTGGGCTCCGCCGGCAGCTAGCCTCGTTGAAGTGGTCCCGGCCATGGGCCCTGCGGGCCAGAGGCCCCAGGGGCGCCCCGCCCCCGCGACGGGGGCCCCGGCCGCCCCCCGGGGGGCCAGGCCCCGCGAAGAGGCCGCCGGGAGTGGGCCGGCGCACGCCCGGGAACCCGCCCCAAACCCGAAGCCAACCAATGCGCCAGAGGGCCAAGGCGCCTGCCAACGAAGCGGAGGAGGGCAGGACGTGGGGGGATGGGCTCCGCACCAAGCAGAGACTTGAGATGTTCTTGGGAGAGGGAGCGGACCACACCCATACCTGGAAAAAAAAAAAAAAAAAAAGGAAAACTCATTCACACCATCCCTCCCTTGTGCCCCACTCACCACACACAGATTTAAAAAAAAAAGACACTGTACACATATTCCCACATAACACTCGCATCTAACACTGACCAGAGGGGGGGGGCACCCCAAATCGACTATACGACTGCTTGTGCCCGGCCCCTGGCCCCGGCCCCGGACCAGACGCCCCCCGGACCGGGCCCCCCAAAGAGGGCGGGCCAACACGACCCGTACGAGCCACCCAGCCAGAGCCCCCCTCACCCCCTAAATACCTAATAAACCCCCTCCCTCCCTCCCCCACCTTACCCTTGCCACCCCTGCCCCCCGCCCCTCCTGGGGGGAGCAGAGGCGTCAGCCCCAGACCTGGCAAGCCGCTGACTACCCATTGCAGCCCCCCACCAAGACCCCGGACACAGTGGCCCGCACCTCCTCCAGGCCCCAGACTCCTTGCCGCCATCGGAGAACGGGGGTGTGCAGAAGACCCCGATCCTCCCTACGCCTGCTCAGATGTTGTGTTGTTGCATGTTGTTCTCAAGTGCGTTTAAAAACTGGGAGCGCCGAAGGGGATGCACGGCACAGCCCACCCCCCTTCCGGAAGGAAGCTGTTGCCAGCGCACCCCCTCCGGGCGACTGCCCAGAACCCTTAATGTCTAAGTGGGAGAGAAGGTGAAGGGAGCCGTCCGAGGTGAGGCTCACACAACATAAGCCCCCCCCAGACGTCTTCCCCCCACCCCCCCCTACCATGGCCTACATGAGTGTGCGTTGTGAAAATGTTTGAAGTGGAAGTGTCTAAGATGCATGATAAAATTGGGGAGAGGGGCGTCACCAGAAAGTGGCAACCTCCAGTAACGCCCCCTCCCCCAGGACCTACATGTGTGGCGGCGTGATGGAGCAGGCAGAGGGAGGAGTCCGGGGATGGGGAGCAAATGACTGGGAAGCTATCCCAGGGAGCCAGCTCCCCTACTGACTCCAAGATATTGGAGTCAGGAGTAGGGGTAGATGGAGATGAGGCTTGGTAGCAGCAGACGAGGACTTAAGGGGTGCGGAGAACTGAACCGAGAACACAAGATTAGAATAGTCACAAAAAGTTTTACTTAAATTTAGAGGCCAGGATTAACTGTATCACTGAGCCAGAAGATCTGGCGATGAGTGGCTGTAGAGCCTGTGTGAAGGCGTTGGTTGGAAACAGCAGCGCCTCGGTCCAGCCCACCAGATGCTGCCCAGCCAGTCGGCTTCCTCGGGATTTACAGTATCCTGTGGGAGTAAACAACGTTTACTTCACCTGTCAGTGGTTGAAGCAGTGAGTCCTCGGAGTAAATGAAGGGATGTTTGGTGACATCAGCATGTTAGATTCATGGTTAAACACATTAAAGGTAAGCATTGTCGCCAGTCAGATTACCCCGGGCTCACACTGAATGCGGTGCAGATACGGGCGCTGCAAAAACGTTCTGCGAGGAGGAAGTATGACCGGACGCTGCAGCGGTTCCCGGATCAAGCTCCTGAATTTCACGAGTCAAACAGGAAACGCTAGACAGGATAACGTTCCTGTGAATTTCAGAATAAAATCACCGCACCAACTTACGCTAGCTTGACTAGTGTAAACAAAACGGCAACACAGAAACAGGGGCGCTTTTGGAGGATGCAATAGGATGTTTAAGTGCATGGATAACGAGTTTTGTCCTGAACAAATGAAAATCATGGTTGTTTTTTAATCATTTATGAGGGATAGCAACAGAAAGGACCACATTCTGTTCTCGCCAGTGCCTTTTTCGCAGCTGGCGCCTCAGCTGGCGCCTCAGCTGGCGCCTCAGCTGGCGCCTCAGCTGGCGCCTCAGCTGGCGCCTCAGCTGGCGCCTCAGCTGGCCGCAGTGTGAGTGGGGGTTTGTGGATCAGGACCGTAACCCGCACCGCAGTCAGTGTGAGCCCCGGGTCTAGAACGTTTCCTCTCCTGGATAGGTGTCCAAACAATTTCAGAAAAACTGAGCGAAAGTCCGGTTGCCTCCGGTTTAAGCCTGTTTGTGGTTGCCATGACCCGGATAACTGAGAATTTGCACAGGAGCGCAGTAGTACTAGCTTTAGGTTAAACTGGGCTCCAGATGAATGACCTCATTATATTATACCACAGGTGTCACACTCCAGCCCTCCAGGGCCAGTGTCCTGCCTCTTGTGGGTTTGTCTCTGTTTCGGCACCCCTGAATCAAATAATCAGGTCATCAGCAGGACTCTGTAGACCTTCGCTCCACGCTAAGGAAGCAATGCATATTTTCATTTGCAAACGTTGCAGGACAACGGCCCCTAGAGACCGGAGTTTAACACCATGCTGTTTAAAATAACGCTGGTACGGAAATGAAAGACTGTGCCACAGCGTACTCCATCGTGCATTCTTTGTCCTTCCCAGAGAACTGAAATGAAATACAGCTTTAAATAAAAATAATTACTACCGTCGCTTCCTCGCTTAAAGACAAAAGACTTATAGGCGGTGCCACATCCCTTCTGTGACGCTCCTAATCACTAGCTCACCCTGCCACTAATTTTGACGCAGGCGTGTTACGTTTCCAGTCGTCTCACCCCTCTACACATCCTCTGGGAGGATACACTATCACAGTGGCGTGCTTGGAGAACACATCACGTGACCCCCCTCAAGATTTACAGCATCAGTTTGCGCATTTCTGGTCCTCTGACAGAACTTCATCCATCTTTCTCCTAACTGGAGAGACAAGCCTGGCTGCTTAGTCTGACAGAAATGACACCCAGCGGCGGTGCCTGCAGTCGGCCTGATTGAAAGACAAGCCGGCGGGAGGGAAGCGAGGCAGGATGCACGCCGTTCTTGGCAAACTGTAATGATTAGAGCTCTTCAAAACCCATACTACATCTCTTAGTTTCGATCGGCTCCCGACAGCCCTCGTTACCGTCCCCGCGACGGCGCTTTGTCCCGCTTTGCCAGCTAAAATTAGCAGAGCCCTTCGTACCACTCTCTGCTTATACATTCAAACTGCACTGACTCGGTTTACAAAAACAAAAAAAAGAAAAGAAAAGAAAAAAGTGTGTCGTGTCATAAAAGTGTCACACTCTCAGCTATAAAGATATAAAAGACTCCAGACTTTGCATCTGTGCCTCCACTTTGCTTTGAGGCCGCCTGTTTTCGGTTTCCTAGATTTCCTCTGACACGAGCACCCCCGCATCTTACTTTTATCCCGAGCAGGCGACAAACCGCTCACACCGTGCGCTTCCCCAGGAAGAACATGCGTTCGGCAGGTACCGGTGTCTTGAGTCATTAGGGATGGACCACAGCACCGGTGTGTGACATTTCAGAGCGACATGAAGCCATGCCTGTCGCACAGATAATGTCCCTTGGGGGGAGTTTGCGAGTGAAACTCCAACTATTTATTTCTCATTAATCCCATGCAGGCGAGGTGGCACCTGCATACAGAGATTGCCATGTTTGCTTTATCTTTATTTTTTTTTTCCTATCGCATTAGCCCACCTGGTATGAGAATCTGCAGCAGTTTTCTCTCTGAAGCATCTGTGCCCTGTTTGCCACAGCCGCTGATATGAAAGTGCCGCGGCATTTTAAGCGGGTCCAGCGCTGAGAAAAAAAAAACAAAAAACACACGGAGCGGTCTCTGCCGTTTTCAGACTGGGGATTGCAGGGTTCAGGGTTGGACATAATTGAGGAGAAACAAGGCAGCTGGCCAGTTAATGGCAGACTCTGGAGTAATAGCTCATGCAGAAAGTCCGCCGCCATCTCTAAAAGCGGCGCGCTGCGTGTTTATAGCCGAGCTTGGAGGTTTTAGAATTCCAATGAGGCTCCGTCGAGCCGTCTTTATCAGGCCGGATGATTTAAGAGCATTCAGGGAGCAGCAGACCGCCTCTCTCACAGGCCCAGTGGAGTGTGCAGCAGGAGGCTGGTGGGTGTCAAGTGTGCTTGATCTTTAAGCCTCTTCACGTTTGGAAGCATGCAGCCTTCGAAGGCGAGTCAAAGCAGAATCACTGGCAACTTCCAATCTATGATTTAAGGTGAAGGGAATCATGAAAGAGCTGATTGTTTTATACATATGATTATAATTTAGGTTTAAATGTATAAAACTGTTCACAGTATATATTATAATTGGAAAAAAATCTGACCTTACAGACATGTGTTCAAATATGTCTGGAGCTGGCATCTACAATGTCTTGCAAAAAACCCACAGACCTAAAGAATTTGTGGTACCACTTTACAATACGGCTCCTGTTATAGAGGCTTCTAAATGGTTTGTACACATGTTATAATTTAATCTGTGAACACTTTAAAAGTCATTAATAACTGTTTATTATGCATTAATAAAGGGTGAGAAAGAGACAAATATTACATGGTACACAATTCTGTACCATGTGATATTCTACTTTATCACTGCAATATAAACACCCACAACTATCAAAGGGAGCCTTATTGTAAAATGTCCACCTTGACATAAAGTAGAATATTACATGGTACAGAATTATGTTTACAAATGCCTAGTGAGTTTACAAGGTTGTACTATAGACTGAAATATTTAGTATAGCAACTTTAGATGAAATATCTAGAATTTGAAATATAGATTTGGCTCACTATTTGGCAAGAAACTGGTCAGGTTTGTCTCTTTCACGCCCTTTATTAGTGCATGATAAACAGTTATTAATGATTTATAAAGTGTTTGCAGATTAATTAATAACATATCCACAAACCATTGACAGCCTCTATAAAGGGAGCCTTATTGTAAAGTGGTACCGAATTGGTTGTTATATATAGACCAACGCAAAATAGTGTTTAATTACAGAGTAGAAGGAAAATTATGAATTCTATTCAAAAGTCGTTTGCAAATGAAAATCTGAAAAGTGTGGCGTGCCTTTTAATTCAAACTCCTTTAGTCTAACGTGCCTAAATAAAACCCAGTACAACGAAAAACCTTCTAAAATCTACATAGTTTGATCTAAGAAAAAAATCAAGGTATTCTGGAAAAGTCTCAGAGGGTCATTTGAAAACATTAGTGAACAAACATCATGAAGGCCAAGAGCCACCACAGATAAATTAGGGAAAAAGTTTTGGAGAAGTTTAAGAAAGGGTTGCGTTATAAAATAGTACTGAAAGATTTCCCAAAATGGAAAAAGTATCACATAATTCATAATCTACCAAACTGGTTGATCAAATAGCATTGATAGCTTCACCTTCCAGCCGGACGGCAACTCTAAACGTAAAGACAGAGCTACTGTGCATAGTTTACTCAAAGCATATAGATATGAATGGACCAGACTTGAATCCAACTCAGAATTTGTGGTAGGCCTTAAAAATGTAATTTTTACAGACTCTCTCAACCCAGTCTGAGTAAGTTTGAAGGCCTGAAGCTGTAACTGTAGCAAAAAAACAATAACAACAAAATAGATAATAATAGTTCTTAAACCATTGACTCAGGAGCTGAGTACATTTACAGACCACACTTTTTTAGATATTCAATTCAGATAAGAATCCTTTTTCCTTGTAAATATCCACTATCTGTGCTGGGCGGTCTGATAAAATCCCAAGGAAATTTAATGCGGTTTGAGGGCTCAAAGTGATGATGGGGAGTGAATTATTGTAAATGTAAACATGGGGGTCCTCGATCAGCCCACTGGATAATGAAATGGGCCTTTGTGTCAAAAGTTCATGAAGTACAATCAGTGAGTTTACAGAGATTTTTAACTTCTATGAACTTCTTTTTTTCCTCTCTCTTTTGATTTCGTATTCTGTATAATGAGGTGAGCTGATTCAACATTAGTTAAAAGGGTTTAAATAAGGATTGGCTAATATAAGCATTGCTTCAGCCTTTTCCTTTTTGGCTGGAATAGTTTTTATTCTTACGTTAGTTATTTAAAGCTTATTTGGATCTAATGTATTCACCAAAATAAATAAATAAAACAAACCAACTTGAAATCAGGATATTATACATTTAAAGAAAAACAATACTCCATTACATTTATACTAAAATGATGCTTGGGGTTACCAATAATTGTCTCACAGGTGATTTAGTTAGATTTTTCCACTAAATAAATTTACTCAAATTGAAGTTTAGATTTTTCACGTATTTTGAGGGATATTTTATGCTTGTTGCACTAAGAGAAAATAAAAAAATACTTTAAGGCTTTTCATAAATCTTTACCAGGAGTGCCCATTGATATGGCCAACACTGTACATATATGTGTTTGAATATGTCTGTAGTTGGTTTGTGATTGAATGCAGAGCGTGTTGGATTAGAAACCTGAGATCAATACACCTCATCCATGTCAAGAGCTGTAAATATATAGTTATTGACCCAGAAGCGTTGGCTTTATTGATTATGAACACATGTAATGCAGGATCTTTATTGGTAATACAATTTTCTAATCTTTCAGCATTTTCTCTTAAAATATTGCATTTCCAAGATATCAGTTTGAAAACATTTCCCTCTTTGACCTGCATACCTACACTGACTGTATAATTTAAACATTGCAGTCTACAAATAAGCAGCTTGTCTGTAGCAATGTTTAGACAGCTATGCTTTAGTCCATTCTGCCCTCACAGAAAATGAAAAAACACACATGAAGCCAGAAAAAAAGTTTTTTTTTTTTTATACAGGAAACTTTTCTTAATTATTCCTCAATATCGACCTGCCAACACGATTTTTCTTAAAGATTTTAAGTATTTGATCTGACCGGTGGTGGGATATGAAATGGTCATTACTGTTAATTGCTTTACTTTGCTCCTGTGTTTATTATGACAAATTTACGACAAAGTTGTCATTAAATGAGACCTCATGCTATATGAATTTTAAGACGGAGCATATATTTTATTTATCCAATAGCTATATGCCTACCTACCACAAACATAAAGATAAGCTGCAGGAAAAATAATCAGGTGAGCCACTTTTTCTAAGAATATTATATTACTAAATGTATAAAAATGCTCTCATTGTGCCAAATATGTAGTATTACACCATAAATAATTAAATATGAAACAAGGTTACGGGTAAATACTTATAATATGGTTCAGTAAAAGGGCAACTTTCCTAACAGCTTTGCTTGTTAGGGGGGAGACACACTTTACTTTTCAAAACTATCCCAAAAGCTGTGTTTATTTTTTTTCTAAAGCTTATATATATTTGACAACTTGAGATACTTTCACTGTAATGGTTTTGTAGTCTCAGGCTAGGTCATGACAACATACTAACCACTTTTAGTTGTTCCGCTCTCCATCAACACTTTCCTCCTGTAGATTGCTGTCTTTAAAATCCTTTAAAAAAAACAAAGTTGAGGCTTCTGTTTTCTTTTTTTTTCTTTTTTTTTTAACTTTTGCATGTCCTTGTTGTATTTTCAAGCCCCAGGCATTCGAGGGAGGACCTAAAATCCAAGAATTCACTTACCAAAACCTGTTGGGCAACATGAAGCATGCTAAAAGATATCAAAAATCAAAACATCATGCGGTAACGAAATTCAAGAACGGGAGAATGAAAAAAATGTACATCAATCAGTTTGCAAAAGGTCACAAAGCCATTTCTAAGGCCCCAATGACAGCCATTATCCACAAATGGAAGAGTGGTGGAAAATTACTCAGAGAGTATACAGAAGATTTAAGATTGAGTAAACCCAGAACCCAGAACAACATCTGAAGCACCTCCAGAAACCTGACTGGGCAAATACGGCATCGATAGAGCGTGACCACGTGACTGGAAGTACGATATTGTGCATGCACGCAATGAGAAAACAAGGAGAGCAACGGAGCCAAGCAAGCCAGCAACACCCAGTGGAAGTGCGGAGAGAAAGAGTAAGTAACCCTGACCCTGTAGATGGGGTTGGTCTTTGACCTGAGCTATCAGACTTACTGTGAGGCATTGAATGATAGTCTACTGGCTCTTAAAGTAGCTGCATCAATTGTCGGCATCTTACTTTCCGTTAGTTACACAGTATTGTCGGCAGATGGCCTTCAGGCTCAAAAAGTAAACACTATCAGGATGAATGTTTGGCGTTTATTGTTTTATTAGAAGATTAATGCAGGTTTTATTTGGTGTTTTCTTTTCATGGTCAAAAGATGTAACCAGGCCCTTTTAAAGGACCGGGATGATGTTAATTCAATGACTGATTCATTATTTATATAGTGCCAATTCAAAGCGTGTCGTCTCAAGGCAATTTACAATAAAAAGAAAAAAAAAGTTAATTCAACTAAATCATACAGACAGGTTCTGGATCAGGTAAATACATTGATCTTAGTTATCAAACAATGCAGACAAGTTCAGTTTATTTTTCAATTTGGTTGAAACCGTTTTCTATCTGAGGACACCCAGCAGCTTGTCTCAAGTCATCGACTTGCAGGATTCACTCCTCCTGAAAGAGCGCATAGCCACTGTGGAAAGTCGCTTGCATTTTCATTGACTTGGCAGCAATCCCTCGTACTGAGCATGCATGTAGTGACAGTTGAGAGGAAAACTCCCCTTAACCGGAAGAAACCTCCAACAAAACCAGAACCAGGCCCAGTGTGGACAGCCTTCTGACGTGACCGACTGGGAGTACGAGAAGACAGAAAAGACACACAAAATCCTGGTGTACTTTCTATGTTAGAGAAAACGGAAAGGGTAATGGCAGACAAGCTTCTTTTGTGGCTTCATCTAGGAAAGAAACACAGCCAACCAGATATGTTCTGAGCCAGTTTTCAGGTACAGAGGTTGAGAGAGAACACATACAGTTAGTGGCAGCAAAAACTGAGCCAATAGCTAGCTCTAGAAGAGAGACAGGGTTAAGCACTAAAAGACAAGACGTTGTTGGTGGTCGTTGCTCAGCCAATGCCCCCCTCCAGGATGGTGTCACAACTAAATAGAACATGAGGCCAGATGTAGTTACTATGAAGAGAAAAAAGACAGAGAACATTCAATATAAAGGTGAAATGGCAGCATTAATGCAAAGTTGGAGAGTAGTAGAATGCAACAGAGTGAGGAGGAGTGGTCATTACCTCGTCTCCAGCAGCAGCCTAAGCCTGTAGCAGCAGAACTATGGAGAAAGCTATACTGATAGTTTTGCTAGATAATCAGGATAATCTAAGCCATTCTATCAGAATATCATTAGTAACTTTCACCAGTGCTGTTTCAGTGCTATGATGAGCTCTGCAACTCCTCAAACGGGGCATTACTGTGTAAATTCTCTCACACTTGATTTGTAGTTGCTTTCTCGAGGATCTTAGATAAGAAAGACAGACCGGACATAGGTCTGTAATTTATTAAGTCCTCTTGATCAAGAGGTTTCTTAAGTAAAGGTGGAATAACAACTACCATAAAAGCATTTGGTACATATCCATTTAGTAAGGATAAATTAATCATATCTAAAATGGCGGCAGTGATTAAAGGGAACACTTTCTTAAATGATTATGTTGGGATTGGGTGTACCATACAGGTTTAGATGAAGGTTTAGATGAAGCTAATATTTTAGATAACTCAGAAAGCTCAACCGGATCAAAACAGTCTAAACCTAAATCCGGTTCCAAAGTTGCCTCCAGTACCGCTTCACTTCCTGAGGATGCAGTTATCATGTTTGGGATGATGTCAATGATTTTTTTTCTTTAATAGAATAATTTTTATTTGCAAAGAATCCCATAAAGTCATTATTGCTGAGAGCTGAGGGAATGGAAAGATCAAGAGAGCTCTGTTTAAATTTAGCAACTGTTCGATTAATGATGAGAGAATTTATTTGAAGATATGAAAGGTTCAATGTTCCTTTATTTGTACCCTTGGGTAGATTTATTTTGCTGTGGTTCAAAATAAACTTGGACACATACTGGAAAAACAAAAAAAAACAGATCTCAACACAACCAAAACTATAAAACATAGCAGTGCTCTACAAATCAAAGGGCTCAAAAGAGAATTAACGATGAGTGATTACAACGGAAAAGCAGAGTATTTTCTTCCACATGTTCAAAATGAGTATGTTGAAGTAAAACTTATGTGTACCTACCCTTTCTAATTATATTAATAATTACTATCCCATCTTTGTGTTCTAATACATATAAAATACAATAATGATATATCCTCTATTCACAAAATATTCAATATACAGTAAAAACAAATATTAAACTATTCATATACGTATATGGAAAATTGGACAAAGTAAATGTAATCATTTTAAGAATGTGAATGATATAATGATAATGTAACCATTTTTTACTCAATTGTTCATTTTCATTAAAATCAGTTATAGTTTAGAGTCAGAATCAGATTTAATCAAGTTGTTTCATGCAACAAAAATTAGACAGCAGTTATTATATCATGTACAGTGTGTTATTGATGACATTTCTTTGAATAATGTCTTAAACAGTTTGATGGTTTGAAGTATCCACCACTTTGAGATTGTTCTAGGGTTTTGCCCCACAAACTGAGACAAAAAACTTTTCTGGTGGTTCTGTATTCACAACTTATAAATTCTCGGTTTCATAACATCCCACCTCACGTTTTGAATGTGTTCTGGAACATATTTATGTTTTGCTTCGAATAGTGTTAGCACTGTTTGCAGTTCAATTATGTCATCACGTTCTTGTAGTTTTGATATCATGAATAGTGGGTTGTTGTGTAACATAAGCGGCCTTATTAATGACCCTAGTTGTATTTTTGCAGTCAGGACAATGACTGTAGCTTGGTTTTACAAATGTCATCACAGATATCTGCATAGTAATTTAAGGAAAGGTACAGAACATGGAGTGCTTTTTGATCCAAACCCGGTTTGGCTTTTTTAATACAGAGTTTTTTTTTATCATTCATATTTCTGAGATGAGATTTCCAGCTGAGCTCGTCATGAATAATAACGCAAAGGAATTTATAGTCAGCTATTTTGTTTTTTATGTACTTGTGTTCTAGAAATAATTAGCAGGATCTTACCTCAGGCTGCAACTGGAGAAATCCTTGGATCCCTCCACAGTGCCTCCAATACTAACCAAGAATTCAAACCTCAATCAATAATTTTTAAAGCATTTCTGCTGTTGTCTAATAACTGGAAAGAAGAAGTTAATGAAAACTAAAAAGATGACGACTAATTATCTGAGGCTGTTTCATTGTGCTCATAGTTGTTTGGAAGGGAAAGCAGCAAATTCCACAGAGGTATAATATTGTTTACTGGTAGTGGGCCAAATTCCCTCTAATTTGGTACAGATTACAGAGTCTGACACAATGACTCACAGATAACTTTGGGGAAATTACAAGAAGCCTAGTTTCAAATTAGAATAAATCACAACAAGCTGGGTTTCTGTGAATTGACATGTAGGTAACATATACTGTGCTATCACATGTTAAACACACACAGAGGAGAAAACAAATATAGATATTTGATATTGCAATAACCAACATGACTCACTTGTTTAAAGCTTTTCTTATATCAGTCGGACATGTTTACTTTTTCAAAATTATGAAGAAAAGAGAAAAGAAGATTTAGGTCTTTATATTTTACCTTTCGTCTTGATGCTCCATTCTGATATTCTGCTGAAATCAGATTATTTTTGTGTGTGTGTGTGTGTGGTTGTTCATGCTGCTAATTCAGTGAGACCACCATCAGACTTTTGTCTGAACGGGTAAAGACCCCAAAAGCAGCCGTAAGTGGCGTCAACAGAAGAAGACGTCACACTGCAGCGCAGTGTTTAACAGAAGTAATGTAATGTAATTGTTACTAGAAGTTTTCGATAAAGCTCCGTTAAAAAAAAAAAAAAAGTGTGAACACAGATGAGCTTCATTAAGTCTCTTTTTTTCATAGTCATAGTTTAGCAGTTTATTCGAACAGAAAAACTATTATAATCACCAAGCATCAGTAAACAGTTCATCAAGGTTCAGTTCCAGTCATCAAATTCAATTTTAAATCATAAATGTTACAAAGATCGAAAAGGTATAGGGTGAAGTTATTCAGCTTTTAGGTGCCTAGTCTTTAATTGTTAAATTCCAATGACCATTAAAGCTCCTGGTCTCAGTGTAGCAGATACATACACTATTACTATCATCATTCGCTTTAATTTTATTAATATAAACATATGTATATGCAAGACATGCATACATATTTTCTCGTTTTCTTCTCCATCCCACTCCCTTCTCCTTTTCTGTAAAGAAAACTCCTTCAGTTTTCTGTAATTTTCTATTACGTTGGATTTGTAAATTTTTATATATATATATATATATATATATATATATATATATATATATATATATATATATATATATATATATATAAATTGTTTTAGAGCTCTTGAGCTGATTGTGCAGATAATTCCACAGATTGACTTCTCTGATGGATGTCAACCTGCTTTTTAAACTTGTTCTCACCGTAGCTTTACGGAAAAATCTGGCACCTCTGAGATTGTAAGTGGATTTTCGGGTCTGGAACAAGTCTGGGAAAAGGTAAGGAAGTATGTGATTTTACGCTTTGTACATCACAACTGCTGTGTTTAGGTCAACAAGATCATGTAATTTTAGAAATACATAATTTATATATATTTATTTAATGAGTGGATGTGTTGGAGCAAAATATTCTACATAGCTGACCACTCTGATAGCTTTCATTTGTAATAGGAAATAAGCTTGAATGTTTGTTTTATGACTATTCCCCCATATTTCCACACAATATTTTTGGTATGGGAGGATGAGAGAATTATACTCTATACAAAATATAGAGTGCATTTTGATTAATAAATGTTTTGATTTTACATAATGCCAATAAGTTTAGATATTTTAGTTTTTGAAGTATTTATATGCAATTTCCAACTAAACTTATCGTCAATATTGATTCCTATAAATTGTTGTGGGAAACACCTTTTCAATTACAACCTCACCAATTTTGAGTTGACATTGTTTTGCTTTGCTATTACCAAAAACTTGTTCTAAACAAATAAACAAAAAAGCAAAAAAGAGCGTGATACCCGTGCCTCTGGGTTAGCATAAAGTTGTTGAGCAGTGGGAGCCAACAGTAATGTGGGGGAAAAAAAACAACAAATTAGGGCCTTGTGAGAAGGTAACCACCGGTTCCTGATCCCAACAAGGATTTTTTTCTCCCGGTTTGGACAATGAAATAAGGAATGAAAAGTTAGGCAAAAATAAAAGCTCTGATCTTTGCTTTAGAACAATAAAGCTGTTTTCACACACACGTGGAGCGTGTTCGGTGCTTCGTTTTCTTTTGTCAAACAATTTCCCCAATTCTTATTCATGAAGAAATAACCGAGGAGCTTTATGTAATCTCTTATTACTCTTGTTAAATCAACCACAATAAAGTCCTGGCCACTTATCTTGCGAAACATGCGGGCTGTGAAGCAGCAGTGCCCTGAGTGTAACTTTTGCTTTCTCTCATGCAACATTTATGAGCTCTGCTTGTTTTTATAACATATGGCACTCAACTGGAGCTCCTCTTCCCATATGCCACGACACTGGAGAGAACACCCAGTTAACATCGCTGGGCCGTTGTAGGTTACAGCATCCAACTTGCTGACCCATAAACTAAGCGGGGAGAAACAAATGCTGCCTGAACGGTTCATGAATGCACGGTTGAATAAAAAACGAAAAATAAGGTCCAAGTCAACGTGACTTGCAGTATTACTGTAGAAAATTTGGTTTGCAATTAAAGATTTCGTTTTGCCAGTCTGTTATGATACTTTCATAATTAAATTAGTCCAACAGAAGCTATTCAAGTTGTCTATTTTGTATGCACACAAGTTAATTTTTTGTGCCAAGCTAACAAGCTTTCAGGAGCCAGTGCCAGAATTCTTCTGCATAATTTTGGCTTGTTAGTTGTAAAGCTCTCCGTTGAATAAAACATTTGGATTAAAAGAGATAAAAAAAGTCCACAAAAAATAAACACCTCTGATAGTTTTTAATGGAAGAAAGACTTGTTCACAGTTTTACTTTTCATGTGGACAAAATCTAAGAATTTTTTTTATCCTTTCCTTGACTCACTCCTGGCAGAAAATAACCCTTCTCTTTTCTGAGCAGAGCAGAGCACTTCTGCTAAAATAAGTTGACAAAACCTTTGAACAGTAAATATTCAGTGATTCAAGGCTTACAGAACCACAGTGCAAACGGAGCAGCTGGTCTGTCAGGCAAAAGAGTAACAATTATGGATCTGTAGCGGAGATATAATGAGCAGTGTGCAAGACTCCTCTGCGCGCTGCAGAGCTGATGGTGTTGAAAATGCAGAACATTTATTTCTCCGTCTAAGGGACAGAGAACAAGGCAGTATGGAGATTTCCATATACAGGTACATGTCAGAAATGATAGCATCGTAAAAAAATTCAATATGTTTTTGTTTCTCAATCCAGAAAGTGAAACTTGTATATCATATAGATTTATGAAACATAGAGTGGAATATTTCAAGCGCTTATTTCTTGTAATTTTGATAATCATGGCTTACATATAATTAAAAAAAATCTAAATTCAGTGATCCAGAAAATCTTAAAATTGCAGAAGCTCAATAAAAAAAGTATATTTTAAACAGAAATATCAGGCTTCTGAAAAGGCAGTTAATTTCTATGCCCTCAGTAGTTGGTTGGGCTCCTTTTGCATCAATTACTGCATCAGTGCGGCGTGGCATGGAGGCGAGCAGCCCGTGGTCCTGCTGAGGTGCTCAGACGGAGGACACAATAAGTCAGCCATACAACAGCAGTGGTAAAACAATGATTTATTAATAATTAAAGGAAGCTCAGTCTGGAACACACACAGGAACCACTGCGGAGGAAAGAGAGAGGTTAGTGGCTGTGTAACACTCAGTGACGATGTGAAAACGCAAGATAAAGCCACTAACCTGCTCAACAGCCAAGGATGAGTGTTGGAGCTGACCCGTGGGTCCGAGGGCTTGAAGGTGTTGCATCAAGCTGCGCAGATGCAGGATGTTGACTGAGCTGACTTGGAGCTTAGCAAGGAGAAATCCAGAACACAGGCAGGGGTCAGAGCCGTAAGGCAGAGATCTCTAAATGGGCTCGGCAAAGGCTCGGTCGAGAGGCAAGGCAGGAGATCGATGTCTGACAGGGGCAAGGCAAGGCAGGGAAATCCAAAAACAAAGTGAGGTCACAACAGGCAAGCCAATCAAGGAACACTGGATGGTCTACTCACACTAAGGCTTTCAACAATCTGGCAGAGACTTACTGTGAGAGGCAGGTATAAACAGGCTAGTTTATTACTGGGGGGCACCAAAGAGTCACAGGGGAGGCGCAAAGAATGTGCTGGAGAAGAAGATATTTGTGCCTTTTGTTTGATCGCGCAGAAACCAATCCAAGCGCGCAGTGAGACAACACGCGCCCGCTCAAAACCGGTCTGGCGCGCACTCAACTCTGAAAAACTCTTCTCAACCCACGCTCTGTCCTCGCGCTCAGTTCCATCTCTGCACGCGCACGCGACTTTGCACGCGCGCTGGACCTGCGCACCTCGCGCGCTGGACCTGCGCACCTCGCGCGCTGGACCTGCGCACCTCGCGCGCTGGACCTGCCCATTGAACGCTTAACACCAGCTGTCTCTTTTCTTTCCAGCTTCTGGGAGGTGATGCAAAAGTTTATTCTAATCATAATCATTATCATTGTCATCATTATTTAAAGAGCACTTTAACAAAAGGTAAAACAAAGTGCCAAACATCAGAAATACACCAGATAAGAAATAATATCTAATAAAATACTTGGTTGTTAAAATAGCAATAGGTTTAAATTGTGTATAATTAGCCTAAATATGTAAATCGGAATATGTAATATGTTGACGTCTGTTAAATTCAGGTTATCTTTTTTATTATTATTATTTCAGTTGACGTCTCCTGTTGACGTGAGTTCAGTTTATCATTGGCGTCTGTTTAGGTCAGTTTGTCTGCTGTTGAAAACAATAGTTTATGAATTTGCTCTAATGACAGTTCAATTTTAAAAGTAGGCCCTCTGTCCGTGATGTTTCAGTAAAAGTAGCACATAAAATGAAAATATTTGGATGGATATTTTATGAATAGGCCTTTTTTAATGAATGTACTTTGTTAAAAGAAATACAATAAAAAACATGTGTTGGGCTATCAGTTGTTTTTGAAACACAGCATTCCAGGAACACGAAAGAAAGATGCATTTACTGCAGGGACTTGTTTGGGGTAGGTTTGTGGTTGGGGGGGGGGGGCGTGGTTATCTTTACCTATTCCTAGGGGAGGCTCACCTTCAACGAATTTGAAAACCCCTGCTCTATAGGGTTCAGGTCAGGCCAGTTTGCTGGTCAACCAACCATAGTAAAACCATGGTCATTGGACCAGCTTTTGGCACCTTTGAGAGTGTGGGCAGGTGCTAAGTCCCTCTGGAAAATGTTATCAACCTTTCCATAAAGCTTGTCACCAGTAGGAAGAATGAAGAGATCTAAAGTTTTCTGGCAGATGGCTGCGTTGACTGTGGACCAACACCAGCAGATGACATGGTGCCTCAGATCATCACTGATTGTGGAAACTTCATAATAGACTTCATGCAATGTGGATTCTGGGCATCCCCAGTCTTCTTCAAGCCTCTGGGACCCTGATTTCCAAATGAAATGTAAATTTTACATTGACCTGAAAAGAGGACTTTGCACCACTGAAGACTGGTTCACACGGCAGGATTTTTATCCCAATTTTCGTCCCGATCTTCCCCTTCCAAGACTCTCCGATTATTGGCGTCTCTCTTAAGATAATCCTGCTGTGTGTGGTGTGTTAAGAGCGATCGGGTCCGCTCAGTGGAACGTCGGGACCGCTCCCACCTCAAATCAGGGATATTCAACATGTTGGATTGTCTTGCGCTGATATCCTAGCGTATTTGCACTTGATCTTGAGAGGATTCGCAAGATTTCTGTTGATCTTAAGCAAAATCTGTTAGTGTGTGGTGTGTTGAGCCAAACACCACACCCTGTATGAACAAACATGTTTTATCTAGGATCTTTTACCGTTACGTGTGGCGTCTCTCAGGCTTTGAAAATTGGCCGAACATTTTAAAATCCTGCCGTGCCAACTAGCCTTGAGCAACAGTCCAGTTCTTCTTCTTCTTGGCCCAGGTAAGATGCTAGTAGCCTATGTGTAGGATTCCTTTGTGCGTAGTGGCTGTTGATGTACTGACTACAGCCATCATTTTGGGTGACAATCCTCTCAAGGCTGTGGTTATTTCCCTGTTAAGGAAATCTTTATTTGTCATTGTAAATGTATATTCCAATGATATTTGGACTTTTGCATTTAACCCATCTCTCAGGGAGCAGTGTTCAGCTTACAGCGCCCGGGGAGCAATCTGGGGCTAAGGGTTTTGGCCACCACTCCCCAAAAAAAGTTTTGCACCTTCTCCTGCCACACTTTTTCCTTCCACTCCACTCTCTATGAATATTCTTGGATACAGCACATTGGAAACTACCGGCTTCTCCTCCTTGTGCAGGGTGTAAGAGACTGTCCTCTGGACATCTGTTGACTCAGCAGTCTTCCCCATGACCGTGTAGCACGCTGACCCAGACTGGGAGGCCATTTAAAGGCTCAGGAAACCTATGCAGGTTAGGTTTTGATTTAATTCGCTGATTAGGGTGTGACACCATGACTTTCCAAAATTTCAATTTTGCACAATATTTTACATTTTCTGAGTGAGAATTTGGGGTTTTCATTATGCTTGAGCCGTATTCATCGAAATTACAAGAGATTAAACGCTTGAAATATTTCTCTTTGTGTAATGAACCTATATAATACATATATAATATAATATGTGAGTTTCACTTTCTGATTCAACTTTTCACTGTATTGTAATTATTGGAAATTATACCTGTATCTGTTGCCAAATGGGGGATGCCATGCCTTTCGTAGCCTCTCTCCATTTCTCTTTCTAAAAGTTAATTTTGCAACAGTACTAGCGACCAGAAGAAAAGAGAACATATGCTCCTAAACTGGACCCACGATTAACTTATTAATTTACTTTCAACTTTTTTCTACTCTGACCACTAAGATGGGTCTGCTGTGGAAGTCCTCTGCTTTTCTGAGTAAAGGGAACAGGCCAATTTCCTGCATTGAAGAATCCTAACCTTGAAACAGGTATTCTGAAATCAGTCAAAGGTGCCTTTTTTCAGTCAATGCCTTTCTCACCGCAAGGAATTTGACCTTTTGTCAGAGAGTTTCAGCTGGAAGATCTGAAGCGAAGATGAGCGTCTTCCCCTCATGTGTGACGTCCCTCTGCTTTGTTGAGTGGTAGACACATTCCAGTCTTAAAACCTCAGTAACTGGATGAAAGTTGCTTTATTCTGATATGGCGCAGTTAGGAGTTTGATGCAATCACTTCAGCCAACATATCCTCCACAACCTCTAGCAATAGTCAGCCACCATCAGCTCCCACACAAGGACCAAACAGCTGAACACTCTTTTTGTTTTATCACTTTTGTCTAAATCTTCTGCCTGTGTGTGCGAGAACACAAATTGTTTCACAGTGTCGAAAAGCTCAGACTTGCAGTTTCGTCCTTTTGTTGAAACCAATGTTGTGTTCATTTCCTTCATGCTGCCAGCTATCCCCCCCCCCACGGTGTTTTCAGAATTAAGTATCTCAAATATGACAACCATATAAAGTAACACCAGCTCCGAAACCTGAAAAGGTGGTGGCAACAGTTCAGAAAGCTCAGAAATAAGTTGTTTCATCGAGGAAAGGCGGAAAAAAGTGGCTTCGGCTCTGCTTCCTCCTGCCTGCACCAACCCAGGACTAAAGTCTCCACTATGGGAGGCAGGGCCTTCCAGGCAGTCGCCCCACGTCTATGGTATGCCCTCCCAGAGACCCTGAGGGCCCCATAAACTGTGGAGGTGTTCAAAAAGCACCTAAAGTCATTCCTATTTCAAACGGCCTTTTAATACTTATGATTTCAATTTTGCTTTTATGGTGTCTTATTTTTTTTCTTTTTCTTTTTTTATTATACTTTGGGAACTGTTTTTAACCCCCTGCTATTGTAGCACTTTGAGATGTTATTTGAAATGCAAAGTTCATTATAAATAAAATGTATTATTGTTATTATTGTTATTGCTGTTGTGTCTTCAGCTTAAGTAATACCACCAATCCTGACGACTGATGATAAAATTACCCGTCCTTCTCATTTTAGTTGTTTGACTTTCTTGTTTCTGGATAAAAATCATGCAGAAATTAGGTGTTGTTGTTGTTTTTGTCATTTTTGGTTTTGCCGGTCCACTCGCATGAAGCTTTTTAGGTAGTTGGGCAGATATAGGTTTGAATTTACCTGATTGCTGCTGCTTCACTCCCCCCCCCCCCCCCCCCCCCCCCCCCACACACACACACACACACACACACACACACAAGTAGCACATCTGAGCTTAAACCATGAGGCAGATTCTCCTTTAATAAGAAGTTTTCCCTTCTGTAAGGAGCCTAGTAGATATCACTGTTTTGGATGGAAAGGTGCGAACATCTGCCTGCGACGACTGCATAGTGTGACTGGGTAATGAGAAGATGGCGAGATAACTCACAAAGTTCTGAATTTCTTTTTTTCTAAGCCCTTCCATTTGCAGTTCCTCGCTGTCTTTCAATCACGGCGAACACAGCGAGAGAGCACATATATTATTAGAATATAATTCCCCCATTTCATTGTAGTTTCTTCTTGCCCAGCCGTATCACTGATGGGGGCTATCTCTTGTTCTGAAATAACCGAATTACAGGAATGGAGACTATGGATCCTACCATTATCGCCATGGCAACATGAGCCAGCAATGCGAAGCTCCGGCTTGATGTTGCTCTCTTGTTAAAGGAACGGGGCGGCTGGAGGATCGCCTCTCATTGGGAGCAACTCTGGGGGTGAGATTAGCAGCACGATGAGAGGTGGCCAGGATTTCCAAATAAGCAGATTCTAACATGCTTGTTCTGCTACATATAATACATATATGGCTGTCTGACTGAGTCAATCACCATTTTTTCTTTTTTGCATTAGGGAGGGTGGTACCTAATATGGTAACATTTGGCAAACTTATCGTAGCAGTATAGACCCATTCTAGCACACATTTAAAACTCGTAAAGAAAGGAAAGATTTAAAATCTGGCTTTAGATGATTTCAAAGCTACGACATAATATACAACGTTCTCATAGGCATATATGATGGTAAGGTCGCTACATATTCCAAGAGAACCGAGAAAATTTGTCTTGTTGTACAGCGAATTATGTCATTTTGATCAAAGAGCCCTATCTCTGGCTCCATCCGAATACCCTTAATAATAGCTCCTAGCTCCTGTTCCTTGATCTTTCACGGGGTCAACAGTGAGAACTCTATCATGGGGTGGAAAGGAGCTTCGGACTGCTGAGCCTTTAACTGTGACGTCATTACGTGATGGAAACGCACATGGAGGATGAGAGTCAAATACGGTCCTACAGCCTTCCGAAAATGAACTACAAAGTGCTCGTTCTCTTCTCTTGGGACACTTCTGTTGATTTCCATGAGGGAGCTGTGCCGATACATCGTGTCACGCGAAGGATTGTGGGATTAGTGCCGGTAAGGGATGTCATGAGGTGGGAGGAAGCATACAGGCTACTTTTCCTACCTCCTCTGCTTTGGCTAAAGAGCTCTTGCTCTACAAAGGTATTCAGATTGAGCCCAGGAGGGTCTCCCTGCTTTATTTCGACACAACATCGGGGCAGAACTTTATTCTCCCAGTCTATTCGACTCCTATACTGCGATCGGACAGGATTTAGATGGACGTTTTCAGGTTGGGAGATGTGTCACACATCTGTCGAACTGCAGTCCTGCAGTCCTGCAGTTCAGTTCAACTCTGGTGGTCTAAGTGGTCAAACATGCCAATTCCGCTCGCTTGTAGCTTTTCCTCTATAAATTATCCTAGCGGGAAGTCCCGTCCTCGTTCCACCGCAACCCCCCGGTGTTCGCAGTCTTTCCAAATAGCGCCAGAGCACACCCTGAGCTAGTATACGTCTGCTCCTCAACTTTTAGCTATCCGTCTGTAAATCGTAGCATACGTTTTCAAAATAATCCAGTTTTCTTGGTACCTCTAACAGGTGTTTTCCTCAACTTTTCTAGTGTATAAATATCGCGTGTAAATGACTGAAGGAAGCGTAAAGTGCTCTGGGATCGTCTGACTTGATAAAACACTCTACAAGTACAGGCCATTTACCATTTAAACCTAGAGACAAGTCTGAAATGGTTCACCAAACACAAAATATACCAGCTTCTTTCACCTTTATTTCTCCCCAGATCTCTTTTAGTTTGCATGTTGTAGGGTGAGGGGTAGGTTTCTACTGTACCGGTTGATCCAAAAAAGAAGAAGATTTAAAACACTTTTTTAATCTCAATGTGACATTTTACCTTGATAAATTAAGGATGCATGAGTTGTTTTATTCTTTTTTAGGAAAAAAAATAATTTTGTCAAGTTTCAGTCTGCAATTTAAAGGATTGTTCTATAGAGATAAAACAAACTAGTGTCTACTCACTAAAATAAAAGGCCTTGCAATATAAAACGTTTTCATTATGACTAATAGTCCAGATCGTTAATGGCCCCCAGAAACCTTAACATAGCTTTTAAATCTTTTGGTAAATTTGTATACCTTTCGTAGGACAATCATTCTCCATCAGAATTATCAAATATATGTATACATAATAGCATATTTGTTTACCTTTTTTTTTTTTTACCTGCTGTTTTCATTACTTTCTCTTGAATTTGAAAGCTGTTGCCTCTGGACCACCAAGTAAATAAAAGGGTGGAAACAATGAGAAAAGCATTCATTTCTACTCAATTTTTTTATATAGCACAATTTAACAACACATGTCATCTCAAGGCACTTTACAAAGTCAAATTCAATCAAATCATCCAGAATAGTCAAACTGTTTCCTATCTAAGGAAACCCAGCAGATTGCACCAATCGGTTTACAATTGGTTGACAAGAACCTGTAAACCAAGGTTCTTGTTAAGATGTAAAGACCAACTACAAGGTGGTTAAAATGACATCAACAATTCCCAATGGTAATTATGTATTACCTCAACATCACTGATTAGTTCCTCATTAGTTCTCATGTAACAGAGCAACATAGTGTGGCCCCTATTAGAAACTGTTACACTCTCTCCCTCTCTCTCTCCCTCTCTCTCTCTCAGTATATATATATATATATATATATATATATATATATATATATATATATATATATATATATGACAATAAAACTGTAAAAATGCAATAGGAATAATAACAGTAGAAAAAAGGAATGCTGTGTGAAGCAAGTCCAGTTTGGGCCATGTGGGGAGTATTTAATTGGTTTCTTGTAAAGGGGTAAACAAATCATCATTTTCATGTCTCTGCAGTAAATGTCAAGCTGCCCCCACAGAATGGTTACTTTATTTAAAGCTTTTTTTTTATTATTTTTTTTTTGGCCAGTACTCTGGTGGAGCTTTTTATACCAAAACCAGAATCTAACCAGTGGTTTTTCTTTTGTTTATGTTTATATTTTTTCATGTTTTTTCATTGATGTCCTGGCATCAGAAGTCATGGTCTGTCCTTTTAAGGTAAAAGAAATAATAGAAAAACCTGTTCATTTGAACAATTTCGTTTTATTTTAGCGTTTAGTCTTGTTCCAATCTTGTTCTTTTGGGGTATAATAGGGACTTAAATTCAAAAATATCTGTAACTAAAAGAGCTCTAGACAATGATCTAATTTACAGAGAACAAAGTGGCTTCCTTCCTGTGATGTTGCAGGATCTCTCCTGTGGTGATGAGTTTGAAAGTGAGGAGAGGGGGGTGAGATATTCATCTAACACAAGGTGGAAACGATGCACCTGCGATGACGGAGGGACCCTAGAGGCTTCACGGTACATACCAATGCTGCATGGATTAAACACAATGGTGGGTATTTTAGCAGATGTTTGACTATATGAACTGATTGATCTGAATTCCTGCTGATCCTAAATTTGCTACAATAAGATTCGTTTGTATAGATTTGTAAAGATGGACGTCTCCACTAACTTAAAGCTTCAAACATCTGAGTAATTAAATTTTTTTTGGCCACATTGTTGCCATAAGGAATAAAAGGCAATCGCGAGTGCCAAAAAATGCAAAAATAAAGTTTCATATTTCTCTGAGTGAGGAATAGTGGTGCACCAGTTAAAAGGGAAGCTTACTTTCTCTTACATTTGTTGACCAATGAACTGACCCTGAATACAGTTATTTGCTGCAATAACATAGCATAATGTTCATTAAAGAATAATCAGTAAGCCACTATCCACAATGCCTTCTTTTCATTCTATTTGGGTTAATGCTATCTCAGAAAAATACAGTCCTTTGAATCCGAGGAAGATTTAGAGAGGAGGGAAAAAAAAAACACTTCAAAGGATGTGTGTCACATAGGAGTTGATGTTACTGCCAGGCGATTAGGGTTGGGAATTGAAAAGATTTTCACGATTCCGATTCCCTTATCGATTCTGTGAAACGATTCGATTCCTTTTCGATTCCAATTTGGGGAAAAAAGGATAACAAACAGTTTGATGATGAGCATCAACTTTGTTTACTTAACTATCACACGACCTTACAAACTAACAAGGTCAAGATGTCCACAGCAAATGTGCAACTGGAGTAACATTTATATTTGTTTAAATAAAAAAGGAATATAAGAACAAACTTAAATACAGTAGATGAGTTGAATGAAATAAAATTGAATTGAATTGTTTAGAATACAAGAAAATGTAAGTTTGTTGTGACAGTTGCTTGTTAATCTCTCTTTAGATAACCTCAGTCATCTCTCAGGCATCCGTTTAATGAAAAAGCATTACTGTACAATTTTGGGAAATAAACTCATCTCCCCCTGACTTAAATAAACGAGCGTCACCGCTCTCTCGGTCCCTGAACTGCGGAGCAACTTTGTGGCATGTTTCGTTACATCCATTGCAATAGCTAGAATCATGTAAGAATTCCAGTTACCAGTAGTTCTAATTAAACATGCAACCAATGAAGGGCTGGATTAAAGAGAAAGGCACACTCCCTTTATAACCCCAAAGAGAGGTAGGAAACTGGTTTATTTCCAGAGAAGGTATATGATTTACTAGGAACCAGCCAGTGATGTAAAACTAGCTACTTACCACCAGAGTTTCCTTCCATGCTGGTCGTAACTTTAGCTTCTATCCGGTAAGAATCAAAAACACGGGATTCGTTAAAATGTATGCCATGTTGTGTGCGCAGGTGTTTCTGCCTGTTGGATGTATTTCCTCCCGCGGATGTAAATGCCACTTTGCAATGATTGTAAAGCGCCTCGTTGCCATCTTTCTCTTCCTTTTGTTTAGCTTTGCTTTTAGCCTGGTCACGCCGCACTTGCTTACTGAATGCCGTGTGCGTAACTTGCGTAAAAACGTGACGTAACTTCCGTAACTTGTGTAACTTGCTACCGTCGTGCTGCTCAGAGCCGGAGCACGACGGAATCGAAAAGAGAATCGTTAAGCGCGCTGCCAAACGGTTCCATGGAATTGGAAAACACGGAACCGGTTCTGAACAGGAACCGGTTTTCGATTCCCATCCCTACAGGCGATGCAACAATTTAAAGATAAAATAAGGCAAAGTTGCACACAGTATACTTTTTAGGCAGCAGACTGCTGGGGTTTCCACTGTTCGTGAAATATTCACCCTGCTATTTGTTAGTGGGAGCATGCATCATGTTAAATGCAAAAACAACCCCCCCCAAGGCAAATAGTTAAAATGCTGCTGTGTGCATAAATTGAGGATAAATTCAGATGTTAGTTTTTGGTGACCAGGTTTGTGGTCTTATATAATCTTGTTATTTTTCTCCCGTATTGCACGTTTGTGCAGCTCGTTGAGATCCTAATTTCGGTAATTTTATTTTACTCTCTGCACAGCTATTTTGTTGGTTTGTTTGTTGATATGGTTCTTGTTTCCTCTTCTTCTTGCTCATGTCGGTTTTTCAGAACTTCCTGATCTTCGCAGTTATTCAGATCTTCTTCTCAGGTCCTGTCATCTTAACTTTATTTCTGTATCGTTAGGGTTGAGTTTGTGTTATGTGTATCTGTACCTGCAACTCTTTCATTCTGGGAGGAAGACTGTTGAGGCAAGTAGGAGTCAATAATACTGCTATTAGCCAGTGAAGAAATAAACTAGGACTGGACGATAATTCAATAGCAATATATATCGATTGATAGACGTATATCGATGATAGAAAAAAAAGGGTCAATAAAAAGTTCAATAGAATAACAGTTTTCCTTGCTTTTACATTCTAGCCTATCGTG